>CM055064.1:15874347-15897659 GCA_029204045.2 Tillandsia leiboldiana | reverse complement strand
GCAAGGTCTCCCCAAAGTTTCGAGTTGATCCGTTGAGGAACCCCGCCGCTAAGTCAAGCCCTAGAGCCGAGCCAAATGGCACTTCGCCGGATCTCCTCCGCCCGGCGCTGCCGCGCGTCCCCGCCGCCGGCCAACCACCCATCAAGCACCGGGGGACCGAGAGAAGCAACCTGGTCCATCTTGCGCCGGCCAACGCCTCGCCGGCCGGAATCCGCCATTAGAGGTGGCCGAGTTCACCTAGAGCTTGGAGGAAATGGTCTCCGGCGATCGCCGGAGCTCCGTCAAGTGGGTGGACTTTTCAGGTAAGACCTATAGACCTCTAAGAAGCTTCCTATACGCTTGCATGCAAAACCTAACGTAGGTTTTCGTTTATCCATGGTTGCACCCTTGTTGTGGCCGTGGTTGCCCCGCCGCCGCCGGCGTCGCCTTCGGGCACCGGCCAAACCCCCAGGTAATCCCTATACTATGTTTGAATGCATTTTATCCATGTTAGAGGTTCTCAGTTCCCCTCTATACAAAGTTGTTGCATGGGTTAGTGTAGGTTTTAGTTTTTATAAATAATGCTCACTAGGTGTTCGATGTAATGTCCCAAAGAAGAAAAATTTGGAATTTGGCTTCAAGTTTAATATGAAAGATGTCACACACACTTCCCTGAGCTTGATGCTCACTTCACACCCAATGTTGGCTGTGTGGATTGGTGTGTGGGGCATGGTGGAAGTGTTAGAGAGCGAGGAACTCGGATCTAGTTGATCCATCGATTTTGGACTGGAACTAGGGTGAGCCCTAGGGTATTGGCACTGTCCAGAGTCACTTTCATATACAAAGTTCGTCTGTTTGACGATCAGATTAAAAGATGAAGAGAAATCAACCTTTTAGAATAATGTTGGAACAAAACTAAGTTCCGGGTTGTTTGCGAAGCCGGGACAGTGTACTCTTGGCTAATTTGGGGTTACTGGACGCGATGCTCGCATTAAAAACTGATTTTGAAGTCCTGGGGAAACAAAAATGCAAAATGGCTATGTAGAGGTTTTAAATTGATCTGGTTTTAAGTTGAATTGAAATAAGTTAGAGTCAGAGTTGATCCTTGATCCATATGATTGATTCAGGTTTATTCGGTGCTTCTGTTCTAAACATACAGTGGATACGGTTAGTCGCCTGCGATTTGTCAGGTGGGTTTATCTTCGGTCCGGGCTTTATCAGTTCGGCCCTCGGTGTACGGTATTGGTTGGACTCCTATTTTTGGTAACCTAGTTTATCTTGAGCCTGTCTGCCTTTGGTTGCAATATATATTACTGTTAGTTGTTTGACTGATTGGCCATTTCGTAGTTGCACTCCTATGCTTGATTATTATATGATCTACCAATGCTTGAGCCTGCCCTTCCTTTGATTCAGTTATTTGCTACGTTATACCTGCTTTATGCCTGATTATGATCTTCTTTAGTGATCTTTATCATATCTGCTGATTAGTTGTTTCCAGTGGTTATATTATTGCTCTACATATTGCCATTCCTGTTTGGTCATCTGATAGTTGAGCTTGCTTCCTTGTTGTTCGCCTGTTTATGCTGCTAAATACATGATCTTCTAAAATAAATATTTTTACCAAGCCTTGTAGGTAGCCTGAGTCTGTTCTTATTTGATAGGACAAGGGCAACGCTCTACGAGGTTTGGGACCCAAAAACCTATTGTTTTCAAAGGTTTTCTTAAAAACATGTGTTTAGTTGCATAAGGGGTTAGTCTGCCTGATTGGTTATTAGATGTTGAGCTATGCCTGTTATCAGTCCTATTCTGCCTTACATGATTATTCATTGTGCCTCTGGTATTTATATCTTATCTTGGAACATTTCCATGTTGGATTGGTGAGCTTGCTTGTTCTGCTGATCAAGTAATACACTGCTGAACGCATAGATTTAATCAACTAATGTTTTTACCGAGCTTCGTAGGGTCGCCGGAGTCTGTTCTTGTTTGATAGGACAAAGGCATTGCTCTGCGAGGTTGGACCTAAAACCCAAGCTTCATAGTGTCGCCTGAGTCTGTTCTTGTTTGATAGGACGAGGGCAACGCTCTTCGAGGTTTGGATTTTTCAATAGTTTTCTTAAAAAATATGTGTTTAGTTTTGTATCATTTGGTTGGTTTGTGTGATTGAGTTGAGATTTATTGTTTAGTTGCTGAGTGTTCCTGCATGAGTGTTGAGATTCAGTTGATCTTGTCATTGCATCCCAGTGGGGATTTCCCCGGCTTATAGCTGATTACCCGGTCAGTGGACCGCCAGTTTGAGCATTTGCATATGATTCGCCCGCACCATTGTTCTTCACGTACACCAGCGGACTGATCCCCCGTAGCGGTGTACTTTACCGGTAAAGTAGTTAGCTGTGGCAACCCGTGACCCTTGTGATGGGAATGTCAACCAGGTGGTGCCAAGTGGGCAGCCTTGCCTGAGGTCTTGTGAAGGCCAATATGGTAGCTTGTGATTGGGTCTTTGTGTTTTCATCTATTTGATGCATGTGTTGTTAAGTTGCTTTAACATGCTTCTTTGATTCTTTGATCTGGCTTCTAGTTATCTACCTATATATGATTCCATGTGATGCCTTTGATTATAATCTCATTGTTATATTGCTGATTGTCCTAACTCCTTGATGCCTTGATTTAGTTTCATTGTTATCTTGCTGATTGTCCTAACTCCTTGATGCGTTGATTATCCTAATACATGTTTGTCCTGGTTTAAATTCTGCTAAAATGATCTCCTATGCTTGTACCCAGGTTATGAGTTTTGCTTTCTTTACAGCACCAGTTATATATCTGCTTTATTCTAACCCCTGATTATTACTATCCTCTAGTATTGTATACCAGTAGGTACGATCTGCTATTTCTCGCTCGTCGTGCCCACTGGATACACTCCGGTGTATCTCACACCCTCGGGTGACTGTTTTTCAGGCCGAGCGGGTGCTGGGATGTCGGGACGTGTTGGTGAGATTCCGTGTTAGATGTTGACCCTGGACAGCCGAAAGTTCATGTATTATTTGATGTTAAAGGAAAGAGTTGTAATTCAGATGTAAATAATTGTAAAGTTAATTGTAACTTTTGCTTGTAGTTGTACATAGTTAGTACTCTGATGTTGTTGCCAAGCTAGCCGTGCATATATAGAAAAGGCTCAATTCCAAAGGGGATTGGGACTCTTCTATATATGTGGCGGTCTGTCATTGCCCTGACTGTTTTTGCAACTCTGATTTAAAAAAAAAAAAAAAAAAAAATTTATTCTCTGGTTTTTGAACTCGGGGCGTGACAGATTAGATGGTATCAGAGAAATAGGAATACGATGCCTAAGTTTGGTTAGGAACGAGCCCTAGGATGACTTGTGTCTACGAAAGAGCGATGGGTAGTGTTCTATGTCTTGAAGCTAAAAACAGAAGTTGTGGGTCGGTTAAATTGAAATCCATCCATGGTATTGCAGTTATGGCTCGCACTAGGCGTGGTGTTGGTAGAGGGTATATCATCGGCATAGAGACTGTGAAGGAAGGTATGTGATGTACCTTCAGGTGTAAGTTGTGTCCCCAACCAGTCGTTGGAGACAGATCTATGGTATTTCACTTTCTTTTGGTAAGCGCGTTGGCTGCAGACAACGTACTTTCGAAAGAACTGAGAAATGCTCCACCCTGTGATGGGATATATTAGATTGGGTCTAAAATAGTAGCCCTAGAGTTGTTGAAACTTTGAGATTAGTAGTAACTATCTTGACCCTGTTAAAGACTTATCCGCGTTTTATGTTGTATTAAGTTTCGGGGACGAAACTTCTTGTTAGGTGGGAGTGATGTAGTAATCCGGATATTTTATTTTAAATAAATAAATAAAAGATGAATTTTTAGCCGGAGTTAGATTCTAAAGATCTAAATTGATCTATTTGATCAATTGTCGGGGTGCAAGTTGCACGAATTACGAGGCAAAAGGCTAATTTCCAATCCGGGCATGATCTTGGAAATCGGAGTTGACCGTTGCGATCGTCTCGTCGAACTGAGCAAGTTTCATATTCAGCACTTTTCGATCTGACGGTCGGACTTCCAGAATTCAAAGAAGAAGAGGGCATTTAGCCGCGACCAAGGGAACAGTGTTCCTGCGCACAGTAACTTAAGTTATATACGGTAGATAAACAGTAAACCTTGATTTTGATTGCCTCTTGAACCGACGTTGGCCAATTTACTATCTGGACTCCTAATATAGTGATTCGAGTAGTCAATTCCAGCTATTTTTGACGTTCTGAACACAATGGCGCAGTCGAAAATTCTGTTTGACGACTCTGGAATCTCGAAAAGCGTGAAAACTGTAAAATTAGACAGTTTTTATGGAACGAGTTTTTGTCGAAGCGTCAAACAAACTAAACAGGTACGCTACCTGACAGGTTTCGACGTGCCGGACGCATTGGCGCAATCCGTGTTTCGAATTGACGAACGGTTTATCTCGAAATACGTGAAAAGTGCCAACAAACCACTAATTTCTGGTAAAACCTAAATATTTTATGTACCATAGTTTAAGGGACTTCATGGTCAGGGTGTTGGGAGCATTTTGCAACCCTTGATCAGGTCTCGGATGCTAGGTTTAAGTGTGAACGTGGCTTGGGGTTATTTTGCAAAGGAATCAAGTATTCAATGTTTGCCTCTTGGTCTTCCTTGATCCATTGCACCCGAGGGGTTGTGGGGGGGGGGGGGGTGGGGGGGGGGATTTCCAAGCAGCCAACTACCCTCTGCATTCCCTAGAACCAGCCCCGAAGCCTTGGATAACCCAAGAGCCACCACCATTAGAGAATAACTCAAGTAAAAGAGAGAAGAGTGTGAGGTTATTCTCGGATAGGTTGAAGTGGGAAGCACCACGAGGGCCACTCCTTGCACATGACCACTTCTGGGTGCCTCTCTTAGCGACCGCGACCGGGCCAGGGTGCTCCGACGTCGGGCGCCGCCGAGCGCCGCCGCGAACCCCATCTCTCTCTTTTTCTTCTCCGTCAAGGTGAGAGGTTGGAACCTTTTGCATTTGTTTGGCCCTTGGACTCTAGAAGTGTGCTTCAAACATCGAGTGGATCGTGCCTGTAGAGTTTTAGCCGCCATCGACGTCCCGGTCGCCGGCGGGAGTGAGTTATCGCCGGAATTATCGTTTTCGGCCGTCGATGGGCGCCACCTTCATCCGACCGTTGAAGTCGAGATCAGATCCGTTGGATCATCTCTTCTCGGTGACTGCAAGGTCTCCCCAAAGTTTCGAGTTGATCCGTTGAGGAACCCCGCCGCTAAGTCAAGCCCTAGAGCCGAGCCAAATGGCACTTCGCCGGATCTCCTCCGCCCGGCGCTGCCGCGCGTCCCCGCCGCCGGCCAACCACCCATCAAGCACCGGGGGACCGAGAGAAGCAACATGGTCCATCTTGCGCCGGTCAACGCCTCGCCGGCCGGAATCCGCCGTTAGAGGTGGCCGAGTTCACCTAGAGCTTGGAGGAAATGGTCTCCGACGATCGCCGGAGCTCCGTCAAGTGGGTGGACTTTTCAGGTAAGACCTCTAGACCTCTAAGAAGCTTCCTATACGCTTGCATGCAAAACCTAACGTAGGTTTTCGTTTATCCATGGTTGCACCCTTGTTGTGGCTGTGGTTGCCCCGCCGCCGCCGGCGTCGCCTTCGGGCGCCGGCCAAACCCCCAGGTAATCCCTATACTATGTTTGAATGCATTTTATCCATGTTAGAGGTTCTCAGTTCCCCTCTATACAAAGTTGTTGCATGGGTTAGTGTAGGTTTTAGTTTTTATAAATAATGCTCACTAGGTGTTCGATGTAATGTCCCAAAGAAGAAAAATTTGGAATTTGGCTTCAAGTTTAATATGAAAGATGTCACACACACTTCCCTGAGCTTGATGCTCACTTCAGACCCAATGTTGGCTGTGTGGATTGGTGTGTGGGGCATGGTGGAAGTGTTAGAGAGCGAGGAACTCGGATCTAGTTGATCCATCGATTTTAGACTGGAACTAGGGTGAGCCCTAGGGTATTGGCACTGTCCAGAGTCACTTTCATATACAAAGTTCGTCTGTTTGACGATCAGATTAAAAGATGAAGAGAAATCAACCTTTTAGAATAATGTTGGAACAAAACTAAGTTCCGGGTTGTTTGCGAAGCCGCGACAGTGTACTCTTGGCTAATTTGGGGTCACTGGACGCGATGCTCGCGTTAAAAACTGATTTTGAAGTCCTGGGGAAACAAAAATGCAAAATGGCTATGTAGAGGTTTTAAAATTGATCTAGGTTTTAAGTTGAATTGAAATAAGTTAGAGTCAGAGTTGATCCTTAATCCATATGATTGATTCAGGTTTATTCGGTGCCTCTGGTTCTAAACATACAGTGGATACGGTTTAGTCGCCTGCGATTTGTCAGGTGGGTTTATCTTCGGTCCGGGCTTTATCAGTTCGGCCCTCGGTGTACGGTATTGGTTGGACTCCTGTTTTTGGTAACCTAGTTTATCTTGAGCCTGTCTGCCTTTGGTTGCAATATATATTACTGTTAGTTGTTTTGACTGATTCGCCATTTCGTAGTTGCACTCCTATGCTTGATTATTATATTGATCTACCAATGCTTGAGCCTGCCCTTCCTTTGATTCAGTTATTTGCTACGTTATACCTGCTTTATGCCTTATTATGATCTTCTTTAGTGATCTTTATCATATCTGCTGATTAGTTGTTTCTAGTGGTTATATTATTGCTCTACATATTGCCATGCCTGTTTGGTCATCTGATAGTTGAGCTTGCTTCCTTATTGTTCGCCTGTTATGCTGCTAAATACATGATCTTCTAAAATAAATATTTTTACCAAGCCTTGTAGGGTAGCCTGAGTCTGTTCTTGTTTGATAGGACAAGGGCAACGCTCTACGAGGTTTGGGACCCAAAAACCTATTGTTTTCAAAGGTTTTCTTAAAAACATGTGTTTAGTTGCATAAGGGGTTAGTCTGCCTGATTGGTTATTAGATGTTGAGCTATGCCTGTTATCAGTCCTATTCTGCCTTACATGATTATTCATTGTGCCTCTGGTATTTATATCTTATCTTGGAACATTTCCATGTTGGATTGGTGAGCTTGCTTGTTCTGCTGATCAAGTAATACACTGCTGAACGCATAGATTTAATCAACTAATGTTTTTACCGAGCTTCGTAGGGTCGCCGGAGTCTGTTCTTGTTTGATAGGACAAAGGCATTGCTCTGCGAGGTTGGACCTAAAACCCAAGTTTCGTAGTGTCGCCTGAGTCTGTTCTTGTTTGATAGGACGAGGGCAACGCTCTTCGAGGTTTGGATTTTTCAATAGTTTTCTTAAAAAATATGTGTTTAGTTTTGTATCATTTGGTTGGTTTGTGTGATTGAGTTGAGATTTATTGTTTAGTTGCTGAGTGTTCCTGCATGAGTGTTGAGATTCAGTTGATCTTGTCATTGCATCCCAATGGGGATTTCCCCGGCTTGTAGCTGATTACCCGGTCAGTGGACCGCCAGTTTGAGCATTTGCATATGATTCGCCCGCACCGTTGTTCTTCACGTACACCAGCGGACTGATCCCCCGTAGCGGTGTACTTTACCGGTAAAGTGGTTAGCTGTGGCAACCCGTGACCCTTGTGAAGGGAATGTCAACCAGGTGGTGCCAAGTGGGCAGTCTTGCCTGAGGTCTTGTGAAGGCCAATATGGTAGCTTGTGATTGGGTCTTTGTGTTTTCATCTATTTGATGCATGTGTTGTTAAGTTGCTTTAACATGCTTCTTTGATTCTTTGATCTGGCTTCTAGTTATCTACCTATATATGATTCCATGTGATGCCTTTGATTATAATCTCATTGTTATATTGCTGATTGTCCTAACTCCTTGATGCCTTGATTATAGTTTCATTGTTATCTTGCTGATTGTCCTAACTCCTTGATGCGTTGATTATCCTGATACATGTTTGTCCTGGTTTAAATTCTGCTAAAATGATCTCCTATGCTTGTACCCAGGTTATGAGTTTTGCTTTCTTTACAGCACCAGTTATTTATCTGCTTTATTCTAACCCCTGATTATTACTATCCTCTAGTATTGTATACCAGTAGGTACGATCTGCTATTTCTCGGCTCGTCGTGCCCACTGGGATACACTCCGGTGTATCTCACACCCTCGGGTGACTGTTTTTCAGGCCGAGCGGGTGCTGGGATGTCGGGACGTGTTGGTGAGATTCCGTGTTAGATGTTGACCCTGGACAGCCGAAAGTTCATGTATTATTTGATGTTAAAGGAAAGAGTTGTAATTCAGATGTAAATAATTGTAAAGTTAATTGTAACTTTTGCTTGTAGTTGTACGTAGTTAGTACTCTGATGTTGTTGCCAAGCTAGCCGTGCATATATAGAAAAGGCTCAATTCCAAAGGGGATTGGGACTCTTCTATATATGTGGCGGTCTGTCATTGCCCCGACTGTTTTTGCAACTCTGATTTAAAAAAAAAAAAAAAAAAAAATTTATTCTCTGGTTTTTGAACTCGGGGCGTGACAGATTAGATGTTAGCAGAGAAATAGGAATACGATGCCTAGGTTTGGTTAGGAACGAGCCCTAGGATGACTTGTGTCTACGAAAGAGCGATGGGTAGTGTTCTATGTCTTGAAGCTAAAAACAGAAGTTGTGGGTCGGTTAAATTGAAATCCATCCATGGTATTGCAGTTATGGCTCGCACTAGGCGTGGTGTTGGTAGAGGGTATATCATCGGCATAGAGACTGTGAAGGAAGGTATGTGATGTACCTTCAGGTGTAAGTTGTGTCCCCAACCAGTCGTTGGAGACAGATCTATGGTATTTCACTTTTCTTTTGGTAAGCGCGTTGGCTGCAGACAACGTACTTTCGAAAGAACTGAGAAATGCTCCACCCTGTGATGGGATATATTAGATTGGGTCTAAAATAGTAGCCCTAGAGTTGTTGAAACTTTGAGATTAGTAGTAACTATCTTGACCCTGTTAAAGACTTATCCGCGTTTTAAGTTGTATTAAGTTTCGGGGACGAAACTTCTTGTTAGGTGGGAGTGATGTAGTAATCCGGATATTTTATTTTAAATAAATAAAATAAAAGATGAATTTTTAGCCGGAGTTAGATTCTAAAGATCTAAATTGATCTATTTGATCAATTGTCGGGGTGCAAGTTGCACGAATTACGAGGCAAAAGGCTAATTTCCAATCCGGGCATGATCTTGGAAATCGGAGTTGACCGTTGCGATCGTCTCGTCGAACTGAGCAAGTTTCATATTCAGCACTTTTCGATCTGACGGTCGGATCTTCCAGAATTCAAAGAAGAAGAGGGCATTTAGCCGCGACCAAGGGAACAGTGTTCCTGCGCACAGTAACTTAAGTTATATGCTGTAGATAAACAGTAAACCTTGATTTTGATTGCCTCTTGAACCGACGTTGGCCAATTTACTATCTGGACTCCTAATATAGTGATTCGAGTAGTCAATTCCAGCTATTTTTGACGTTCTGAACACAATGGCGCAGTCGAAAATTCTGTTTGACGACTCTGGAATCTCGAAAAGCGTGAAAACTGTAAAATTAGACAGTTTTTATGGAACGAGTTTTTGTCGAAGCGTCAAACAAACTAAACAGGTACGCTACCTGACAGGTTTCGACGTGCCGGACGCATTGGCGCAATCCGTGTTTCGAATTGACGAACGGTTTATCTCGAAATACGTGAAAAGTGCCAACAAACCACTAATTTCTGGTAAAACCTAAATATTTTACGTACCATAGTTTAAGGGACTTCATGGTCAGGGTGTTGGGTGCATTTTGCAACCCTTGATCAGGTCTCGGATGCTAGGTTTAAGTGTGAACGTGGCTTGGGGTTATTTTGCAAAGGAATCAAGTATTCAATGTTTGCCTCTTGGTCTTCCTTGATCCATTGCACCCGAGGGGTTGTGGGGGGGGGGATTTCCAAGCAGCCAACCTACCCTCTGCATTCCCTAGAACCAGCCCCGAAGCCTTGGATAACCCAAGAGCCACCACCATTAGAGAATAACTCAAGTAAAAGAGAGAAGAGTGTGAGGTTATTCTCGGATAGGTTGGAGTGGGAAGCACCAAGAGGGCCACTCCTTGCACATGACCACTTCTGGGTGCCTCTCTTAGCGACCGCGACCGGGCCAGGGTGCTCCGACGTCGGGCGCCGCCGAGCGCCGCCGCGAACCCCATCTCTCTCTTTTTCTTCTCCGTCAAGGTGAGAGGTTGGAACCTTTTGCATTTGTTTGGCCCTTGGACTCTAGAAGTGTGCTTCTAACATCGAGTGGATCGTGCCTGTAGAGTTTTAGCCGCCATCGACGTCCCGGTCGCCGGCGGGAGTGAGTTATCGCCGGAATTATCGTTTTCGGCCGTCGATGGGCGCCACCTTCATCCGACCGTTGAAGTCGAGATCAGATCCGTTGGATCATCTCTTCTCGGTGACTGCAAGGTCTCCCCAAAGTTTCGAGTTGATCCGTTGAGGAACCCCGCCGCTAAGTCAAGCCCTAGAGCCGAGCCAAATGGCACTTCGCCGGATCTCCTCCGCCCGGCGCTGCCGCGCGTCCCCGCCGTCGGCCAACCACCCATCAAGCACCGGGGGACCGAGAGAAGCAACCTGGTCCATCTTGCGCCGGCCAACGCCTCGCCGGCCGGAATCCGTCGTTAGAGGTGGCCGAGTTCACCTAGAGCTTGGAGGAAATGGTCTCCGGCGATCGCCGGAGCTCCGTCAAGTGGGTGGACTTTTCAGGTAAGACCTCTAGACCTCTAAGAAGCTTCCTATACGCTTGCATGCAAAACCTAACGTAGGTTTTCGTTTATCCATGGTTGCACCCTTGTTGTGGCCGTGGTTGCCCCGCCGCCGCCGGCTTCGCCTTCGGGCGCCGGCCAAACCCCCAGGTAATCCCTATACTATGTTTGAATGCATTTTATCCATGTTAGAGGTTCTCAGTTCCCCTCTATACAAAGTTGTTGCATGGGTTAGTGTAGGTTTTAGTTTTTATAAATAATGCTCACTAGGTGTTCGATGTAATGTCCCAAAGAAGAAAAATTTGGAATTTGGCTTCAAGTTTAATATGAAAGATGTCACACACACTTCCCTGAGCTTGATGCTCACTTCAGACCCAATGTTGGCTGTGTGGATTGGTGTGTGGGGCATGGTGGAAGTGTTAGAGAGCGAGGAACTCGGATCTAGTTGATCCATCAATTTTAGACTGGAACTAGGGTGAGCCCTAGGGTATTGGCACTGTCCAGAGTCACTTTCATATACAAAGTTCGTCTGTTTGACGATCAGATTAAAAGATGAAGAGAAATCAACCTTTTAGAATAATGTTGGAACAAAACTAAGTTCCGGGTTGTTTGTGAAGCCGCGACAGTGTACTCTTGGCTAATTTGGGGTCACTGGACGCGATGCTCGCGTTAAAAACTGATTTTGAAGTCCTGGGGAAACAAAAATGCAAAATGGCTATGTAGAGGTTTTAAAATTGATCTGGGTTTTAAGTTGAATTGAAATAAGTTAGAGTTAGAGTTGATCCTTGATCCATATGATTGATTCAGGTTTATTCGGTGCCTCTGGTTCTAAACATACAGTGGATACGGTTTAGTCGCCTGCGATTTGTCAGGTGGGTTTATCTTCGTTCCGGGCTTTATCAGTTCGGCCCTCGGTGTACGGTATTGGTTGGACTCCTGTTTTTGGTAACCTAGTTTATCTTGAGCCTGTCTGCCTTTGGTTGCAATATATATTACTGTTAGTTGCTTTGACTGATTGGCCATTTCGTAGTTGCACTCCTATGCTTGATTATTATATTGATCTACCAATGCTTGAGCCTGCCCTTCCTTTGATTCAGTTATTTGCTACGTTATACCTGCTTTATGCCTGATTATGATCTTCTTTAGTGATCTTTATCATATCTGCTGATTAGTTGTTTCCAGTGGTTATATTATTGCTCTACATATTGCCATGCCTGTTTGGTCATCTGATAGTTGAGCTTGCTTCCTTGTTGTTCGCCTGTTATGCTGCTAAATACATGATCTTCTAAAATAAATATTTTTACCAAGCCTTGTAGGGTAGCCTGAGTCTGTTCTTGTTTGATAGGACAAGGGCAACGCTCTACGAGGTTTGGGACCCAAAAACCTATTATTTTCAAAGGTTTTCTTAAAAACATGTGTTTAGTTGCATAAGGGGTTAGTCTGCCTGATTGGTTATTAGATGTTGAGCTATGCCTGTTATCAGTCCTATTCTGCCTTACATGATTATTCATTGTGCCTCTGGTATTTATATCTTATCTTGGAACATTTCCATGTTGGATTGGTGAGCTTGCTTGTTCTGCTGATCAAGTAATACACTGCTGAACGCATAGATTTAATCAACTAATGTTTTTACCGAGCTTCGTAGGGTCGCCGGAGTCTGTTCTTGTTTGATAGGACAAAGGCATTGCTCTGCGAGGTTGGACCTAAAACCCAAGCTTCGTAGTGTCGCCTGAGTCTGTTCTTGTTTGATAGGACGAGGGCAACGCTCTTCGAGGTTTGGATTTTTCAATAGTTTTCTTAAAAAATATGTGTTTAGTTTTGTATCATTTGGTTGGTTTGTGTGATTGAGTTGAGATTTATTGTTTAGTTGCTGAGTGTTCCTGCATGAGTGTTGAGATTCAGTTGATCTTGTCATTGCATCCCAGTGGGGATTTCCCCGGCTTGTAGCCGATTACCCGGTCAGTGGACCGCCAGTTTGAGCATTTGCATATGATTCGCCCGCACCGTTGTTCTTCACGTACACCAGCGGACTGATCCCCCGTAGCGGTGTACTTTACCGGTAAAGTGGTTAGCTGTGGCAACCCGTGACCCTTGTGAAGGGAATGTCAACCAGGTGGTGCCAAGTGGGCAGCCTTGCCTGAGGTCTTGCGAAGGCCAATATGGTAGCTTGTGATTGGGTCTTTATGTTTTCATCTATTTGATGCATGTGTTGTTAAGTTGCTTTAACATGCTTCTTTGATTCTTTGATCTGGCTTCTAGTTATCTACCTATATATGATTCCATGTGATGCCTTTGATTATAATCTCATTGTTATATTGCTGATTGTCCTAACTCCTTGATGCCTTGATTATAGTTTCATTGTTATCTTGCTGATTGTCCTAACTCTTTGATGCGTTGATTATCCTGATACATGTTTATCCTGGTTTAAATTCTGCTAAAATTATCTCCTATGCTTGTACCCAGGTTATGAGTTTTGCTTTCTTTACAGCACCAGTTATATATCTGCTTTATTCTAACCCCTGATTATTACTATCCTCTAGTATTGTATACCAGTAGTTACGATCTGCTATTTCTCGGCTCGTCGTGCCCACTGGGATACACTCCGGTGTATCTCACACCCTCGGGTGACTGTTTTTCAGGCCGAGCGGGTGCTGGGATGTCGGGACGTGTTGGTGAGATTCCGTGTTAGATGTTGACCCTGGACAGCCGAAAGTTCATGTATTATTTGATGTTAAAGGAAAGAGTTGTAATTCAGATGTAAATAATTGTAAAGTTAATTGTAACTTTTGCTTGTAGTTGTACGTAGTTAGTACTCTGATGTTGTTGCCAAGCTAGCCGTGCATATATAGAAAAGGCTCAATTCCAAAGGGGATTGGGACTCTTCTATATATGTGGCGGTCTGTCATTGCCCTGACTGTTTTTGCAACTCTGATTTAAAAAAAAAAAAAAAAAAAAAAAAATTATTCTCTGGTTTTTGAACTCGGGGCGTGACAAGAACTCTATGCAACAATCTGCGCTATCCCAGAAATCCTCACAGAAAAAGGGGTCCCAGTAAGCTCGGAAAAACTCCAAGAAAAACTCAAAACGAGGGGAAGCTGAGCATACGAAGATCGTATCCCTACCTGTCGTGGATCCAACGGCGTGAGAATCGCTCGAAAAGGTGGTTAGAGTAGGCCGGGGGAGCTCGCGCACCGTAATGCGACGGAAGCAAACACCGGCGAAGTAACGTCGCGCTGCACCAAATAAATGGAAACCTCAAAAAGCGCACCACGTAAAATCCCAAAAATCCTCAGGTGGATGTTGCACAGAGGGAGGAGGAACTTTGCTAAAGGGTCCGAGGTGAGAGAAGGCTCGGAAACGTGGAAAAGAGGAAGAAGAAAGTGGCTCGGCCTTTAAATAGGCTACACAAACAATTCCGGAAATGACCGGGGTGTCCCCGGTTTCGGGCGCCCGAATCATTCGGGCGCCGAAAACTGGGTCGGATGGAGCTCATCCGACCGCACCCGAATCCACCCGGAGACGCCACGTCATGCCGAACAGGGGACAGCGGAAACCTCCAACCGCAGCATGCCGCGTGGCCCACCGCTGGCGCTGACGCGTGGCGCGCCCGAGCACGGGAAACCGCATCAATGCGCGCCCACGTGCGCGCCTGCGCCGCCGCCTGCGCCCTCTGCCAGGCACGCGCCCCGAGGTCGCCCCGCCTGCTCCGTGGACGAAGTCCACAGCACCAACCAATCCAAGCCCGCCACGTGTCCGCACCCAACAAATAGAAAAATGCCACGTGGCACGACGCCCCAAGTGCACCGCGCGCCCGCGCGCCTGCCCGCGCCCACGCCGTCGCGCTCCGCCGCTGCCCGCCACCGCCGCCGCTGCCCGCCGGCCGCCGGAATAGTGCCATGTGCCTCGAAATCCGTGCGCGGCGTCCGGGCTCTGAAAAATACAAATGAATAGGTCATTTTCAACATTTTCGCGCGCTGAATCCAAATTCGTTTTCCATTTTGCCAAATTCCATTTCTAAAATTTGCTGAAGGCATCCGAAAAGGTGTTCTTTTGTCAAAACTTCGCACTGAGTCCAATTTTGATATCCGTTTCGTGCGAAACCACTTCTAAACATCCGACAGGGTCAAGCGATTACCCAAGTAATCAATTTAACACCAGGAGTCCATCACTTATGTCCAATTGGTCCACCAACACCGCCGACACGCCACATAGGCCTCCAGAAGCTGCTGGTCACACTGTAGAAGCCCTACAGAGATCCGGGTCACCTCATCCTCTCCCACTAAAAGAAAGTTTCGTCCTCGAAACTAACACAACTCAAACAGGAGTCACAAATACCAAGCCAAAGGTAAGTATCCATCAACACAGTCTCCAACTCCCCAGTCGCTACTGACTCTCCGCAAAGCGAGTCCAAAAGCTGGAAAAACCTCAGTAACTCCAAAGGCTGCGGACAAGGAAGAACAACCAAAACAACTCGTCCAAAACTACACGAAGTACGCCAACACAACCAACAAGAAAGGTAAAGGCCCCACCAGCAGGAAAGTCGTCAACCCCAACTCTCTATTTAGAAAATAGCTGAAATTAACGAAAAGTCTAAAAATTCCGAAAGACCAGTGCTTTCGCCCCAATCAAACAAGAATAGGTTCGGGCACCGTCTCCATTTCTGGAGTAGCCTTTCGAAGCTTTCGTCCTGTTCGTAAATTTCAGCACAAAGGTGAGAAAAAAGAGAGAAGTGTTGAAGTCGTTCCTGCTGTGGCTACAAAAACGGAAGCTACGATCTAACCAAGACCTCTAAGGACACAACATCTAGTCCTAAACGTCACCTACGCTCTAGGGGTGGAGTCTGACCAAAACCGCTGAAGCCATCGTTGCGGGAAGGGTACCTCGGCAACCAGTGAAAATGAACTCCTCCAGTCCAGCTCGCGGAAGGGTCACTATTCTCATTCCACAATCAGTCGTTGCATGCTATCGCGCCAACCAGTCCATCCCGCGTGCTTGATCAGAGTCTTGGAGCTGTCACCAAACCGTCACGTCTGCCGGTATAATTCCAAGTCTCCTCTGCACTGGACACAATCCACAAGGCTCCCCCACATGCACAACACCAATAGGAACCTGTACCTCTAGTGCACATGGTAACAACTCTACCTCTAGTCCAGGCAGGAAAGCAAAATGCTCTGACTCAGACTACTGTAAAGGAGTCATGCCTGCGATAACTCTATCCACTCCCGTGGCGCCCTCCAACCGGTGGCACAGACTCATCCACATAGGGAACACGGCCTCTGCCTCTGCTCACGCTAAGGTGATGAATGCGGGCTTCCGCAACAACACATCTATGCTACCGCCGGTGCTGATACCAATGCTGATGCTGCCCTCGGGGTCCACCCGACCTCTGACATCTCGGAAATTCACTATCCTGGAGAAGAAATCTGGAATGCCCATGCCAGTCGATCTGTCCTCCATCCTCTAGCCTTTATCTATCACTCTCCGAAAAGAAGGCTCCAAGAAGGAGACTGCGGAACTCCGGCCAAATAAGCAGCTGGATCCCAGGCGGACCGACAAGTCACCCTCGGGGCCACCATGCCTCGGCATTGTGCTCCAACAAGCTTGTCGCCAAAAGAACCTGAAACTGCTCCTCAACAAAATGGGTCTCAAGGAGTCGCTCCATCGCTGTGATCCAAGACTCTGCCTCCCACGGCTCCAAGCTCAATCCTGCAAATCGGGGGTGGATCAGACTGCCGGGACTGGCTCTATCGATCAATGATGTCCCAAAGCTCATCTACTATCCACTATCCACCCTGCCTCGGTGCCTAGGCACTACTTGTCGGCATGGAGGGGGCTGCTGGCTTAATCGGTGCCACTGATACAACTGGAGATGCCACTGCATTGGAAGAATATGCTGGAGGACACTCAGGCGGTGCTACAACTAGCTGTGCTCTCTGCTCCGACAGGCGCAATCAAACGTTCCATGGCCTCCTCCTGGCGTCGAACAACCTCCGACATCTGGGCCATATAGGCCCGTGACTCCTGGGTCTCGCTCTGCTCTGATAGCTCTGCCTCCCGCTGCTCGAGTTCCTGATCTGATGCGGGATGTGCCCTCTTCACTGCACGACGTCTCAGGGGCATCATAGTCCACTGCACAATAACAAACATCAGGACACAACAATTAATCGACCCAATCCAGCGAGAGTCTAAGACATGTCATCCATTCCATAGCATTATGTTGTCTGCAGCCAACATAATCGCTTAGGAGAATAAACATGCCAATCACTCATCCCGTCTCTTGGGAGAGGTATAAAACTCAATCAGGACTCTCGCTAAAAGTCACGACTCTCACGTAGTCATCCTAATGTCCAACCACAAGCCTAGGGTTTCTAAGTCCACCATGACCTACAACCTAGGCTCTGATACCACTCTAATCTGTCACGCCCCGGGGTCGAAACTGCGACCCGGGCTCGCCAATAGATCTGTCGCCTAAACAAAACCCCGCATAGGCGAAGCGTCTAACTTGCAAAAGATAATACTAAAGATATACAAATATCTGAGCTGAAAAGAAAACTACTGTAAAACTAAAATCCAATCACTGTACAACTGAAACTAAAGATACAATATCCATCTCCCAAATACTATCATATACAAAATCCTCTGATACAACACTCCAAACTCTACAGGGAGGTAAACAGAAATAATACATCAGTGTACAGGCTCTCAGTACAAGTCAAATCCTCACAATACAATAGTCTCTCAAAAGTTGAAATAAAACTAATCTACTGACTGTACTGCAAATCTCCAGAAAGAGGGCACCGCTATACTCCAAAGACGGGTAGGGAACTAGCTCGCGACTCCCTCGCCTCGGTCTGAAGGATCAGCAACTGGAGCAACAGGAACAGGAGAAGGGGTCCCTGGGAAAAAATACACCACAGCGGGTGTGAGAACTACATCCCACAGTAGTTCTCAGTGGGTACCGCCACCAATCCCGACGGTCTTCCCACTACGTCTAATAGAGGCATAAGATAACAGAAAACTGAAGAAAGGAAAGCTGAAAATACTCTACAGCTACCATGCCTCTATCTACTATGCTCAAAGGGTGATACAGATGAAAATGATGCATCGACTCAAACTCAGTATACTCAATCAACCCAATCACAGTGACTGTCACATAGGGTCCAGTCAAACCTGCGCCCACCTACTGCCGCACATCCACAAGAGGACGGGTCTACCGTAGGGCTGTCCGTGACTGCCAAAACTGGCCCAGCCAGAGGGACTGCGTCGACAAGTCGCGATAGCAAAGTAACAGGCCCAACTCCGGAGTGGCACTCGAGGGGCGCGACCCCATCGAGGAAAGTATCAGCGCATCTCTGTCGAGCTTAATGTGGCTCATGCAGGCTATAGTCCAAATCCACGATCAACAAGATCGACAATAACCAACATCACATCTCTAACTCACTAGCTGGAAATATCCAACAGCTAGGACTGCCGTCAAACCCAACGGCTCCCCAAAACAGAACACCAACCCATAACGACACCAACACAGACCGACACCATAAGGGTTCGAAAACCCCGATAGGTCGGTGCCTTGAACCCTAATCAAACAAGAACAGACTCCAGGCTCCGCCTATCGAAGTTTCCGACCCCCCTTACAGTTCGAGAATATGACAACATCAGAATGACATGCGGAAGACACCAACCAGGGCCCGAAAGTTCCAAAGGACGAACACCTACAACCCTATCAAACAAGAACAGGTTCCAGGCACGGTCCCCGTAGCTTTCGTCCCGAAACAGAAACAGAAAAAGACCCCTAGAACCTAGATCACACAAAACTCTCTCGGGTGCCGAGTTGTAATAAAAAGGTGACGGTTATTACTGAAAGTTATTTTAATATGAGAAACCCAATTTAATATATTTTAGTTCTTTAATAAAAATTAGTTCAAATAAGTTTTATTTTCCAAACCCCGAAGGGCTATCGCCTTCATCCAAATCAAACAAGAACAGGCTCCGGCGACCCCTCGAAATTTGGAAGGAAAATATTAGTTTACAGAAATTATGTGTGTCTAAAAATAGTCTGGGATCTAGGTCCTACTATCACTAGTATACTATTGCCACTAACACAGTGGCAACACAAAAAAAAAATAGGGGAAACAAGACAACCCGGGACCACCGTTCACCCAAACGGTTCCCGCCACAGATAAAACGACCAACTACATCTACCAGACTCCACTCTGCTCCCAAACACGAGTGTAACATGCATCCCACACTAAAAGGACTCCGACCACTCGGCCCACTACCCGGGCGAGGATAACACTATGTCCAGGAATAGAATACGAAGTGTGGATGTCTAGAGCATAAATAAAACCTAGCCCAAATGAGGATTTTCTACTAGTCTGGTTACACATGCAACAAAACATATGACGGGGTGCTAGGTCAAGTTCCAACAATAGCAATCAATTTAACTAAAGCAGGATCAGGGAATAATAATTAACAGTATATCAACATAATAGGAAAGATAACATTTCCCTCTCTAACATGCATCCTAATCCATCTCACAACATGCATGTTTCCTATATTATAGAATTAACAGGCAGTCCATGATTTTGGAGGCGAAGCAACCCACCTGAAAGAGCTAAACTGTCAAAGTCCAACAGCTGAAAATACCCAGAACAGATATCTCCAATTTTCCCCAACTCCAACGGTTCAGAAACACCCGCAAACTCTCCTGGGTACAACAAAAGGTCCACAGTTACACTTTATTCCAACAAAATATCCAAGTACATACAATCTACGATAACAGACCCAAAGATGCGATATTTTCACATGCAGAAAGGACTTCGAAAAATCCAACAAAAATACTGCTGCGATCGTCGCGTCGAGCCCTTCGAAAAGAGTACCTGCACGTCCCAATCCGAGCCCCGTAGGCCGAGTTACAAATTTCACAACATGGTGAGCGCGAAACCCCACAACACAACAACTGTAACACCTTGCACATATAAAGGGAGAAAAATATACCTCCGGGCAAGCCTCAGAAAAATCCCCGAAAATATGGCGATAATCCTCGCGACGCGTAGGTGCAAAAAAGAGTATAGGCACGCCTCAATCCTGTTAAGGAATTTGTTTTGGCGTATTTCGTGAAAGTTTTAAGTCTTGAAAATTGAAGATAAAGAAGTTAGATCATATACCTCAATCTCAAGAAAGAAGAATTCAAAAGGATCAGGTACGTTTAACTAATTATTTTTGTTGATCCGAATACTCGTATAGTGTAGAAACACTTGGATGAATTTTTAATTGCATAAAAATAAAAACTAGACATGGGATATGTTTAGGATCCGGATCAGGCACGGCAGTCTGGATCCCGAACGGTGTTTGTTCATATGCAATTCAGTCGGACCCAAGCCATTTTGATCCGGACCCGAACATGGGTTTTGCTGAAATGTATGAACAGTCCGGATCCAAGCCATTTCTGATCCGACCCCGAACATGGGTTTTGCTGAGATGTATGAACAGTCCGGATCAGGCATTTCAGTCCGGACCCCCGACGTCTATTTTTCTGGAAATAGTCTGTCTCGTTACGACAGTCCGGACCGCCATAATTCCAGTCCGGACCGTCGTCCTGTAAAATTCCAGAAAAGGTTAGTTTTTGATTCTTATCCTCTTCCAACGGTTTCTAACCTATAAATAAACCTATGATTCATTTTCTAGGGTAAGCCGAATAAATCAAAATACGGCCATTAAAAAGAAAAATCCACCTATAGAGAAGAAAGGAAATCAATAGATCTAATTCTATGTTTCTTCATCTATATTGATTGATTTGAGTCTAGGGTTTTAAACTCAGATTTTGAGTAGAATCAAATTAATGAATACTTAGATGGTATTTCCAATCTATTTCTAATCTAAGTATTCGGCGGATCATCACCACCAAAAACAACGATTTTCCCAAAATCGGCGCGTGGACTCGCGTGGCCTTGTGGATTCAAGGTGCTACCGCTCTCGTGGATTCGGAGCGAGGTACGTTCGTGGATTCGAGACGTGCTACTGGGTGAAGACCGTGGATACGGTCAGACGCTATGGATTCAGCATTGGACGCTAATCGTGGATTCGAGGAGCGTTGCGGAGCGAGCGGAGAAGATCAACTCGGAGCGTATGGAAAAAGGTTGAGTCGTCTATTGTTACGGAATTTGAGTTGGCGTATTCGTGAAATTGTTTAAGTCTTGAAGATTGAAGTTTAGAAGCTTGGACTATACCTCAATCTCAAGAAAGAAGAATTCAAAAGGATCAGGTACGTTTAACTAAATGCTTTTGGTGATCCGAATACTTATTATAGTGTAGAAACCACTTGGATGAATTTTTAATTGCATAAAAATAAAAACTGGACATTTTACATGTTCAGAGTCAGGACCGGGCATTACAGTCCGGACCCGAACATAGGTTTGTTCATGCGCTGTTTCAGTCCGGACCCGGTAATTCAGTCCGGACCCCGAACGTGAAATTGTTGAAATTGCATGAACAGTCCGGACGTGGATTGCAGTCTGGACCCCGAATGTCGTCTTTTCTGGAAAAAAGTCTATTTCGCTGAGACAGTCCGGACCGTCATTCCAGTCCAGACTGTCGTCCTGTAAAATTCCAGAATTGGTAGTTTTTGATGCTTATTTCTTCCAACGGTTTCTAACCTATAAATAGACCCTACGATTCATTTTTTTAGGGTAATCCAAATATGATCAAAAATAGAAAAATCCACCTATAGAGAAGAAAGGAAATCAATAGATTACTCCAGTTTCGTCATCTATATTGATTGATTTGATTCTAGGGTTTCAAACTCAGATTTTGTAGGTAGAACAAATCAATGAATTTACTTCCGATGGTTTGACATCATTTCTAATCTAAGTATTTTGGCGGATCATCACCCCCAAAAACAACGATTTACCAAAATCGGCGCGTGGACTCGGTGGCCTTGTGGATTCAAGGTGCTACTGCTCTCGTGGATTCGGAGCGAGGTACGTTGTGGATTCGAGACGTGCTACTGGGTGAAGACCGTGGATTTGGTCAGACGTCGTGGATTCGACGTTGGACGCAGATCGCTGGATCGAGAAGCGTGCGATGCGAGCGGAGAAGATCAACTACGAGCGTATGGAAAAAGGTTGAGTCGCCTGTGAGTACGGTATTAACCTTTGTACGTGTTATAATTCTAGTGGATTTCACCGTATTACGGGTCCCGTGGTTTTTACTCCGGTTGGAGTTTTTCCACGTAAAAATCTTGCGTGTTATTTTCCATTTCAGCATTGGGTTTTATTACGCAACGATTTTGCGTGTTTATGGTTTACACCTATTCACCCCCCTCTAGGGTTTTTCCCCCTATTAGATCTTATATACTAACCCCACAAGTGGTATCAGAGCGGGGAATAGGGTTGTAAACAATGGCTGAAGGTGGAAACATCAACAGACCTCCGTTCTTCGATGGAACACAATTATGCGTACTGGAAAGTACGGGAGAAAGCATTTCTTATTTCCATTGACGACGGGTGTGGCAATCTATCAAGTTAGGATGGTCAAATCCAACTGAAGTTATTGTTGATGTTCACACCATCAAACCTAGGTCGAAATGGACCAAGGAAGAGATAGACTTATCTTCTTACATGGCAAAGAATTAACGCTTTTTAATGCCTTTATCACAACAGAATTCTCTCGCGTCTCGGCATGGGAGACTGCGAAAGAAATCTGGGATGTTCTTCAAGTTACACATGAGGGAACAACCTTGTGAAGATTCAAAAGCTGCAAATGATTACGAGCAGATTGACTCTATTTTCATGGCAGAAAATGAATCGTTCACAGACTACTATACACGATTGCAAGACATCGTAAACCATGTGCCAACTTGGGAGAGAAGATTCCAGAATTTAAAATGTAAGAAAGATCTTAAGAACTTTTCCTGAAAGATGTCGTCCAAGGTTACGGCCATTGAAACTATTTAAACACCCGGACGAAATCCGTGTAGAAGAATTAGTTGGTTCATTACAACTTATGAAATGACATTTTCTACTAACTATTCTTCTAGAAAAAGCATCTACTTCTAAGTCTTCAGGTTTGCGTTGAAAACTACAAAAGAAGAAGACGCGGATTCATCCTCCTCAGGCGACGACGAGAACCTATCTATGGAGGACTTTGAGAAGCAGCTTGCTCTTTTGACAAGAAATGGTTCGCCGAAACTTCCGCAGGGGTAATTCAAGTAAAAACCTCATCATACGGAAAGTGGAAAAAAGGGAAAGGTTTTTCAAGCCAAACGAAGAAAGCAAAAGAAGTTTTTCAAAGGATAAGAAAAAACTCAGAAGGACAAGTCCAGTGCTTCAAGTGCCGAGGATACGACCATATCTCAACGGAGTGTCCAAATAAGAATCCGTCCAAAAGAAGGCTGATGCAAGCCGTCACTTGGGATTGGACAACTCAACGACCAACGAGTCATATTCAATGGTGATGAAGGAGAAACAACGCAACGGCATTCCAGCGTCACACATCTTCCCCGTCATGTGCTAAAAAAAAACTCGGACAAGTACATCAGACGTCACTGTACCAACCCCACTGTTGAAAAAGATTGCAA
>CM055064.1:15769623-15874247 GCA_029204045.2 Tillandsia leiboldiana | reverse complement strand
CCAAGGATACGGCCATATCTCAACGGAGTGTCCAACTAAGAATCCGTCGAAGAAGAAAGCGATGCAAGTCGTCACCTGGGATGACAACTCAACGTCAAATGAGTCATCCTCAAGTGATGAAGAAGAAAGCGCAACGGCATTCCACGCGTCCACATCTTCACCCTTCATGTGCTTAATGGCAAGTACTTCAGATTCATTGTCCAACTCCTCCCGGGTTGAAAAAACTACAACGGATGATGAATCAAGCAACTCTGAAGGTGAAGATTTTGTTTTAGCCTACCACAGACTTTTACGGGATTCAAAGAAACTGGCTAAACAAAACAAGGGGTTGAGAGGGAGATTACAGGATCTCGAAGTAGAAGTAAAAAGGGTAACTTCTCTCTCGATCGATCTTGAAGTGGAAAGGGATAATCTGATAAAAGCAAATGTTTCCCTTCAAGAGTCCAATGAGCTTTTTGAGAAGGAACATACAAAACTGGTGGATAAAGCGGATCACTTCTCAAAGCTCTACATCGAGGCCCAACAAGATAAACTGGAAATGACAAAGACCATTCTCCAACTAAAGGATGACTTAAAGAGATTTTCTTCTGGAAGGAGTAAGTTGGATAAGCTTCTTGGTCTTGGTCAAACAAATCGGTTCGGCCTCGGGTACACTCAAACTGGAAACAGTCCAAGTTCGAGTGGGACAGTTTTGTGCCTCAGTCGGTATCTCCTCCTCCGACACCGGAATTCACGACAAACAACGACAACAAGCCTACTTCTTTCTCTTCGGGATCGTCAAGCGCAAAGGTATGTTTTCGTTGTGGTATTTCAGGGCACATAAGGAGATATTGCAAGACAGGAGCCAAACGCTCAACTCGGACATTTCTTGCAACGACTACCAAAAAGGTGATTCCTCAGAAATCAAATGCAAATCATACAAAGGAAAAGAGACTTGGTAGTTCACCGCACAAGACGACATCATCAAGGAGAAGCAATCGATCTAACAAGACGCCTTCACCTAGGAGAATAACCTCACGACCATGACCGACGCATTCCAAAAGGTTTTGGGTGCGCAAAGGTGAAATCTTCCCTTGTCTTGTTACTAATGTTTCCTTGCATGCTTATGATAATTCGTCTTGGTATCTGGATAGCGGTTGTTCCCGTCACATGACCGGTGACAAAAATAGTTTTCAAAACTTTGAGAAAATCTCCGGAGGACTCGTTGTTTTCGGAGACGGTCGATCTTCCAAAATTGTTGGAAAAGGAACAGTAGCTATTCCAGATGGCCCGATTTTGAAAAACGTGTTATTTGTTGATGGCCTTAAGACTAACCTCATTAGCATAAGTCAACTTTGCGACAATGGTTTTTCAGTTAACTTTTCATCTGTTGAATGTGTTGTAACTGATAAGGACCATGTCTTCTTTTTAAAAGGGGTTAGATCTGAAAACAATTGCTATGTTGTTCCTAATAAAATTTCAGAAAAATGTAACCTAGTTTCTTTGGATAATGAAACACTTTGGCATGAAAGACTAGGTCACATAAATTTTAAAGAACTAGCAAAGATTTCAAATAAAGACGTGGTTAAGGGGGTTCCTAAACTTCTATTTAAAAACAACATTGTGTGCGGAGGTTGTCTTAAGGGAAAACAATCAAGGGCTGCACACAAAAACCTGAACCACGTTGGTAGCAAACGGCCCTTGGAATTACTGCACATGGATTTAATGGGGCCGACCCGTCAACCATCTTTGGGAGGTAAATGGTATATTTTCTTATTGGTTGATGATTTCTCTAGGTTTTCATGGGTAGCATTTTTAAAAGAGAAAGCTGATACGTTTGATTCTTTTCATGAGATTTGCCATCGTATTATGATTGAAAAGAATGAAAAGATCATTCGTGTTAGAAGTGATAGAGGTAGAGAATTCATTAATTCCAAATTCATTGATTTTTGCACTTCCAACGGCATAAAACATGAATTCTCGGCACCTTATACACCTCAGCAGAATGGTGTTGTTGAGCGCAAAAACAGGGTTGTTCAAGAGATGGCGTCTGTGATGCTTCATAGCCGGAATTTACCGCTATATTTTTGGGCTGAGGCTGTGAACACCGCTGTCTATGTCATTAATCGAGTGTATTTGCGCCCAGGAACTTTAAATACACCATATGAGCTGTGGTTTAGTAGAAACCGGATATCAAATACTTTCGTATCTTTGGGAGTCGATGTTTTGTTTTGCGTGATCGCGAAAATCTTGGTAAGTTCGATTCTCGAAGTGACGAAGGGATCTTTTTGGGTTATTCTACAAATAGCAGAGCATATCGGGTATTTAACATGGAATCTAAAACGATTGTAGAATCTATAAATGTTAAAGTAGATGAAGCTTTTCACTTTGCATCTGAAAAATCTACCCTCGATATCTCTCTTGATGATGATACTCCTGTAAGTGCATCTTCTCATGATAATACTTTCAATATTAATGATGCATCTAATGGTTCTTCAAGTTTATCTGATGTGCAGGAATCATCTCATGTACCTCCGAGTACTCCGTTACAACAAACGTTACGCATCTCCAAGGATCATCCTGAATCAAACATCATTGGAGACCCACAAGAAGGAGTCAAAACTCGGAGACAGTTGGTTTGTGGATTCGCTTGCTACGTTTCCTTGATCGAACCAAAGAACATCGATGAAGCTCTTCAGGATGACTACTGGATTAAAGCAATACAGGAAGAGCTCCATCAGTTTGAGCGAAACAAAGTCTGGGAATTAACAAAGCCTCCAAAGCAACACAATGTGATAGGTACCAAATGGATTTTCAAGAATAAGAAAAATGAAGATGGTACCATCATCAGGAACAAAGCACGTTTAGTTGCTCAAGGCTACTCTCAAGTAGAAGGTATAGACTTTGATGAAACTTTCGCCCCTGTAGCTAGACTCGAGTCCATTCGTATATTATTCGCGATAGCTTGTCATTTTAAAATAAAATTGTTTCAAATGGACGTTAAGAGCGCGTTTTTAAATGGGTTTTTAAATGAGGAAGTTTATGTGGCTCAACCGAAAGGTTTTGTAGACTGTAAACTACCTAACCATGTTTTTCGTTTGAAAAAGGCTCTTTACGGTCTAAAACAAGCACAGCGCGCATGGTACGAAAGGTTGACAAAGCACCTATTGGATAAGGGCTATACTCGAGGGGGAGCTGACAGGACTCTCTTTGTGAAGCATTATCAAAATAACTTCATTGTAGCACAAATCTATGTCGATGACATTGTATTTGGTGCGATAAGAGATAATGATGCTTCTAAATTCGCTGAAACCATGGAAAGCGAATTTGAGATGTCAATGATGGGCGAATTGACTTATTTCCTTGGATTGCAAGTGAAACAGTGTGACGAAGGCATCCATTTGTGTCAATCCAAGTATGCTTTGGAGTTGGTCAAAAAGTTTGATCTAGAAAATTGTAAAGATTTTCCAACTCCAATGGGAACTAGCAATAAAGGATTAGGAAGTGAATCTTTTAGTGAGAATGTAGACGAGAAACTTTATCGGAGTATGATTGGAAGTCTACTTTACCTCACGGCTAGTTGCCCGGATATATCTTTTGGTGTTGGGATCTGCGCGAGATATCAATCTGCACCAAAGGAGGTTCACCTGAAAGCGGTGAAACGGATCATCCGATACATTAAAGGAACCATAAATTTCGGAATTTGGTATCCTATGGGAACAAGTCTAGATATTATTGGATACTCAGATGCCGATTGGGCAGGATCTGTGGATGATCGGAAAAGTACGAGTGGTGCATGTTTTTATTTAGGCCACTGCCTTGTTGCATGGCACAGTAAAAAGCAAAACTGCATTGCACTCTCGACTGCCGAAGCGGAATATATCTCAGCGGGTAGTTGTTCAACCCAACTTATTTGGATGAAAAGTGTGTTGAGCGACTTCCGGATTTCAGCAACTTCGGTAACAATTCTTTGTAACAACACTAGTGCTATAAACATTTCCAAAAACCCTGTGTTGCACTCTAGAACAAAACACATTGAACTTAGATATCATTTTCTTAGAGAGCTAGTTGAATCAAATACTCTTCAACTGTCATATATTTCAACTGAAGATCAATTAGCTGACATTTTAACAAAACCTTTGGATCAAAAACGTTTTATTCATTTGCGTAAAGCAATTGGAATGCTTTCCTTGAAATAAACTTCTTTTTGAAACTTTTGCTTAGGTTAGGTTTTGTTTTTGTGTTTTTGTTCTTTATCTATGTTTATACATAGTACATTAATTGAGCATGTGTATTATTGACTTTACTTGCATCCTTTCATATAATTAGAAATTTATTATGCTTTGGATATCATAATAATTCAGTTGATGCATTGATCATTTATTTAAATTAAATCATTTTTTTAATTGATCAAAGTTAATTTCTCTCTCAATGATCTCTTGGTATTGTTTTTATCTTATTTGACTATTTGGTTGAGTATGAATTCGAGATCAATCCTTGGTTGAATACTTTATATCTTAAATTAATTGATAGCCAATTGAGGGGGAGTCAAAGAAATGTAAAATGCTCAAAAGATGTGGAAAGAGTTACATCCCAATGAGGAGTGTGAAAACTACCACCACATGGAGGAAAGAGCTACCACCTCGGTCGTCCGAGTACTGTGTGCAGCTACCACATGTATACCAAGCATGGGTTTGTAATTTTTGATTAAATAAAATGCATGATTGAAATACTTGACTCCGTCAAATTTCAAGGTTGGTATAAGGTGGGATTTTTAAATGAAAGATGCTCAAAGAGCCACTCTCTTCAACAGATTGACTAAATACATTATATAATTTATTTGGGATTTCAAACATCTATTGATCTTGGTAATTCATTTTCTTTATCATTTTAATGATTTGATAAACGCCGTACTCATAAGATCATGATGGATGTGTTTGAACTTGATCAACTTTAAAGGTTTTAATTTCTGTAAATTTTCATGTCATTATTTGAATGTTATTGATAGATTTAACATAATTTATTTCTCTTGACATGAAACGATGATTTTTGTTTAAAGTTGATGTGCTAAAATGCTTACATACTTTTTCCGGATTTTATTGAATTTTTCTAAATTATTCTGAAGAAAAAGTTGGAGCCGATCCGGATCGGACATGAATGATCCGGATCCCGAACGCAGGTGTTTCCTGCGGGTAGCCGATCCGGATCGAAATCTCGATCCGATCCGGATCACGGCTAGGGTTTTATTAGAACAAGAGGGATTTTGATTTCTTTTATTCCAATCTTTTGTTCTTAAGACTCCAGAGTTTCTCTCTCTAAATTTCATCCTTCTTGGAGCCTTTCAAACTCGAGTTCTTCGATTCCAAGTAAGTTTTATTGATCAAAATCTCGGTTTTTCACTGTTTTTCCTTATTTACTCAAAACGTGAGTAGAAATCATGGAACTTTTTCATTTGTGAATAGTTTTTGGTCAAATTTCTTTTGAAATAAGAACTCTAGGTAGATTAGTTTTGATTATATGCTAGGTATTCTCTTGATTAACGAATTTTTGGGCTTCGATTTCTGAAAATTCGGTTTTAGGGCATATAATGGGAATTTTCCAAAATCACGCAATTGATCTATTTTTAAATTTCCTTTTGCAAAACTAATTTGATTCCTAGTCTCTCTACACGATAATGATTGTTTGGGTACAATTTTTCTAATTTTTGAAAATTAACAATTTTTTCGTGTTCTTGAGTTGTTGCTCACAGGATTTCTTTTCTCAAGAAACCAATAGCAATGGTAATCGCTTGGATCATTCTTCTTCTGGCTACTATGGTTCATACTCGAGCAACCAATAAACTGAAAAGAGCCAAGAAACTTCAACGAAAAGGTGAATTTGATCTGATTAGTGACTCGGAAACTGAAGCAAATAATGATGATGTAGACTGGGACGTGTTATGGGATGATGATGAATCAATGCCCGTTAAACCTGAACAAAAGCCTTCCAGTGGATCAAAAGGAAAGGCACCCATTGACACAGGAAAAGCACCTATGACGTCACCGACCGTCTCGGTAAAAAGGAAACGACTTGCTCGACGCTTTGGACAAGCACGAGAGGCTAATGCTAGCAAGCCAATGGTTCCTGACTCCCCGCCTCGGGTGGAAGGAGTGTTCGTCAGCATTGATCGCCTTCGAGCTTTTGAACATCGTGAATGTATCGGTGAACGACATGTCAACATTGAAGCTCTCCGAAATCACTCACCAGAGTTTGGAACTTTAATTGAGCAAGCAAATCTCATCCAAGTCTGCCGATTTCCCGAATTACTTGGGTATTGTCTGTATCGTGTAAGAACCTTTTACACGAATGCAAGGCATCTTCAAGACGATGAACGTGGCTCAATGCATTTCTATACAAATATCCAAGGGATGAAACTTAAAATCACTCCGGAGTTAATCGGCGAAGTCTTTGGAATGGAATCCAAAACATCGGGGATTAACTATTTGACGGGAAGAAGTTTGACGAATACCTTGTGGCAGACCGTGATAGAAAAAATTTGTTTGGAAGGAACTAAATCAGCTGATGGCAATAGTGTAAAATCCAAACATCTTCGACTGGAGTACCGATTTCTTAATTTCATCACATGTTACAACATTCTTCCTAACATGCAGACCAAGTTAGTGAGATGGGATAGAATGCTGTTCTTATATCTTATAGGTCATCCTTCTGAGGCTGTAGGATTGAACATGAGCATCCCCTACATAATTTGGAATAGAATGTCAAGATATGTTGTGCATCCTCATCCTTCTGAGCGACTTCCATTTCCATTAATCATCATGAGGATCTTGCAAAAGTTTGAAATTGATATAAGCTCGACATCATATCAATACTGTTGGGGGATGATAGATGAGTCAACGATTGTGAAGTCACTTCACAAATTACCACATGTTACTCCGACACCCTCCACTGGAAAGAAACCTTGTGTCGGCACCTCTGCCTCACCGTCTCAACAAGGACCCGGCGCGGATGATCAAGCATCGGTAACTTCGATTCTCAAGCAACAACAGCGCCTATCTTTTCAACAAGAGCAGATCAACAAAGAGCAGAGGCGAATCTCCGAGGAACTTGAGATAATCACAGCATCCCAAATCACATTAACCAAGACGGTCTCGTCGATAAAGAAGTTAATGCAGAAAACGTTCTCGAAAATGGGATACACCGCCTCGGATGACTCAGATTCAAGTGTTTGAATCGTTTGACCACTAATTCTCTTGTGCAGGAACTTTATTTTCTTTAACCTCTTTCTTTGTGCAGGTTTTAAGTTTTTTTTTTTTTTTTTTTTTTTTTTAGTTTTAGTTCTCAAGTTTTTCTTGATTTTGAACTTTTTAACTCTCCTTAAATTTTGAATTTTTGGCTTAGTTTGTGACAAAAAGGGGGAGAGAGTTTAGAGTGAACTCTGTGTGAACTCTGTGAGAACTTTGAACTTTTGGTGAGAACTTATTACAAACTTTGACTTTGGTGAAAGGTAAGTATCACAACTTCTGGTTTTATCTTGGGATTTGTTGCATGTCCCTACTAACTATTCGACTAACTATTTGGACATGTATTATTACTAACAAGTTGTTTGATTACTAACAAAGCAAAGTTATGACATTTGGAATCTTATTGCTTAGAAGATATGTCAATGTTTGACTGTGATCTTATTACATATCTGAATTACTCAATGTCATGGTGAGCATAAACTCTATCTCTGTTAGGTTTTGAATGCTAAATATTCTTGAGGTATCTAACGATCTCTTTTTGTCAAGAATGATTTCTTTTTGCAGAGAGTACAGATGTCTAAGTCTAGAGTCTGTTTTAGGAGTTTATCTCTTGTATTGGATCTCCATTGTAAATTTTTGTTGTATGGTGATAGCAACAAAAATATCTTTTTGAATTTTCTTTAGTGGATCTGTGTTTTGTCACGAAACCGCCAAATGGGGAGATTGTTACGGATTTTGTTTTGGCGCATTTCGTGAAAGTGTTAAGTCTTGAAGATTGAAGATGAATGAAGTTTGGATCATATACCTCAATCTCAAGAAAGAAGAATTCAAAAGGATCAGGTAAGTTTAACTAAATATTTTTGGTGATCCGAATACTTCTTGTAGTGGAGAAACACTTGGAAGAATTTTTTATCGCATAAAAATCAAGAACTGGACATGGGACATGTTCAGGATCCGGATTAGACAGTCCGATCCGGATCCCGGAGGGTGCTTGTTCATTGGCAAATCCGATCCGGATCATAGTCATTTCGATCCGGATCCCGAACATGGGAATTTGCTGAAATACATGAACGATCCGGATCGTGCATTACAATCCGGATCCCGAACCCTGTTTCTCTGGAATTGCCTGACTCGTTACGACGATCCGGATCACAGCTAATCCGATCCGGATCACCGTCGTGAAAATTTCCAGAAACGGACAGTTTTTGATCCTTATCTTCTTCCTAGGGTTTCTAACCTATAAATAGACCCTATGATTCTTTTTCTAGGGTTAATCCAGAAAATCCATATAAGCCGTAAATCCACATACAAGTCGTCATCTTTTATACGGCCTAAGATCCACATATAGAGAAGAAAGGAAATCATTAGATATTACTCTATGGTTCTTCATCTATATTGATTAGTTTGATTCTAGGTTTTCATACTCACATCTTGAGTTGAATCAAACTAATGAATACTTAGATGGTATTTCCTATCTATCTTTGATCTAAGTATTCGGCGGATCATCACCACCCAAAAACAACGATTTACACCAAAATCGGCGCGTGGACTCGCGTGGCCTTGTGGATTCAAGGTGCAACCGCTCTCGTGGATTCGGAGCGGGGTACGTTCGTGGATTCGAAGCGTGCTACTGGGTGAAGATCGTGGATTCGGTCAGACGTCGTGGACTCGACGTTGGACGCCGTGGATTCGGCGTTGGACGCAGATCGTGGATTCGAGACGCGTTGCGGAGCGAGCGGAGAAGATCAACTAGGAGCGTATGGAAAAGGTTGAGTCGTCTGTGAGTACGGTATATCACCTTGTACGTGTTTAATTCTAGTGGATTTCACCGTGTTATCGGTCCCGTGGTTTTTTACTCCGGTTTGGAGTTTTCCACGTAAAAATCTTGCGTGTTCATTTATATTTCCGCATTGGGTTTTTATTGCGCAATGATTTTTTGAGTGTTTATTGTTTACACCTATTCACCCCCCTCTAGGTGTTTTTTCCCCTATTTAGATCCATTATTACATATAACCCAACAATCATACATCCTTGAAAATTCTATCCACCGGCGTTACCTCAAACCAAACTTTCTGAGTATCCAATTACTTCAGATTCGAGGATCCATGAATAACTCAATGTTCTCCCTATCACTGGCAATCATGCAGATCAATGCAGCTCTAACTCCTCGAAGCTATACTGGCCCTGCCTAGTCCAAAGCTTTTGACCTCGGTCACAATGAAAGGCTTAGTCTAATTCCCAACGGCATCACTCTTCGTTGGGTCCTCAGTCGCTCCTGCAGCCGAAATCATGAGGCCTAACCACAGAACCTTTCGAAGTCGAAAGCACACTCTCCCAACTTGGCAAACCACTTCTTCTCTCTTAGAAGTTGCAGCGCTATCCTCAAGTGCTCCTCATGTTCAAGGTCACCTCGGAAATAATCCAAACATCCACGACGGGTACAACCACCAACCCGTCCAACCCACCCGGAACAATCAATTCCCACCAATCCAAAGGCCGCGGGGCCTCAGTCAATCCACTTGACCGCAAGGCAAGCTCAGAAAGCTCCTACCGGGTCCTGAACACTAACCGGGTACAGCCCTTGGCTGTAAGGTTCCATAAGCTAACAATCTCTCGCATCCTCACCGTTGTATCCACAACGTGGCACAGGGTCACACGGCCTCTCGATCCATCAGATCCCGCAACTGCGCTATCGGCTCTCTGTCTCACGGGTGATGCTCCAAGAGGTGCTGCCGAAGTCGGCGCAGTTTCTAAATCCACGTCAAACACTATCTCGATCTCAATCCCACTAAACGGCGGCTTTAATAACAGATTCGTCAAACACTATCTCGATCTCAATCCCACTAAACGGCGGCTTTAATAACAGATCAGGTGGACTCACACCGGATCACACAGCGATAAGGACATTCTTTAATCCTGGTGCCACCGTAGGCACCTCCTTTAAATGTCACTAGCAAGGTGACACGACCACGATTCAACCCCGTCGTGGTCTAGCCTCTTCCATAAACACACTCCTCCTGACCAGGTCCACGGAGGGTCATTGACCAATCTCGACATCCCAAGGAAACCACACCTGGTAAAATGTGATCCACTATCCTGGCGCTCTCCAGCCGGCTGCACAAACTCAACAAATAGATGCTGGTGGCCATCGCTCTAACTGCCTCGGCATGAACCTCTTTATCCAAAAAGGGGTAGAGGGTGCTGTCACAAGCGGCAATTCCAGGAGCACCATTCAGGAACACTCTGCCTGAAAATGTCCTGACACCGCGGTTGGTGCCTCGACTGTCGAGAACCTCCAAAACTCTCTGTCTCCTCTGAGACCCATGACCCTGAGACTGGAATCATGGCAACCTCGATCCACTCGACTACCCCAAAAAATCAGGCGATACTAGACGCCTTTCTCTGGAGCTGGTCCCTCGCTCCTCGTCCCTCTTGGACGTGGTCACTGATCCTCGGTCAATCCATCGAGCATGCACCATCGCTGCATCTAAGGTCGGCACTCGCCGAGAATGCACAAAGAGATAGCCATCCAGATGCAGTCCCCTCTCAAACATAATCAACCTCTAATCCTCATCCTGGGCGACAAGGGGTACACTGCTCAGCCGTCGCAGAAACTTGCTCCCGGTGGTCCAGCAGGACAAACTCGACGCCACTAACTCTCGGGGTCCCTATCCAAAGTGCATAACCAAGTGCACCTGATGCTTCTCCTGGGCGAACAATCTTCAGATAACTTTTCCAAAGCAGCAGTCCAGTTCTCGGCCTCCTAAGGCTCCAAACTCGGTCCCGAAATCCGCAAGGGATGGAATTGGATGAAGTAAAACAACCGATCGGCAATCTCTTGCTGCTCCTGCACTACCAGTGGCGCGATCAGGATCGTAGTCGATGACGTCGCGGCTGGAAGTATTACTGGTGATACCCCGGGAGATGCTCTCAGCTCAAGCATGCACATCACGCGCTCCATGTTCTCATCCTGGCGCAGCATTGCCTCAACGTCTGGGATATTTGGGCATGTAACGCTCATACCTCACTCTGCTCTATCCATATAGCCTCCCGCTGTTCGACTCCTCATCCAAGGTCAAACACGCCCTTGTCACTGCACGGCGTCTCGGAAGCATCAAAACCACTGCAACCGAACAAACATTAGGACCAGAACTCTCTCGACCCAATCAAGCGAAAGTCTAAAACATGTTACCCTTACTAAAGCATTATGTTGCCAACATAATTATCTTTACAGAAATAACATGTAAAATCACTCACCCCAATCTTCTGGGGGAGGTACAAACTCAATCAGGACTCTCGCTAAAGTCTCGTCTCTCACGACAGTCATCCTACTATCCAACCAATAGCCTAGGGTCTCTAAGTCCTCAATGACCTATACACCTAGGCTCAGGTACCACCTAAATCTGTCACACCCCGGGGTCGAACTGCGACCCGGGCTCGCCAACAGATCTGCCGTCTGTGCGGAAACTGCCGCACAGACGAAGCGTCTACCTTGCAAAAGATCTATAGCTAAACATTTATCAGAGCTGAAAAAAAAAAAGAACTAATAGCTATAGAATCCACTGAACATCTGATATAAATAAAATCTTGATACAAAGTCACTCAGCTAAAAGTAAAAGCAATCCTCACTGATCTCTCAGAATGTCCAGTACAAAAGTGGAAACATAAAAATAAAACCGGGTACATCTACCTCTGACTCACAATGCTGGTAAGGAACTACTCGGCCACGTCTTCACCTCGATCTGCTGTCTCCGCGCGAACCAAGCCGGAACAGCTACCTCAAACCTGTCACCGCAGCGGGTGTGAGATCTACTGCAGAAGGCAGATCTCAGTGGGTACCGTCCCAATATCCACGGTATGCCCACTAAGTCTACTGGAGGCAAAACAGATAGGTATGCAGATAGATAGGTAGATAGATAAATAAGCTGAAGGAAAACTACAGCTAAAATATCTCAAACATAATGCTCAAAAGGAAACTCTATCATAAACATGCTATGCATACTCTCGCTACTGCTAAAATGCCTTAGTATCAATGCTAAAAGGAAAAACCATCTAAGAACATAAGATGTAACCACCCGCTAATAACACCCAATCTCAAAGACTGCCAAAACTGGCTCAGTCCAGCCTGCGCCTGTCGTCTAGGAACGCACCTGCCCACTACCACGCATCCACAAGAGGACGGGATTTATGTGGGGCGTCCTAAACCGACTATCTCAATCTCACACAAAGTGACCCCATGGTAACTCGGCCAGGGGTATCAAGCGACCACTAGTATATGAACTAGACGCATATCCACATCGTAGCCTCGTCAAGCTCGGTATCATCATCGCACCTGGGGCGTAGCTCTAGGGGAGCGACCCCACCGAACTCAAGTATCACATCTGTCTCACTGTCTCAATATGCGGCACATGCAGGCTATAATCCACGATCAAACAGATCGGTATCCCAAAGCTCGAAAACACAACTCAGTCGGAAAAGAACCTCGACTCAAACACGAATAGCCCGAACACTCTCACAGCTATGTCGGAGAACCCTCAACGACTCAATCTGATAATGCACGACCATGGCTGAGTCGGGAAACTTCCGCGACTCGTTCTGCCGGAACCCCAAAATCCTCGAAGCTAAGTGGGAGAACCACCTCCACCACTCAATCAGAATACGACCCATGATCTAGAGTAATTTCACTATCCCATAAGGAAGCTCAAATATCAAATGACGCTATAATTCATCACAAAACTCAAAGAAAGAGACCCCTCGGCCCCCAGGCACGAGGTCTAATGCACCCTGAATCAATGCCATACCTCTGGCGAACTCATAATTTAAAAACTACCTTGAAAATGATGTTTTTCCTTAAAACGGGCTTTCTCGATTTTTAAAACGATCAGGGTACAAAAATAATGTCCACGGAACATGCAGCCTAGTGTCATATGATAACAAGAGTGTACTAAAAATAATCTGGGGTTCTAAATAATTCTCTAAAAATTCCCAGACAACTATCAGATGTAAAAACAGTGAAAATAGCATGGTAACCATGATCAAATTGCATTCAGGAGCATTAAGGGGCATTCCATACATTTTGGAGAAATTCCAACCCACCTGGAACGCATTCCGTAGGCAACGCTGAAGTTGGTGTAGAGCTGAAACCTCGAACTGATGAAACTCCGAAAAATGCGGCGAGCGTGCACACTGCCGTGTACTTGGAAAAAAAAAATTCCCGGGAGCTCAAATAAATTCCCTCGAGTCCTCACAAAAATTCCAGCATCAATTATAAAGCTCCAATACATAATCTGCCAGCTCCAAGTATCCACAGCACACTTAAAATTCTTGCTTACACAAATCCCCAGTTACTTAAGTCCACTCTCACATACACACAATTACACACTTATACCAATCCAGCTCTCCAAACATTAAGCCCTTACACACCACTATCCACAACAGCCACAAGTCCTCAGCCCACTACAAGTTTCTCTCAACATCTGCTCAATAATAAATAAATAAATAACCACAAACACTATTCACTTAAGTCCACACACAACGAAACACATAAGCCAAGTCCTCCAGCTTAAAAGTAAACCCACAGTACACTTCCAAAGTACACCCCAGATCTCACAATACTCTCAAAAAAACTCTCAGCACGAGAGAATTAAAAGCTCGAAATCAACGAATTGAGTAAAAATCCACTCAAACAAACCTCCAGCTCCAAAACTCACAGCCACCTCACAACCATCCAACACATGTCACATTCTCCTGCACACCTGCGGCTCCGCACTATACCAGCCACCCACACCCACGGCCAAGCAGCACCTGTTGTTTCAAAAAAAAAGCAAGAAGAAGTCAAAAACCATCAAACTCAGGCCACACGCACTACCAATGGCGATAACTAGCCACGGCTGACGGAAACCTCGCGTGCCCACGCAATCCACAAGCTGCGCCCCGGCCAACCGCGAGCTGCGCTCCAGCCGCACGCGCGGTGCCCGCGTTTGCCGCGCGCGGTGCCCTGTGCGCCCGCGAGGCGCCTGCGCTAGCTGCGCGCGGCACCATCGTGCTCCTGCGCAGGGCTTGCCGCCGCTGCGCGCGGCGCCCCTGGGCGTCCGCGCAGCGCCAGCGCCCAGGCCAGGCGCAGCTGCGCCGGCGCCCCTGGCGCCCGCGCAGTGCCCAGGCCAGGCGCTACTGCGCGTGGCGCCCCTGGCGCCCGCACAGCCCCCAGGCCTGGCGCTGCTGCACGCGACACCCCTGGCGCCCGCGCAGCGCCCAGGCCAGGCGCTGCTGCGCACGGCGCCCCTGGCGCCCGCGCAGCGCCCATGTAGAGTACCAGGATCTCGGATAGTGCACCGACCTCGCAAGATGGCGTGATGTGGAGGATTTACTTTGGACGAGTCCTAATCATGTTTACATATGAGTTCGGGTTGATTCGGATCTACACGGAAGCCCCAACTTGATTCGGGGTTTTCCGGGCATTGTGCGCCGATAGAGGACTTGCTTCGGGGAAGCCTCGACTTCACAGTGGAGTGCAAAAAATTTGGGAATACTTGGAACAGGTGTACTTTGCATTTACAGCGGAGTTCGGGAGGTTCCGGACTGACGCGGAGGACCCGAGGGCGAAAAGTGAGTTGGAACTGGCAATTTTAGAGCCGGTTTTTGGATTTAGCACACCGACTCCACGGTTGAGCTTTTTGAGGAGAAAAAAGCTTTGGACATGTGTATTTTCAGATTACAGCGGAGTTCGGAAGGTTTTGGGCCGGTGCGGGGACCCCGAAGGCAAAAAGTGACTTGGAGTTGGCTAAAATGGATTATTTAATTAATTAATTTAATTAATGTGGATTTGCCTGTGGAATTAAGAAAAAGGAAACAGATAAGAGGAATGAAATGTTTTTTTTTTAGAGGTTTAGATATTTACCTTGGAGGGTATTTTGGTCCTTTTTCCTCTTTATTGCTGCCAACCACTCCCCCTCCCCCTCCTTAATTAGCCTGTAGCTAATTAAATTCGCCACATCATCTCCACCTTCTTCAAGTGCCAAACAGAGGAAACATTTAGAAACAGAGGAAACATTTAGAAACAGAGGAAGAAAGAATGGAAAAAGAGGAAGAAGAATGAGAAGAGGGAAAGGAGGGAAATGAGAGAGGAGTTTGTGTGGACTTGTAGCTTTGTGCTGGGGTGGCCGACCGGAGAGCGCGAGGGCGGCGCGCGATGGCTTTGCGTGAAAGGTTAGTGTAGTTTTTAGAGAGAGAGAGAGTGAGTGAAGCATGGACTGTGGTCTTGCTTAGCTTTGGTTTTTTTTGTTAGTTTTGGGTTGGTGGTGTGTGGCGTGACCGCAGCCGGTGCCGCGCGGGCGCGAAAGTGCGCCGCGCGATGCTGGCGAAGATGCTGCGCGGGCGCCGCTAGGCGCCGTGTCACGCCCCGGCGTCGAAACTGCGACCCGAGCTCGCCAACAGATCCGCCGCCCATACGGAAACCCCGTATAGACGAAGCGTCTAACCTGCAAGAAGAACCAACTACAGTATACAGATATCAGAGCTGAAAGTAAACTACTGAAAAACTGAAACTGTACAACTGAAAATAATACAATATCCATCTCCCAAATACGATCGTATGAAAAAAAGTCCTCTGATACAAAACTCAAAAGGGAGATATATCCAATAAACACAACAGTGTACAAGCTCTCAATACAAAAATATCCTCACTACATCAGTCTCTCAAACTGTAAAATAAAATACAACTCTATGCCTCACAACAAGGGTCTCTCTGTGACACCCCCGGAATTTGAAATAGTCCTATATATAAATGATATAATAGGACTAAACCTCTTAACCCGGCTATAGCATTTTGGGTGGTAGCAAGACCCAAGAGGTTAAGAGAGTTAAGCGTGCTAGAGCTAGAGTAGTTCTAGGATGGGTGACCCCCTGGGAAGTTGGGGCGTCACAGTTGGTATCAGAGCCAATCACCAGCCGGAAATGTGAGATGAGTCTCGGTTGAGCAAGGGTTATATAGCGGGTAGAGCGTGGCTCCCCGGCTAATGACCGTTGGTGGAGTGTAGCTCCCTACAAGGTCGGCTAAGGCTAGCGAGACGAGTCTCACATCGCCTGGTACTAGTGAGTGTGCTTGAGCCTGACGTGGACGTCAGGGCTTAAAGGGGGGAGAAATGTGACACCCCCGGAATTTGAAATAGTCCTATATATAAATGATATAATAGGACTAAATCTCTTAACCCGGCTATAGCATTTTGGGTGGTAGCAAGACCCAAGAGGTTAAGAGAGTTAAGCGTGCTAGAGCTAGAGTAGTTCTAGGATGGGTGACCCCCTGGGAAGTTGGGGCGTCACAGTGTACAAGCTCTCAATACAAAAATATCCTCACTACATCAGTCTCTCAAACTGTAAAATAAAATACAACTCTATACCTCACAACAAGGGTCTCTCAATAGCGGAAAAAGAGGTAAACTAATCTACTGAAGCTCTCCTCAGAAGGGGTACCGCTACACTCCAACGACGGGTAGGGAACTAGCTCGCGACTCCCTCGCCTCGGTCAGAAGGATCAGCAACTGGAGCAACAGGAACCGGAGAAGGAGTCCCTGGGGAAAACACACCACGACGGGTGTGAGAACTACTTCCCACAGTAGTTCTCAGTGGGTGCCGTCAACAAGCCCAACGGTCTGCCCACTAAGTCTACTAGAGGCATAAAGTAACAAAAGCAGGGCTGAAAGAGGAAAAGCTGGAAAATAACTCTACAGCTACTATGCCTCTATCTAGATGCTCAAGAAGTGGAACAGATGATAATATGATGCATCCATTGACTCTCAAGTATAGTCACCCAATCTACACTGACTGCCTCCTCGGGTCCAGTCAAACCTGCGCCTACCTACTGCCATTACATCCCGGAGGACCGGACTGACGTAGGGCGTCCGTAGCTGCCAAAATTGGGCCAGCCAGAGGGACTGTGTCCGTGACTGCCAAAACTGGCCAGTGAGAGGGACGGCGTTGACAAGTCGCGATACCAAAGTGCAAACCCACTCCGGACGGGGCACTCGAGGGGAGCGACCCCAACGAGGGCAAGGGTATCCGCGCACTCTGTCGAGCTCAAGTGCCACTGCAGGCTATAATCAAAATCCACACTCACGCACTGAACGGAAAGACTCAATCCTCAAACATCTCGCACAACAGTCGGAGCACTCTCGACGACTCAGCTGATCAGCTCACACGAAACACGAGACACAAGCCTCTCCAACAGCTCACAGCACAAACACACTAGCTGGAGATACTCCACAGCCAGGGCCACCGTCCACCAGACGGCTCCCACAACAGAACACTAAACTCACAGGAAAGACCGACACCATAAGGGTTCGGAAACCCGATAGACCGGTGCTAAGAACCCTATCAAACAAGAACAGACTCTAGGCTCCGCCTATCGAAGTTCCCGACCCCCTTATAGTTCGGAAACACAATAATCACGGTACAACACGCAGAAGACACCAACAGGGCCCGAAAGTCCCGGGAGACCTACACCTACAACCCTATCAAACAAGAACAGGTTCCAGGCTCGGCCCCCGTGGCTTTCGTCCCGACAAAGGAACGGCCCCTAGAACCCAGACCACTCGAATCCTTTCGAGTGGTGAGATTTGCAGGAAAAAGGTGACATTTGTTATTGAAAACCATTTTCACTCAACCCACACAGGGTGAGGATTAAAAGTAGTACCCTTTTTGAAAAGCTATCTTGTTTTGAGAAGAAATCCATTTTTAATGATTTTTAGTTCTTTTTAGAAAATCAGTTAGAAACAAGTGTTTTACCCAAACCCCGAAGGGCTGATGCCTTTGTCCAATCAAACAAGAACAGACTCCAGCGGCCCTTCGATGCTTGGAAGAAAACATTGGTACACTAAAATCATGTGTATGTCGAAAAGGGTTCTGGGTTCTAGGTCCGGCTAACACTAGTAAACTACTGCCACTAACACAGTGGCGACAACCCAAACAGGGGAAAACAAGACCTCCCGGGACCACTGTTTACCCTAAACGGTTCCCGGTACAGACAAGCGATCCACTACATCTACCAGACTCCACTCTGCTCCCAAACACGAGTGCAAACGCATCCCACACTAAAAGAAAGTCCCGACCGCTCGGCCCACTACCCGGGCGAGGATAACACTAAGTCCAGGAATGAAACATACTGTGTGGATGTCTAAACATAAATAACCCTAGCCCAAGTGAGGGTTTTCTACTGGTCTGGTCACACATGCAACATATGACGAGGATGCTAGGTCAAGTTCCAAGATAACTATCATTAAGAGATGATAGAGAGCAAGGAGGTCACAAGAACCTCAGATAATAAAGGAAATAACAATTCCTACAATCTAGCATGCTACACAAGAAATACTCTAACATGCATGATCCTACATCAGTAGAATTACTGTTCAGTCCATAAAACTTGGAGACAAGGCCACCCACCTGAAGAGTCGAACTGTCAGAAGTCCTATAGCTGAAAAATACCAGGAAACAACAACTTCAAGTCCAACAGGTCCAGTACTGTCCACAAACTCTCCTGGGTACAACACAAGGCTACAATTACACTTAAAACCCAAAATCTGCCAAGTATACAACACTGAAATTTCAGCCGCAAAGAAGTCGATTTTTCACCTATAGAAAGAGCTCCAAAAATTCTGAAATAAACATCATAGCGATCCTCACGTCGAGACCTTCGAAAGGTACCTGCGTGTCCAAATCCGAGCACCGTAGGCCAAGTTACAAATTCCACAGTATCTGTGCGCAAAATCCCAAAACCATACAACTGTAAACTCTTGTACAGATTAAAAAGGAAAATGTATACCTTCGGGAAGGTCTCCAAAAATTCCAAAAAAAATACTATGATGATCCTCGCGTCGAGTAGATGAAAAAAGTCTATAAGCACGTCCGGATCCGAGACTCGTGCGCGGAGATCTCCTCAAAACAAGGCGCTGCCCTGACAAAATCTCCCAGCAAAAATAGGTCCCAGTGAGCATGGAAAATCTCCTCGAAAAACGCGAAACAGGAAAATGTGGAAGAAACCAAAATCGTAGCATTACCTGTCGTGGATCCAACGGCGAAGAAATCGCTCGAAAAGGTCGTCGGAGTAGGCCGAGGGAGCTCGCGCAACGAAACGCGACGAAGGGGAACACCAATGAACGAGCGTCGCGCCGCGCCGTAAAAATAGAAACCTCAGGAAGCGTGCCACATAAAATCTTCAAACTCTGCAGATGGAAGAAGCACACGAAGGGGAACAACTTTGTAGAAGACACCGAGGTGAGAAGAGGCTCCGAAATGCAGAAAAGAGGAAGAGGAAGCCGCTCAGATAGCTTAAATAGGCGCCTGGAACAATTCGAGAAATGTCGGATTTGTCCCGGTTTCCGGGCGCCCGAAATGATTCGGGCGGCTACAGTGTTGGGCCCGGCCCAACACTGTTCACGCCCGAATCCCCTAGAGGCTTCCACGTCGCCCACAAAACAGCGGACAGCCGTGCGGAGCCATCCCCCGCACGACACGTGGCCAAACGAGGAGCCGAAACGTGGCGGCACTCCCGGTCAACGCGCGCCTAGCGCGCCCACGTGCGCGTGCCAGCGCCGCCTGCGCACCCTGCCAGGCACGTGCCCCGAGGCGAGCCGCACCAGCTCGGTGCACCGAGCGCGCTACACCGCACCAACCACACGCCGCCACGTGTCACCCCCGGTCCACCGTACACCGTGCTTCTCCTGTGGACCGCGCCCGCTGCGCCGGCCAACCGGGAGCCGCCACGTGGCCCGCGCCCGGTGCACGCCTCCGCGGTGGACCGCGCACCTACCCGCGCGCCCCCCGCGCCTGCCCGCGGCCGCGCCGCCGCGCTCCACCGCTGCCCGCCGGCGGCCGGAACAGTACCATTTGCCTCAAAAAACATGCGCGTCATCCGGGCTTTGAAAAATACAAGTGAATAGTCCATTTTCATCGTTTTCGCACGTTGAATCTAAATTCGATGTCGGTTTTGCCAAATTCCAACTCTAAAAATTGCCGAAGGCATCCGGAGAGGTGATCTTTTATCCAACTTCGCCCTGAGTCCAATTTTTGAAATCCGTGTCGCGCGAAACCAGTTCTAAACACACGACGGGTCCTCCAATTACCCACGTGATCCCTTTTTAAGCCCGAAGCCCACCACTTGTGTCCAAATTGCGCACAAACACCCCCGAGACACCACACAGGCCACCAAAAGCTGCGAAACAACCAGCAAACCCAACGCGGGGATCCGGGTCCTCACACGCCGCGCGCAGCAAGCAGCCGGCGCTGCGGGTGCCACGCTTTGCCGGGCGCCTCGCAGCAAGCGGCGGGCGCCTCGCAGCAAGCGGCGGGCGCCTCGCAGCAAGCGGCGGCCGCTGCGCAGGCGCCGCGCGGGCGCAGGCACGCGCGGGCGCTGCGCAGGCCCGCGCGGACGCGCCAATGCGCCGCGCGGGCGCGCAGTGAGTGCGCTGGGGGCACTGCGAGTGCGCTGGGCGCGCTGCTAGCGCGCAGAGTTGCCGCGCAGGGGCTCGGCAAGCGAACGGGAGCGTAGCGCAGGCCTTGTGCTGGGCCGCAAGGCCGTGCGCTGTGCGCGGCTGATGCGGGCAGCGCACGCGCGGCCGGCTGGGGCGGCGCGCGGCCGCTGCGCGCGGTTGGATCGCGAGCCCGGGCAGTGCTCGGTGAGCTGTGAGCGCGCCTGGCGAGGGTCGTTGGTTGCCCGGTCGTCGCAATGATTTTTTTGACCGATTTAATTTGGTTTTTGGTCTTCCTCCTTCTCTCTCGCAGGTTGGTTTTTGGCGCAGTTTTTCGCCAGGTTGCTGAGGAGCCGAGTCGGTGCGCGCGCACGGATTTCTTTTCCTGTGAGAGGGCTGTGTGTGTGGGGGCTATGGAGTTGAGAGTAGCTGAGGCATGAGACATTGGAATTTATTGAGCATTGTGTGGATTTGTGTTTTCTTAATTATGTGAGCATTTGGAGCTGTTGTAGTTGGGTGAACATCTTTTTAGTGTGCTGCTTTTTGTCTGAGAATGTGAGTAGGGGTGGAATTAAGGGATTGTGTATATGTGATCTTGAATTATTATGTACAAGTGAGCATAATGTTGGAGAGGTGTATTAGGACTTTTGTTTTGTGAGTGTGGTGGAATTGTGATGGACAAATCTGGGCAAGTGCTTAAAATTGGAGCTATAGGAGGTTATATATTTTATTGTGGGCACCTAGTGGCTGCAGGTGGACACGTGATAGCGTGGGAATGTTCTTGTATTTCCGGGGGTTTTCCGTGGTTCGTGGCAGTGTACGAGCTCGCGCGGCGCGGTTTTCGAATTTTCGTCAGTTTGAGGTTTCGGCGCGTCACTGACTTCAGCGATGCCTGCGGAAAGCATTCCAGGAGGGTTGGAATTTCTCCAAAATGTATGGAATGCCCCTTAATGCTCCTGAATGCAATTTGATCATGTTTACCATGCTATTTTCACTGTTTTTACATCTGATAGTTGCCTGGAAATTTTTAGAAAATTATTTAGAACCCCAGATTATTTTTAGTATATTCCTGTTACCATATGACACTAGGCTGCATGTTCTGTGGGCATTATTTTTGCACCCTGATCGTTTTAAAAATTGAGAAAGCCCGTTTTAAGGAAAAACATCATTTTCAAAGGTAGTTTTTAAAAATTGAGTTCGTCCGAGGTATGGCATTGATTAAGGGTGCATTGGACCTCGTGCCTGCGGCCGAGGGGTCTCTTTTTGAGTTTTGAGATGAATTATAGTGTCATTTGATATTTGAGCTTCCTTATGGGATAGTGAGATTAATCTAGATCATGGGTCGTATTCTGATTTAGTGGTGGAGATGGCTCTCCCACTTAGCCTTGAGAGTTTTGGGGGTTCTGGCAGATCGAGTCGTGGAGGTTTCCCGACTCAGCCATGGTCGTGTATTATCAGATTGAGTCGTTGAGGGTTCTCCGACATAGCTGTGAGAGTGTTCGGGCTATTCGTGTTTGAGTCGAGTTTCTTTTCTGACTGAGTTGTGTTTTCGAGCTTTGGGATACCGATCTGTTTGATCGTGGATTATAGCCTGCATGTGCCGCATATTGAGACAGTGAGACAGATGTGATACTTGAGTTCGGTGGGGTCGCTCCCCTCGAGCTACGCCTCGGGTGCGATGATGATACCGAGCCTGACGAAGCTACGATGTGGATATGCACCTAGTTCATATACTAGTGGTCGCTTAATACCCCTGGCCGAGTTACCATGGGGTCACTTTGTGTGAGATTGAGATAGTCGGTTTAGGACGCCCCACGTAAATCCCGTCCTCTTGTGGATGCGTGGTAGTGGGCAGGTGCGTTCCTAGACGACAGGCGCATGCTGGACTGAGCCAGTTTTTGTTGGTTTTTATGGATCCACAAGGATCTAAATAGGTACTATCAAACAACTAGAGGGGGGTGAATAGGTGTAATACTTATAAAACCAATCTCAGTGCAAAATAAAAACCAATGCGGAGAATAAAAATAGCACACCGAGATTTACGTGGAAACTCCAATCCAGGAGAAAAACCACGGGACCAACACGCAATAACAATCCACTAAGAAAAGAAAAATAACAAGGTGATTACCGACTCCACGGACTCAAACCCCTCCTTCAACTTCTTCGGACCTTGCGCTCACCGATTGCACGTCCACTGCACACGTTCGAATCCACGAACGCCACTCGAATCCACGAGCACACGTTTCGAATCCACGAAACGCCTTTAGCACACCGAATCCACGATGCCACGTCGAATCCACGACGCAAACTCAGCCGGTAAGAATATTGGCTTCGATGGTGATCCTTTGCTTAGATTCTCATTGAGGAACCGTAGAAGAAATCTCTAAGCAAAGATTAGATCAATTCGACAAAAGATATGTTCTTGAAAGAACCGTCGAATTGACCTAAAAGAGGCTATAAAGAAGAACGATAAAAATCTAGCCTCTAGGGTTGCTCTCAAGTGTTTTATAAATTCATCGGTAGTTTTTTGAGAAACCCTAAATGTCTATTTATAGTTTAGAAATCTTTGGAAAGAGATAAGCATCAAAAACTGACTTAACAGAAATTTTCCCGCACGACGATCCGGATCGGATTTACGGCGATCCTGATCGTCGTCTTTTTTCAGCAATTCCTGAAAAAACAAGGTTCGGGATCCGGATCGGAATTCTGATCCGGATCGGAATTCTGATCCGGATCGATTCAGGATCATAAATTCTGAAACATCCAATTTGTCCAGTTCTTGATTTTTAAGCAATGAAAACTTATCCAAGTGTTTCTAAACCACTCAAATGTATTCGGATCACCAAGATTATTTAGTTAAACGTACCTGATCAATCCGAATCCATTTTCCTTAAGATTGATGTAATTGATCCACAATTCTTCTACTTCAACCTTCAAGACTCAAAACACTGAGTGTCAACTTGAGATCTTGTTGAATCTTCCCTAAGTCTTCGATTGCTGATTGACAATTTGATCACTTCAAGACTCCGACTCAACTCAACAACTCAACTACTCAACTCACGAAATATGCCAACACAAAAAGCCGTAACAGTTTTGGCAGTCTTTGAGATTGGGTGTTATGAGCGAGTGGTTACATATTATGTTCTTAGATGGTTTTTCCTTTGAGCATTGATACTGAGGCATTTTAGCAGTAGCGAGAGTATGCATGGCATGTTTATCATAGAATTTCCTTTTGAGCATTATGTTTGAGACATATTAGCTGTAGTTTTCCTTCAGCTTATTTATCTATCTACCTATCTATCTGCATACCTATCTGTTTTGCCTCCAGTAGACTTAGTGGGCAGACCGTGGATATTGGGACGGTACCCACTGAGATCTGCCTTCTGCAGTAGATCTCACACCCGCTGCAGTGACAGGTTTGAGGTAGCAGTTCCGGCTTGGTTCGCGCGGAGACAGTAGATCGAGGTGAGGACGTGGCCGAGTAGTTCCTTACCAGCATTGTGAGTCAGAGGTAGATGTACCCGATTTTATTTTTATGTTTCCACTTTTGTACTGGACATTCTGAGAGATCAGTGAGGATTGCTATTACTTTTAGCTGAGTGACTTTGTATCAAGATTTTATTTATATCAGATGTTCAGTGGATTCTGTAGCTATTAGTTCTTTTTTTTAGCTCTGATAAATGTTTAGCTATAGATCTTTTGCAGGGTAGACACTTCGTCTGTGCGGCAGTTTCCGCACAGACGGCGGATCTGTTGGCGAGCCCGGGTCGCAGTTCGACCCCGGGGCGTGACAGCCCAGGCCTGGTGCTACTGCGCGCGGCGCCCCTGGGTGTGCCCGCGCAGCACGAGCTGCCTGTTGCGCGCGCGGTGCCTCTGTGCGCCCGCGCAGTGACAGCGCTAGCCGCGCGCACAAACCCTACGCGCCCACGCGGCCTCCCCCCGCCGCAGCACCACACCGACAGAACCGACAGTCCACCACAAAACCCAACAGAAAAACCCAAGCTGAACACCAACCTCAAAAAAAAAACCAGACTCCAAAGACCCAAAATCTCCAAAAAACTACACTTACCTGTTGGAGGCTCGACGCGCGCGCGCTCCGCTCGCTCCACTCGGCTACTAGCAGGAAGTCCACCATCCCATTCTTGTCCATTCCTCTCTTTTTCCTCTTCTTCTTCCTTCTTTCTCTCTTCTCCACTTCCTCTGTTTCTTACTCACTCCTCTGCTTTGAAAGGGAGAAGAGAAGGGTGACGTGGCAAGGGCTATTAATTAGCTGAAGGCTAATTAATACGGGGTGGTTGGCAGCAATTAAAGCACCACTAAAATATCTCCCCATACCCTTACCATTCTCAATCATTTTCTTTCTTTTATTCCAACAACTCTCAGACCAATTTCCAAAAGCCATCCAAAAACCCAAATAATTCAACTAATTAAATTAATTAATTAAATAATCCATCAAAAGCCCCCCGTCAACTCACTTTTTGCCCTCGGGGCCTCCGCACGGATCCGAAACCTCCCGAACTCCGCTGTAATCTGAAAATACACATGTCCACAGCTTTTCCTCCTCAAATAGCTCAATCGTGGAGTCGGTGTGCTCAATCCAAAAACCAGCTCCAAAACTGCCAGTTCCAACTCACTTTTCGCCTTCGGGTTCTCCGTGCCAGTCCGGAACCTCCCGAACTCCGCTGTATTCATAAAATACACCTGATCCAAGTGTTCCCAAATTTTCTGCACTCCACTGTGAAGTCGGTGCTTCCCCAAAACCAGTCCAACATCGGCGAACAAAGCCCGGAAAAGCCCGAATCAAGCTGGGGCTTCCGCGTCGATCTGACTCAACCCGAACTCAACTGAAGGCACACAAGGAACATGCTCGGGGCGATTTCTCCGCGCCACGCCATCTTGCGAGGTCGGCGCGCCATCCTGAAACCCGGTATTCTACACCACCGGTGCCGGAATGGAAGTGGGGGCGGATCACCATGAATTTCGTCACGGGGTCTCCGTGATCGCAGCAAGGTCATGACGCCATCTGGGTGGTAGCGGATCGTTTGACAAAACAGCTCATTTTTCCTACCTATCCCTACGACGTGGACCCGAGACCGCCTGGCGCAGGTCTACATCAATGACTTTGAGAGACTGCATGGGGTACCGATATCGATCACTTCGGACAAAGACACCCGTTTCTGGAAAACTTTTCGGAGGAGACCTAGGCGAGGGTACGCCTCATCAGGCAGCGGCTGGTGACCGCCCAGTGTCGGCAGAAGAACTATACAGATCGAAGATGACTGGACTGGGTGTTTCCCTGCGTAAAGGTGCAGAAGAGTAATCGTGAGAGGCGAGAGGCGACGTGGGAGTTAGAATCAATTTTAGTGTGTGTTTCCCGATTTGTTGGCGGGGAAAGAGTTTAAGTTTCGAGGACGAAACTTCCTTTAAAGAGTGTGTGATGCAGTGTCCTGGACTTTTTACAATCACTTAATTTTAAGAGTTTATTTTATTAGTGACTTTTGAAGTTCTGATTTGGTACTCGCGGGTATTTTTCAGTGATAGAGCACGAAAAATGTTGATCGACGGTACGATCGGAGCGGAAATCCGACTCCCGGACCTCCCGGAATAGGGATTTAAAGCTCTGGATGACTTCCGGGCGCACCGAAAGTCGTGCATCGTGATTTTGCACGATTTTCGAGGAAGGTTTGGGCCTGATCTTTTAGCCTAGGGTTTTGAAGGTGGCCAGTCGCCGTTTCGTTTACTCTCTCTCTCTCTCTCTCTCTCTCTCTGTAACAACTTCCTTTTGGAGAACGAGAGCAGGGAATTGGGGGGTTTTCCAATCTTTCGAATAGTTTTGAAAAGAGAAAGAACGCGAGAAAAGGGGAGAAAAAGCTCTAGCCTCGCAGATCACCGTGACCGGAGACGAAAGGGAAGATCCACCGCCCTCCTCCTCGCGACCAAGGTGGGCGATCGTTTCCCCCTACTCTTTCCTCTCTCTGTTCTTGGTTGTTGACGGGGGGATCGGGTTGCCGTTGTCGCTGTTGCCGCTACCGCTGTTGCCGTTGCCATTGCCGCTGCCGCTACCGCTGTTGCTGCCGCGCCGCCGCCCGCGCGGGGCGGCCTGCTGCCGCGCCGCCCGCGCGGGGCGGCCTGCTGCGGGGCCTTGCCCGTGCGGGGCGACCTGCTGCCGCGCCGCCCGCGCGGGACCATGCCCGCGCCGGGCGGCCTGCTGCCGCCCCGCCGCCCGCGTAGGGCCCTGCCCGCGCGAGGCGGCCTGCTGCCGCGCCGCCGCCCGCGCGGGGCGGCCTGCTGCCGCACCGCCCCCTTTGGGCCTTGCCTGCGCGGGGGGGCCTGCTGCCGCGCGGGGCGGCTTGCTGCCGCGCCGCCGCCCGCGCGGGGCGGCCTGCTGCCGCGCCGCCTCTCGCGCGGGGCGACCTGCCGCCGCGCCGCCCGCGCGAGGCCTTGCCAGTGCGGGGCAGCTTGCTGCCTTGCCCGGGCAGGGCGGCTTGCTGCCACGCCGCCACCCGCGCGGGGCCTTGCCCGCAAGGGCGGCCTGCTGCCGCGCCGCCGCCCGCGCAGGGCCTTGCCCGAGCGGGGCTCTGCCGCCGCGCCGCCCGCGCGGGGCTTGCTATCGTCGCCGCGCGGGGCTCTGTCGCCGCGCTGGGCTCTGTCACCGTGCCGCCTGCGCAGGGCTTGCTGTCGCCACCGCCGCTCGGCTCCTTTCGTGTAACCGCCATGTGCGTTCGTGTCCCGATTAGCACTTATTTACTGTTGGGTCGTTCGTGTGTGGTGTCTTCGCTAATCTTCGGTCTTAATGGTTGTTTTCTGGAGACTCCGTAGGTCGGGGTGTCGTTCGGGGGCTTTGAGTCAACTGCAGGTGTTCTGACCAAACGTTGTTCAGGTGGGTGCTCTCCTCTGTCAAACCAGGAATGTGGTAAAAGAAATTATGTTTTGTCATGAATAAAGCAACACTTATTTTATGATCATGTCTAACCCCTGTTTTACATAAGCTTGTTATTACTAATATCTCTAGCGACTGTGGGTCGCTCTGGTTTATGATACACACATTTACACATTATGAGCCCAAGGTTTGCTTACACGCACACCGGCGGTCTGGCCACCGCACAGGGTGTATTTTTCCAAAAAGATGGCACGTTGGCCCGTGTACCCCACGACTGGTGATGATGGGGACCTTTCACAGCTGCTCAGAGCACGCACGAGCGTCGTGGAGGGGTATAACCAAATCACGAGAGGCAGGTGCATGCACGTATTGGATTGTTTCAGGGGCATGTGCGCATATTTGATTATTACAGGGTACCATGGCTCTCTTGGGAGGGGGGTAAACATGGACACGCCGGTGGCTCGGTTTGTATTAATTTCAGTTTTCCAATCATCGCATATATATATTGTTTACCCTGGTTTATGTTGCATCCTGGTAGTGTCACTGACTCCCCACTCTGTGACAGGTTGGTCGGGCACGGGCATGGGACGGTTGTGAGGACGGTTCGCGTGGACGTGTCGTTTGTTTAGCTTTGCAATGAGTGACTTTCGCTAGGCTTTATTCGTGTTATCATCTTAGTTTCTATTTTGTGTGAGTGGTTGTGGCTGTGGATGCACAAATTACTGTGGTAACCCTATTTGATTTCATACTCTATAGTTTTCGGCCTATTTTCAAACCAGGAAAAATGTTTGCGAAAATGGCTTTTAAAACAACGAGTGTCGTGTAGGCACCGATTTGAAAATGTAATAACCGCGGGTTTACTTCCCTTTTTGGTCTTACCTTTGTCTTTTCTTGAACCGCTTTTCGGCTAAGGGGCTGGGGTACGATTTTTGTTTCGTTGTTTCCAGGCAGGCCGTCGGGGTCCGTGGGTATTTTTGGAGAATAAAGCCCGCGAAACGGAGACCGGCGGCACGACCGGATCTGATTTCCGACCCCGAAATCTCCCAGAATAAATTTCTGAAGTTTGTAGCAGTTCGAGCGTTCAGCACGCCGTGTTAGAGGTAAACCAGACCCGGGTTTAATTTAATTTAATTTAATTTAATTTAATTCAACTTAATTTAATTTGACTTAATTTAATTTAAGTTTTATTTATGGTTTTGCGACTTTGGGTTTAGACCCAACTGTGCCAAAACGGATAATTAAGTAGGCTCGGGAATTAGATTTGGGAACCCGTTTCTTTTCCTCCTACCCTTGGCGTGCGTTACCCCGAGGGTGATCAAGAACGCCTTCCCCGAAAACCTTCCCTTTGATCGGCGAGGAGCACCGCGATGAAGCGATCGAAAGGAGGGAAGAACGCCGCACGCTTTCTACCGGAACCGGGCACGCAAGAACGGACGATCCCTCCCCTCCCAATCATCGTCGTCGAAACCGAGGTGAGACGGAGGTTTTCTTTTTAGTTTTTTTTGGGTTCTTGATCGTCCCAATCGGCAAGAGGGAGACGGGGGGGGAGGGCACAGGCGACGGATTCCCCGAAATCCGCCGCATGTGCGAAGACACCCCCCCCCCCCCCGAATCGGCGTCCCCGTGTGACCCGCACGGTGCGGGGTTGACCCGCACGGGGCCGGGCTTGCGCCCAGCCCCGCGTGCGGGGGTGACCCGCACGGTGCGGGGGTGACCCGCACGGGGCCGGGCTCACGCCCAGCCCCGCGTGCGGGGGTGACCTGCACGGGGCCGGGCGCGCGCCCAGCCCCGCGTGCGGGGGTGACCCGCACGGGGCTGGGCACGCGCACGGTCCCGTGTGCGGGCGGGGAGCCGCGAACCCGGATAGGCGAATTGTCGCGTCTTTTTCTTTATCCGAGTCTGAGCGCTGACTTTCCCTCGCAACATGTGGGTGTGAGAGTCCGAGCGGGCATACCAGGACGCGAGGGAGCCGAGCGTGGTTTTCTACTAGCGACAGGTGGGTTGAGTATGGTAATTAGCATCGATCTCCGACGGCCGTTTACTTTAAATATTACATATTGTCGTTCCACTTTAAATGCTACCTATTATCGTTACTTTAGATGCTACATGTTATCGCTACACTCTAGACGTTACGTGTTACTGTTTTACCTTCGATTATGCTTGTTAGTAGAGTACCTTGATTACACATGTTACTATCTTACTCTTGTTCATGCATTGTGGTTACTGTGCTCGAGGCTGAAACACGCGCACCTGCGGTTTGGCCACCGCAAAGGGTGCGCTTTTCCGGAAAAGCGGTCTATGACCCGTGTATACCCACGAGGTGACGTAGTGGGGCCGCTTATTAGTTGTGGGGTTTGAGGCGCCGAGGTGCGAGCGGTGCGACCCGTCGGTTTAGTTGTCCGACGTGGTCGGGTTTCTGCAGGTACGGTATGGGCCGTCGGTTTAGTTGTCCGACGCGGCCGGGTATTACAGGATACAGGTGTACAGGTTGCCTTTCCTCCTTGAGAGGGTGGTTGCTCCGGTTGTCTTCACGGTTTGTTTTATTATATTCTCCTGCTCTACTATTTTTACGACACTGACTTCCCACTTCGTGACAGGGTTCAGTCGGGGGGAGAGGTAGGCGGCGGTGAGGACGGGACAGGAGCAGCTGGGTCGCTGGGGACCCTGGACTGTATTTGTTCTTTCATTCTTGCATTTCATTTACATTGTAGTTATGTGAGAGGTTCTCGATACCCTCGTGGGGTCGGCGTGGATGTCGGTATGGGTTGCATTTAGTTACCCTCTTATACGTTACTCTTCCTTTTATTTTTGTTGGCCATTTGAAAATGAAAAAGGCAAAAGCCAAAGAAAATATTGCGAAAATCATTTTTAAAATCTAAGTGTCGTGTGGGCACTGGTTTCAAAACCCTGTGGATTTATGGATTGCGAAAGGGATTTCAAAACTTTGGTGTCGGGTGGGCACCGTTTTCAAAACCTTGTGGATTTATGCTGATTTCGAAACTCACTTTCAAAACGTAAGCGCCGGGTAGGCGCTCTTTTAAAACTGTGGATTTATCCTTTCCAAATTGATCGGCCATACATTTTAAATAGATTAGAATGCTGGTTGTATGTTAATAATTGTTGTGATTGAATGGTTGTGTATGTTTGGAACATGTACTGAACGCCACGCCGTGCATATACAGGGGAGACTCTGTCCGTTTACAGAGTGATCCTGTATGTGTGGCGGGTTTGGGCATGCGCCGGGGAAGAGGGGTTCTCTTTTACAAAAAAATTTATACGTCAAATGCGTGACTTTTGTGAATCGTTTCCGCTAAAACAAACCCCCGGGGCGTGACAGATTAAATGGTATCAGAGAGTTCTTTCAATCACAACAGTTAGTGCCGACATCCGTGGGAACACCTCACTTGCCTACACATGATTGAAATGGGTAGGGCATAGGACTGTAGAATGTGAGTGACCGAGGGGGGGGGGGGGAATGTTGAGTCCTTTCTCTCACTTTATGGTTGTTGTTAGTAGGGTAGTCTAAAGTTGACTCTTGTGTTGTGTGACAGACATGGCCCGTACTAGATCATCGGCCGGGGACGCAGAGGCAGACGCAACGACGTCGACGGCTGCGGAGAACCAGCTCCTGCGGCAGCAATTGCGGGAGATGGCGGGGAATCTGGCAAACCTCACCGAGCATGTGCGTCAGTTGACGCAACAGCAGCAGGCGGCGACGGTGACGGTCGCCCCGGTTCCCCCACAGGGGCCGACAGCACCGGCCGCGGCACCACCGACAGTGCCACCGCCGGCGGCGGCTACGGGACCGGCGCCGGGGACAACCAGCAGGGTTACTCTGGAGGAGACTGTAGTCACACCTACCCCTACCGTGGCTGCCGCCGCCGCGAGGGAGGGGACGGTTGTGATGACCGAGCGGGATCGGGTGCGGGCCAACCTGAAAGACTTCAAGAAATATGACCCACCCACGTTCGAAGGGGACACGACTGATCCTTGGGTCGTCGAGAAATGGGTGGGGTCGATGGAGAAACTTTTTGAAGACTTACTCATGGAGGATGACGAGCGGGTTCCCCTAGCAGTCCACTGTTTGGAGGGGAACGCCCGCTTGTGGTGGAAGACGGTGCGCCCCGATCCTGCTAAGGGTACCGCACTTCCGTCCTGGGCAACTTTCAAACAGGAGCTGTTCGGGGCCTTCTTCACCAACAGCGTCAAGAAAAAGTTGGAGGATGACCTGAACCACATCCAGCAGGGGAACCGGACGGTCATGGAGTATCAGTGGGAGTTCGTCCGGCTAGTAAACTGCGTCCCATTCGTCATAAGGGACGAGGCTCACAAGGCGCAACTCTTTGTGGATGGCTTGCGGAGCAATATCTTCGAGGTGGTGCAAGCAGCCGAACTGCACACCTTCCAGAAAGTGGTCGACAGAGCCACTACGGTGGAGCGGGGTTTTGCGGTCACCCGCGCCAGAAGGGAGAACTCGACGCGGCTGGAGGACCGGAAGCGGCAACAGCAGAACTCGGGGGGAGGCTCTTGGAGTGGGGGCGGGGCCCCCAAACGGTGGAGACCACAGGCGGGGTCCCGGAGCGCGCCAGCAGGAGGGCAGAGGCCGGGGAATAGGCCTTGTGTCATATGCGGAGGAGGGCACATTCCGGGAGAGTGCCCCCAAAGAGGCGACCACTGCTTCAGGTGCGGCAAACGGGGACACTTCCGCCGCAACTGCCCCTTAGGCGGGGGATCTGCGTCCTCTGCAGCTTCTACGCCCACGCCACAGCTCTCAGGGCGGGGGAAAGCTCCTATGGCGTCGACGTCTAGACCCCCTGCACCACGGCGTGAGGAGGACAGGCAGCCACAACCAGGCGGGAGAGTTTTCTCAATGACCCGCCAAGATACAGATCCGCCGGAGGACGCACTTGCAGGTATTACTTCCGTTTCAAATTCCCGTGCTAGAACTCTTTTCGATACCGGAGCAACACACTCGTTCATTTCTCGTGATTTCGTAATTATGCATGATCTCGAGGAGGCACCCCTCCAAACTTTCTTGACGGTTCAAACGGCGGGAGGGACGTTGGAGGCGGTCAGCTTTGTGGCCGCCTGCCCGATTATGCTAGGGCGGCTGGCATGCCCTGGGGACTTGGTGGTAATTCCCCTGAGGGAGTACGACGTGGTGTTGGGCATGAACTGGCTCACGAGGTACCAGGCACTCATTGATTGCGACAAGCGGCAGCTGCGACTACAGGAACCGGGCTTCCCCGAGCATGTGTACATCATGGGCAAGAGCATCTCCTTCCCGGCGATTATTTCAGCGGCGCGGGCCAGAAGACTGGTTGAGGGAGGGTGCGTGGCCTATTTAGCATCGGTGGATTTGGCTACCCGACCCCCGACGACGCTTATAGATGTCCCAGTGGTGAAGGACTTCCCCGACGTTTTTCCCACGGAATTGCCTGGGATGCCCCCAGAACGGGAGGTGGTTTTCCCTATCGAGCTACTACCGGGCACGCAGCCTATTACGAAGGCGCCTTACCGAATGGCCTTCGCAGAGCTGAAGGAGCTTAAAGCACAACTCGAGGACCTTTTGGACAAAGGTTTCATCAGACCGAGTGTGTCGCCCTGGGGCGCACCGGTACTTTTTGTGCGGAAGAAAGACGGAAGCCTGCGTCTCTGCATTGACTACAGGGGAATAAACAAAGTTATAGTGAAGAATAAGTACCCCCTGCCCAGAATAGATGATCTCTTCGACCAGCTGAGGGGGGCGATGGTCTTCTCCAAAATCGATCTGCAATCGGGCTACCACCAACTCCGGGTTCGGGACGAGGACATCCCGAAGACTGCTTTCCGGACCCGGTATGGCCACTACGAGTTCACGGTTATGCCTTTCGGACTCACAAACGCCCCCGCAGTCTTCATGGACATGATGAACCGGATCTTCAGACCCTTCCTGGATCGATTCGTGGTGGTCTTCATCGACGACATTTTGATTTATTCCACTACCGATGAGGAGCACGAGGACCATTTGCGAACGATCCTCCAAACTCTCAGAGAGCAGGAGCTGTTTGCTAAACTCAAGAAGTGTGAGTTCTGGCTGCGCGAAGTCGGTTTCCTAGGACATGTGATCTCGGCACAGGGAATTGCCGTGGATCCCAAGAAGGTGGAATCAGTGGTCGACTGGCAGCCGCCGACGACGGTGACAGAGGTCCGCAGTTTCCTAGGATTGGCAGGGTATTACAGGCGTTTCGTAGAGGGTTTCACGAAGATTGCTTCCCCTTTAAATCGGTTAACCAGAAAAGGGGAGAAGTTCATATGGACGGCCAAATGCCAGGAGAGTTTTGAGGAACTCAAGAGGAGGTTAACCAGGGCACCAATACTTGTGCTGCCGACACCCGGAGAGGATTATGAAGTGTACTGCGATGCATCGAGGATCGGTCTGGGTGGTGTTCTGATGCAACAGGGGAAAGTGATTGCCTACGCGTCCAGGCAACTGAAGGATTACGAAAAGAACTACCCGATACACGACCTGGAACTGGCCGCAGTAGTCTTCGTTTTAAAACTGTGGAGGCACTATCTCTTTGGAGTCCACTGTAGCGTCTTCTCGGATCATCAAAGCCTTAAGTACATCTTTACCCAAAAAGAATTAAACTTGCGGCAGAGGCGATGGCTAGAGTAGTTGAAAGATTACGACTTGACGATTCAATACCATCCCGGGAAGGCAAACGTGGTGGCAGATGCCTTGAGCAGAAAAGGGCACCAGGAAAGGGCGTCTGGGAGCGCGTTAACGGAGCAGAACCACTTGATCGTGGAGTTCGCACGAATGCAGTTGGAGGTGGTGCCAGCAGGCACGGTTATGCGACTTCTAACCTTGGTAGTCAAGCCGACATTACTTGAGAAGATCCAGGAGGGACGGCAGACCGACCCACACTTACAGCGCATACGAGACAAGATTCCCCTGGACCAAGAGAGCGACTTTGCGGTGGAGAACGACGGCACCCTACGGTTCCGCGGACGAATCTGCGTGCCGGATTCGTCGGAGTTGAAGGAGAAAATCTTGACAGAAGCACACCGGGCCCCTTACGCGGCACATCCAGGGGGCACGAAGATGTACAAGGACCTCAAACAGATCTACTGGTGGCCCAAAATGAAGGGGGACGTCACCCGACACGTGGCCCACTACCTGGTGTGCCAACAGATAAAGGCCGAGCATCAGCGGCCAGCAGGGAAGCTACAGCCGCTACCTGTGCCGGAGTGGAAGAGGGATCAGATCACCATGGACTTTGTCACGGGTTTTCCGCGCTCTCAGCAGGGTCACGACGCGATTTGGGTCGTAGTCGACCGGTTAACCAAGTGAGCACACTTTCTGCCAATTCATACGACCTGGACCCGAGAACGGTTAGCTCAAGCTTATATTAGCGAGATCGTGAGACTACATAGAGTGCCGGCATCGATCACCTCGGACAGAGACACGCGCTTTGTCTTGAAGTTTTGGCAGAGCCTTCAGCGGGCCTTGGGGACCAAACTACGGTTCAGCACAGCCTTCCACCCGCAGACGGACGGACAGTCGGAGCGTGTGATACAAACCCTGGAAGACCTGCTTCGCGCCTGTGTACTGGATTGGGGGATCGGTTGGTCACGCTACCTACCTCTCGTGGAATTCGCCTACAACAACAGCTACCAGGCCAGCATCCAGATGGCACCCTACGAAGCCTTATATGGAAGGCGCTGCCGATCCCCGATTTGTTGGGACGATTTGGGAGAACGGAAATTCTTGGGACCCGATTTAGTGGAGGAAACGGAAGAGAAGGTACGCCTTATCAGACAGCGCCTGCCGACCGCCCAGAGTCGCCAGAAGAGCTACGCGGACCAAAGGCGCTGGAATTCCAAGTAGGAGAGCATGTTTTCTTGCGGGTCTCGCCGTCCAGAGGAGTCAAGCGTTTCGGGCTGAAAGGCAAGCTGAGCCCACGGTTTGTGGGGCCATTCGAGATTCTGGAGCGAATTGGCCCGGTGGCTTGCCGCCTTGCCCTACCACCAAACCTCGACCGAGTCCACGACGTCTTCCACGTCTCGATGCTCCGGAAGTACCTCTCCGACCCCTCACACATCCTGGACGCTTCTACACTCGAACTTAAGGAGGACCTAAGCTTCGACGAAACCCCTGTGAGGATCCTGGCAAGGGAGACCAAAGCTCTGCGGAACCGGGCTATCCCCTACGTGAAAGTACTATGGAGCAACCATGAGGAGCAAGAAGCAACATGGGAGCCGGAGTCTAGGATGAGGGAGCGCTACCCCGACCTCTTCACCCCCCACCCGGGTTTGAGTTTCGAGGACGAAACTCGTTTTTAGAGGTGAGTGGTGTAATAACCGCGGGTTTACTTCCCTTTTTGGTCTTACCTTTGTCTTTTCTTGAACCGCTTTTCGGCTAAGGGGCTGGGGTACGATTTTAGTTTTGTTGTTTCCAGGCTGGCCGTCGGGGTCCACGGGTATTTTTGGAGAATAAAGCCCGCGAAATGGAGACCGGCAGCGCGACCGGATCTGATTTCCGACCCCGAAATCTCCCAGAATAAATTTCTGAAGTTTGTACCAGTTCGAGCGTTCAGCACGCCGTGTTAGAGGTAAACCAGACCCGGGTTTAATTTAATTTAATTTAATTTAATTTAATTCAACTTAATTTAATTTGACTTAATTTAATTTAAGTTTTATTTATGGTTTTGCGACTTTGGGTTTAGACCCAATTGTGCCAAAACGGCTAATTAAGTAGGCTCGGGAATTAGATTTGGGAACCCGTTTCTTTTCCTCCTACCCTTGGCGTGCGTTACCCCGAGGGTGATCAAGAACGCCTTCCCCGAAAACCTTCCCTTTGATCGGCGAGGAGCACCGCGACGAAGCGATCGAGAGGAGGGAAGAACGCCGCACGCTTTCTACCGGTGTGACGCCGGGTTTAATTTAATTTAATTTAATTTAATTTAATTCAACTTAATTTAATTTGACTTAATTTAATTTAAGTTTTATTTATGGTTTTGCGACTTTGGGTTTAGACCCAATTGTGCCAAAACGGCTAATTAAGTAGGCTCGGGAATTAGATTTGGGAACCCATTTCTTTTCCTCCTACCCTTGGCGTGCATTACCCCGAGGGTGATCAAGAACGCCTTCCCCGAAAACCTTCCCTTTGATCGGCGAGTAGCACCGCGACGAAGCGATCGAGAGGAGGGAAGAACGCCGCACGCTTTCTACCGGTGTGACGCCCCACTTCCCAGGGGGGTCACCCATCCTAGAACTACTCTAGCTCTAGCACGCTTAACTCTCATGTTCCTCTTGGATTTTGCTACCATCCAAAATGCTATAGCCGGGTTAGAGATTTTAGTCCTATTATATCATTTATATATAGGACTAATCCAAATTCCGGGGGTGTCACATTCTTCCCCCCTTTAAGCCCTGACGTCCACGTCAGGCTCAAGCACACTCACAAGCACCAGGCGATGTGAGACTCGTCTCGCTAGCCTTAGCCGACCTTGTGAGGAGCTGCACTCCACTCACAACGGTCATTAGCCGGGGAGCCTCGCTCTACCCGCTATATAACCCTGGCTCAGTCGAGACTCATCTCACATTTCCGGCTGGTGAATGTCTCTGATACCAACTGTGACGCCCCACTTCCCAGGGGGGTCACCCATCCTAGAACTACTCTAGCTCTAGCACGCTTAACTCTCATGTTCCTCTTGGATTTTGCTACCATCCAAAATGCTATAGCCGGGTTAGAGATTTTAGTCCTATTATATCATTTATATATAGGACTAATCCAAATTCCGGGGGTGTCACATTCTAAGACTCTAATCTGTCACGCCCCGGGGTCGAAACTGCGACCCGGCTCGCCAACAGATCCGCCACCTATGCCAAACCCGCATAGGCGAAGCGTCCTACCTGCAAGAAAAGTACTACAGCTAAACAGATATCAGAGCTATAAATAAAAATCTGCTGTATAACTAAATCAATCACTGTACAACTGGAAATACTACAACAATGTCCGTCTCCCAACAATGATAATCATACAGTATCCTCATATACAAACTCAGAACTCAACCGGGAGGTATCTCCAATAAATACATCAGTGTACAGGCTCTCAATACATAACAATCCTCACTACAACAGTCTCTCAAAGGAGGAAAATAAAATAGCTAATCTACTGAAGCTCTCCTCTGAAGGGGTACCGCTACACTCCAACGACGGGTAGGGAACTAGCTCGCGACTCCCTCGCCTCGGTCAGAAGGATCAGCAACAGGAACAACAGGAACTGGAGTAGAAGTTCCTGTGGGAAAAGACACCACGACGGGTGTGAGAACTACGTCCCAAGTAGTTCTCAGTGGGTGCCGCCAACAAGCCCGACGGTCTGCCCACTAAGTCCACTAGAGGCATAAAGTAACAAAAGCCGTGCTGTAAGGAAAGCTGGGAAAAGTAAACTCTACAGCTACTATGCCTCTATCTAGATGCTCAAAGAGTGGAACAGAAAGAACATGATGCCACAACTAACACTCATCTCTGATCACCCAATCTGAACTGACTGCCTCCTCGGGTCCAGTCAAGCCTGCGCCAACCTACTGCCGTTACGTCCCGGAGGAGCGGACTTACGTAGGATGTCCATGACTGCCAACACAAGCACAGCCAGAGGGACAAATGCGATGACAAGCCGCAAAAGAAAAGCTCAAACTCTCGCCGGTACAACAGCCCGGTCTCGCCTACTCCGGAGTGGCACTCGAGGGGAGCGACCCGCTCGAGTCAATAAGTAACCCATATCAAGTATCTCTGTAAAGTATCTCTGTCAAGCCAAATGTGGCTCATGCAGGCTATGATCCACGATCAAACAGATCGGTAACTCCAAGCTCAAAACACAACTCAGTCGGAAAAAGAACCTCGACTCAAACAGCTAAGTCGGAGAACCCTCAACGACTCAATCTGATAATGCACGACCATGGCTGAGTCGGGAAACCTCCACGACTCGATCTGCCAGAACCCCAAGATCCTCAAGGCTAAGTGGGAGAACCACCTCCACCACTAAATCAGGAAAAAACAACCTCTAGATCACACTCTACCAACTCATAGCACAAAGTCGCATCCACTGCGAGAAACTGTCTCAACAGACCAAACAGGCCAAACGTCGCATCTACTGCGAACAACTGCCTCAAAAGGCCAACATCGCATCCACTGCGAACAGCTGACTCAACAGGCCAAACAGGCCGAACATCTCAACCACTGACTCAATGAAGGGTCCGGGAACACCGAAAGACTAGAACCTACAACCCAAATCAAACAAGAACAGGCTCTAGGCATAGCCTCTCGTTGTTCTCGTCCCAAGAAGAAGGCAGACCTTAGAACCCAGACCACTCGAATCATCTCGGGTGGTTAATTTATAAGAAAAAGGTGACATTTCTTACTGAAGCCATCTGATCTGTAAGAAATCCATATTTAATGATTTTTAGTTCTTTTTAGGAAAACAGTTGAAACCAAGTTTTATATCCAAGCCTCGAAGGGCTAATGCCTTCGTCCAATCAAACAAGAACAGACTCCGGCGACCCTACGATGCTTGGAAGAAACCATTTGGTTGACAAAAATCATATGTGTGTCCAAAAAGGTTCTGGGTTTAAGGTCCTGCTAACACTGATCCACCGCTGCCACTAGCACAGCGGCGACAGATAAAACAAGAAAAATAAAACATCTCGGGACCGCCGTCTACCCAAACGGCTCCCGCGACAGATGAACAACCAACTACATCTACCAGACTCCACTCTGCTCCCAAGCACGAGTGTAACATGCATCCCGCACTAAAAGATAACTCCTGACCACTCGGCCCACTACCCGGGCGAGGAAGAACACTATGTCCAGGAAAGTAGAAGTGTGGATGTCTAAAGCAGAAATAACCCTAGCCCAAGTGAGGGTTTTCTACTAGTCTGGTTACACATGCAACATATGACGGGGTGCTAGGTCAAGTTCCAATAACTATAATTTACAGATGGTAGAAAGCAAGGAGATGACAATACCATCAGATAAAACAAGGAATAGCAATTCCTACATTCTAACATGCTGCACAAGCATTTCACTATCATGCATAGTCCTACTATAGCAGATTTAAAGCACAGTCCGTCAATCTTGGAGACAAGGCCACCCACCTGAAAATGCTAACTGTCCGGAGTCGCACAGCTGAGACAGTCCAGAAACAGATATCTCTACACACCCACCAATCCAACAATACAGGAACAGTGATCAATACCTCCTGGGTACAAAAACACAACCCAAAGTTACACTTAATTCCATAAAATCCAAGCATCACAAATCTGCTGGGAACAGTCCCCTTAATGCGAAATTTTCACCTCTAAAACGAACTCCAAAAATTCCAATAAAAATACTGCTGCGATCCTCGCGTCGATACCTTCGAAACGGGTACCTGCACGCCCAATTCGGAGCCCCGTAGGCCAAGTTACAAATTCCACAGTACAGGTGCGCAAACACTCACAACCATACAACTGTAAACTCAAACACAGACAAGAGAGGAATAGTATACCTCCGGGAAGGTCTCGGAAAAATCCAAGAAAAATATGATGATAATCCTTGCGACGAGTAGATCCAAAAAGTGTATAGGCTCATCTCGATCCGACACTCGGTTGCGGAGATAAAATTCCGGCAAGGGGCCGCTGTCCAAAAACTCCACCAGAAAACAGCGGCTTAGAAATGCCTCGAAAACCGTGTCATAAACTCTGAATCCAGCAAGATGATCAACACGAAAATCGAAGACGTACCTCTCGTGATTCCAACGCCGCAGAAATCGTCCAAAAATACTGACGGAGTAGCTCTGTAGACCTCTCAGATCAAACTGCGACGATAACGGGCCTCCGATGAAAAATCGCCACACTGCGCTCCGATGCCGAAGTCGTCGATGCCGCGGATTCCAAAAAATCCGGGCCTCCGCCAGATGATGCGCAGCACAAAGATCTCCATCTTTGCTTAAGGGTACGAGGGGAAGGGAGCTCGGGAAAGGGGGCAAAAAGCCCCAGCCAACCGCCTATTTATAGGCCCAGCCCAAAAAATCCGACTTTGGACTTTTGGGCCAAAGTTCCGGGCGCCCGGAACATTCGGGCCGCTACAGTGTTGGGCCCGGCCCAACACTGTGCGCGCCCGAAAGCCCGAGGGCCTGCCACGCGTCCCGCCGACGCCGCCTGCGCCCGGCGCACGCGCGCCCGCCAACTGCGCAGCGCCACGTGTCCCGACACGCGGGCGTGCGCAGCTGCACCCGACCAACCGCGGGGCGCCACGTGGCGCCCCCACGTCGCCCCCGACCGCGCCCACGCCGCGCCCACGTGCGCGGCCGCACCGCCCGCAGCCCCGTGCCGGGCACGCATCCCGAGGCAGCCCCTGCCGCTGCGTGGACCGCGCACCAGGACCCGCCAACCACCAGCCGCCACGTGTCGCCACTTGGTCCACCGTGCACCCGCGACGATCCCGTGGACCGCGCCTGCTGCGCCCGCCAACTGGGAGCCGCCACGTGGCCAGCCCCCGGGTGCACGCCTCCGCGGTGGACCGCGCGTCTCCGCCGCCGCCAGCCGCCGCGCTCCGCCGCCCGCCGCCGCCGCCGCCGCCCCTCCGGCCGCCGGAACACTACCAAATCACCTCGAAATCCGTGCCGGGTCATCCGGGCTCCGAAAAATACAAGTAAATAGTCCATCTTGACCGTTTTCGCGCGCTGAATCCAAATCCGAAGTCCGATTTGCCAAATTCCACTTCTAAAATTTCTCAAAAATTCCCGGGAAAGCAAACTTGATCCATTTTTTATGCCGAGTCCAAATCTTGGGTCCAATATGCGCGCAAACACCTCTAGCACCCAACACGGGTCTCCAGAAGCCGCAGATCCAACAGTAATCCAAATGTGGGAATTTCCGGGTCCTCACATCCTCCCCCACTAAAAGAAAGTTTCGTCCTCGAAACAAACACGGCTCAAAAGGGAGTTCAAAGCCAAGGGTAAGCATCCAACAACACATTCTCCAACTCCCCAGTCGCTACTCACTCCCCGTGATTACTCCTCAACAAAATAATAATCAGTACGGCATGGCCCGGTTGCGCAATTCTCTCATCACACGAGCCAGAATTCGCAACGGGCGTCCCTCGTACTCCCACACCCACAAATCTCAACTAGAGCGAGTCAAACACGGGCGAGGGGTCCAAAGCAAAACACCTCTGAGCTGAGACGCGGAAAACCTCAGGAACTCCAAAAAGCTGGGGACAAGGAAGATTAACCGAATCTACTCGTCCAAACCACACGAAGAACGTCACCACAACCCAACAAGAAAAGGTAAGGGCCCCACCAGCAGGAAAGTCGTCAACCCTAACTCTCTGTTTATAAAAACAGCTAAAATTAACAAAAAGTCTGAAAATTCCGAAAGACCAGTGCCTTCGCCCCAATCAAACAAGAACAGGTTCGGGCACCGTCTCCATTTCTGGAGCAGTCTTTCGAAGCTCTCGTCATGTTCGGAAATTTCAGTACAAGGCGAGGAAAGGGAGAGAAGTGTTGAAGCCGTTCCTGCTGTGGCTACAAAACAGAAGCTACGATCTAACCGTGACCCCTAGGAACACAACTCTAGTCCTAAACATCACCTACGCTCAACAGGTAGCACCCAACCCAAAACCGCTGAAGCCACTGCTGCAGGAAGGATGCCACGGTGACCTGAGAAAATGATCTCCAGTTGTCCAACTCACGGGAAGGTCACGGTTCTCAATCCACAATCAAACGTTGCGCGATACCGCACCAACTGGTCCATCCCGTGTGCTCAATCTGAGTCGTGGAGCTGTAACCCAACCGTCAATTGCCGGCAAAATTCCAAGTCTCAACAGCACAAGACATAATCCATAAGGCTTCCCCAAGTGCACAATACCAACAGGAACCTGTACCTCTAGTGCACGTGGTAACAACTCTACCTCCAGTCCAGACAGGAAAACCAAAAACACTCTATCTCAGACTGCTGTAAAGAAATCATGCCGGTGACAACCCAATCCGCTGCTGTGGCGCCCTCCAGCCGGGCGGCACCAATTCATCCGCTCGATGAAAGTGGTCGTCGCTCAGTTTGCCTGAAAATCAAGACTATCCATATAGGGAGCACGACCTCCGCCTCTACTCACACAGGGGTGACAAATGCGGTCCTCCGCAGATAGCCAATCCACGCTACCGCCGCGCCACTCTGACGTAGATGCTGATGCTGCTATCGGGACCCGCCCAAACTCTGGCATCTCGGGGACCCGTTATCCAGGAAAAGAAATCAGAAATGTCTCTGCCGTCCGATCTGTCCTCCATCACTCGGCGCGAAGCACCAAAATCCAGAACTCGCCTCTGGTGGCAGATCCCTATCCAAAGGAACTGCAGCGCCACGCTCCACACACCACGCCTACTCTATCGAAGCGTCAATAATCCAAAACGGAGGGACCAACTAAACTGAAAGGTGTCCTGGCGCCAACCATTCCCAGTCAAACATATCCTATGCGCCTCGTCCCTCGAAACCTGGAGCGTGCAGTTCAACAACTGTATAAACTCCCTAGCACAGGGAGGCTCTCAGATAGTCTCTCCATCACCACCAACCCCAATTCTGCCTACAAGGCTCCAACTCAAACCTATGAATCGGGATGGTTCAGACTGCCGGGACTGGCTCCATCGATCAATGATGTCCCTAAGCTCAGCTACTATCCACTATCCATCCTGCCTCGGTGCCTCGGCACTACTCATCGACACGGAGGGGCTGCTCGCTCAGTCGGTGCCACAAGTACAACTGAAGGTACCACTGCATAGGAAGAAAGTACTGGAGGACACTCAAGCGGTACTGCAACAAGCTGTGCTCTTTGCTCCAACAAGCGCATCAAACGTTCCATGGCTTTTTCCTGGCATCGGACAGCCTCCGACATCTGTGCCATCTGGATCCATAACTCCTGGGTCTCGCTCTGCTCTGATGGCTCTGCCTCCCGCTGCTCGGGTTACTCATCAGATGCGGAATGCGCATTCCTCACTGCACGACGTCTCAAAAGCATCGTAGGTCCACTGCACAATAACAAACATCAGGACACAACAATCATACGACCCAATCCAGCGAAAGTCTAAGGCATGTTACCAATTCCACAACATTATGTTGTCTGCAGCCAACATAATCGCTTAGGAGCATAAACATGCCAATCACTCATCCCGTCTCTTGGGAGAGGTACAAAACTCGATCAGGACTCTCGCTAAAAGTCACGACTCTCACGTAGTCATCCTAATGTCCAACCACAAGCCTAGGGTTTCTAAGTCCTCGATGACCTACAACCTAGGCTCTGATACCACTCTAATCTGTCACGCACCGGGGTCGAAACTGCGACCCGGCTCGCCAACAGATCCACCACCTATGCCAAACCCGCATAGGCGAAGCGTCCTACCTGCAAGAAAAGTACTACAGCTAAACAAATATCAGAGCTATAAATAAAAATCTGTTGTATAACTAAATCAATCAATGTACAACTGGAAATACTACAACAATGTCCGTCTCCCAACAATGATAATCATACAGTATCCTCATATACAAACTCAGAACTCAACCGGGAGGTATCTCCAATAAATACATCAGTGTACAGGCTCTCAATACATAACAATCCTCACTACAACAGTCTCTCAAAGGAGGAAAATAAAATAGCTAATCTACTGAAGCTCTCCTCTGAAGGGGTACCGCTACACTCCAACGACGGGTAGGGAACTAGCTCGCGACTCCCTCGCCTCGGTCAGAAGGATCAGCAACAGGAACAACAGGAACTGGAGTAGAAGTTCCTGTGGGAAAAGACACCACGACGGGTGTGAGAACTACGTCCCAAGTAGTTCTCAGTGGGTGCCGCCAACAAGCCCGACGGTCTGCCCACTAAGTCCACTAGAGGCATAAAGTAACAAAAGCCGTGCTGTAAGGAAAGCTGGGAAAAGTAAACTCTACAGCTACTATGCCTCTATCTAGATGCTCAAAGAGTGGAACAGAAAGAACATGATGCCACAACTAACACTCATCTCTGATCACCCAATCTGAACTGACTGCCTCCTCGGGTCCAGTCAAGCCTGCGCCAACCTACTGCCGTTACGTCCCGGAGGAGCGGACTTACGTAGGACGTCCATGACTGCCAACACAAGTACAGCCAGAGGGACAAATGCGATGACAAGCCGCAAAAGAAAAGCTCAAACTCTCGCCGGTACAACAGACCGGTCTCGCCTACTCCGGAGTGGCACTCGAGGGGAGCGACCCGCTCGAGTCAATAAGTAACCCATATCAAGTATCTCTGTAAAGTATCTCTGTCAAGCCAAATGTGGCTCATGCAGGCTATGATCCACGATCAAACAGATCGGTAACTCCAAGCTCAAAACACAACTCAGTTGGAAAAAGAACCTCGACTCAAACAGCTAAGTCGGAGAACCCTCAACGACTCAATCTGATAATGCACGACCATGGCTGAGTCGGGAAACCTCCACGACTCGATCTGCCAGAACCCCAAGATCCTCAAGGCTAAGTGGGAGAACCACCTCCACCACTAAATCAGGAAAAAACAACCTCTAGATCACACTCTACCAACTCATAGCACAAAGTCGCATCCACTGCGAGAAACTGTCTCAACAGACCAAACAGGCCAAACGTCGCATCTACTGCGAACAACTGCCTCAACAAGCCAACATCGCATCCACTGCGAACAGCTGACTCAACAGGCCAAACAGGCCGAACATCTCAACCACTGACTCAATGAAGGGTCCGGGAACACCGAAAGACTAGAACCTACAACCCAAATCAAACAAGAACAGGCTCTAGGCATAGCCTCTCGTTGTTCTCGTCCCAAGAAGAAGGCAGACCTTAGAACCCAGACCACTCGAATCATCTCGGGTGGTTAATTTATAAGAAAAAGGTGACATTTCTTACTGAAGCCATCTGATCTGTAAGAAATCCATATTTAATGATTTTTAGTTCTTTTTAGGAAAACAGTTGAAACCAAGTTTTATATCCAAGCCTCGAAGGGCTAATGCCTTCGTCCAATCAAACAAGAACAGACTCCGGCGACCCTACGATGCTTGGAAGAAACCATTTGGTTGACAAAAATCATATGTGTGTCCAAAAAGGTTCTGGGTTTAAGGTCCTGCTAACACTGATCCACCGCTGCCTCTAGCACAGCGGCGACAGATAAAACAAGAAAAATAAAACATCTCGGGACCGCCGTCTACCCAAATGGCTCCCGCGACAGATGAACAACCAACTACATCTACCAGACTCCACTCTGCTCCCAAGCACGAGTGTAACATGCATCCCGCACTAAAAGATAACTCCTGACCACTCGGCCCACTACCCGGGCGAGGAAGAACACTATGTCCAGGAAAGTAGAAGTGTGGATGTCTAAAGCAGAAATAACCCTAGCCCAAGTGAGGGTTTTCTACTAGTCTGGTTACACATGCAACATATGACGGGGTGCTAGGTCAAGTTCCAATAACTATAATTTACAGATGGTAGAAAGCAAGGAGATGACAATACCATCAGATAAAACAAGGAATAGCAATTCCTACATTCTAACATGCTGCACAAGCATTTCACTATCATGCATAGTCCTACTATAGCAGATTTAAAGCACAGTCCGTCAATCTTGGAGACAAGGCCACCCACCTGAAAATGCAAACTGTCCGGAGTCGCACAGCTAAGACAGTCCAGAAACAGATATCTCTACACACCCACCAATCCAACAATACAGAAACAGTGATCAATACCTCCTGGGTACAAAAACACAACCCAAAGTTACACTTAATTCCATAAAATCCAAGCATCACAAATCTGCTGGGAACAGTCCCCTTAATGCGAAATTTTCACCTGTAAAACGAACTCCAAAAATTCCAATAAAAATACTGCTGCGATCCTCGCGTCGATACCTTCGAAACGGGTACCTGCAAGCCCAATTCGGAGCCACGTAGGCCAAGTTACAAATTCCACAGTACAGGTGCGCAAACACTCACAACCATACAACTGTAAACTCAAACACAGACAAGAGAGGAATAGTATACCTCCGGGAAGGTCTCGGAAAAATCCAAGAAAAATATGATAATAATCCTTGCGACGAGTAGATCCAAAAAGTGTATAGGCTCATCTCGATCCGACACTCGGTTGCGGAGATAAAATTCCGGCAAGGGGCCGCTGTCCAAAAACTCCACCAGAAAACAGCGGCTTAGAAATGCCTCAAAAACCGTGTCATAAACTCTGAATCCAGCAAGATGATCAACACGAAAATCGAAGACGTACCTCTCGTAATTCCAACGCCGTAGAAATCGTCCAAAAATACTGACGGAGTAGCTCTGTAGACCTCTCAGATCAAACTGCGACGATAACGGGCCTCCGATGAAAAATCGCCACACTGCGCTCCGATGCCGAAGTCGTCGATGCCGCGGCTTCCAAAAAATCCGGGGCCTCCGCCAGATGATGCGCAGCACAAAGATCTCCATCTTTGCTTAAGGGTGCGAGGGGAAGGGAGCTCGGGAAAGGGGGCAAAAAGCCCCAGCCAACCGCCTATTTATAGGCCCAGCCCAAAAAATCCGACTTTGGACTTTTGGGCCAAAGTTCCGGGCGCCCGGAACATTCGGGCCGCTACAGTGTTGGGCCCGGCCCAACACTGTGCGCGCCCGAAAGCCCGAGTGCCCGCCACGCGTCCCGCCGACGTCGCCTGCGCCCGGCGCACGCGCGCCTGCCAACTGCGCAGCGCCACGTGTCCCGACACGCGGGCGTGCGCAGCTGCACCCGACCAACCGCGGGGCGCCACGTGGCGCCCCCACGTCGCCCCCGACCGCGCCCACGCCGCGCCCACGTGCGCCCACGTGCGCGGCCGCGCCGCCCGCGGCCCCGTGCCGGGCACGCATCCCGAGGCAGCCCCTGCCGCTGCGTGGACCGCGCGCACCAGGACCCGCCAACCACCAGCCGCCACGTGTCGCCACTTGGTCCACCGTGCACCCGCGACGATCCCGTGGACCGCGCCTGCTGCGCCCGCCAACTGGGAGCCGCCACGTGGCCAGCCCCCGGGTGCACGCCTCCGCGGTGGACCGCGCGTCTCCGCCGCCGCCAGCCGCCGCGCTCCGCCGCCCGCCGCCGCCGCCGGCACCCCTCCGGCGGCCGGAACAATACCAAATCACCTCAAAATCCGTGCCGGGTCATCCGGGCTCCGAAAAATACAAGTAAATAGTCCATCTTGACCGTTTTCGCGCGCTGAATCCAAATCCGAAGTCCGATTTGCCAAATTCCACTTCTAAAATTTCTCAAAAATTCCCGGGAAAGCAAACTTGATCCATTTTTTATGCCGAGTCCAAATCTTGGGTCCAATATGCGCGCAAACACCTCTAGCACCCAACACGGGTCTCCAGAAGCCGCAGATCCAACAGTAATCTAAACGTGGGAATTTCCGGGTCCTCACAACCGGAACCGGGCACGCAAGAACGGACGATCCCTCCCCTCCCAATCATCATCGTCGAAACCGAGGTGAGACGGAGGTTTTCTTTTTAGTTTTTTTTGGGTTCTTGATCGTCCCAATCGGCAAGGAGGAGACGGGGGGGGGAGGGCACAGGCGACGGATTCCCCGGAATCCGCCGCATGTGCGAAGACCCCCCCCCCGAATTGGCATCCCCGTGTGACCCGCACGGTGCGGGGGTGACCCGCACGGGGCCGGGCTTGCGCCCAGCCCCGCGTGCGGGGGTGACCCGCACGGTGCAGGGGTGACCCGCACGGGGCCGGGCTCACGCCCAGCCCCGCGTGCGGGGGTGACCCGCACGGGGCTGGGCACGCGCACGGTCCCGTGTGCGGGCGGGGAGCCGCGAACCCGGATAGGCAGATTGTCGCGTCTTTTTCTTTATCCGAGTCTGAGCGCTGACTTTCCCTCGCAACAGGTGGGTGTGAGAGTCCGAGCGGGCGTACCAGGACGCGAGGGAGCCGAGCGTGGTTTTCTACTAGCGACAGGTGGGTTGAGTACGGTAATTAGCATCGATCTCCGACGACCGTTTACTTTAAATATTACATATTGTCGTTCCACTTTAAATGCTACCTATTATCGTTACTTTAGATGCTACATGTTATCGCTACACTCTAGACGTTACGTGTTACTGTTTTACCTTCGATTATGCTTGTTAGTAGAGTACCTTGATTACACATGTTACTATCTTACTCTTGTTCATGCATTGTGGTTACTGTGCTCGAGGCTGCAACACGCGCACCCGCGGTTTGGCCACCGCAAAGGGTGCGCTTTTCCGGAAAAGCGGTCTATGACCCGTGTATACCCACGAGGTGACGTAGTGGGGCCCCTTATTAGTTGTGGGGTTTGAGGCGCTGAGGTGCGAGCGGTGCGACCCGTCGGTTTAGTTGTCCGACGTGGTCGGGTTTCTGCAGGTACGGTATGGGCCGTCGGTTTAGTTGTCCGACGCGGCCGGGTATTACAGTATACAGGTGTACAGGTTGCCTTTCCTCCTTGAGAGGGTGGTTGCTCCGGTTGTCTTCACGGTTTGTTTTATTATATTCTCCTGCTCTACTATTTTTACGTCATTGACTTCCCACTTCGTGACAGGGTTCAGTCGGGGGGAGAGGTAGGCGGCGGTGAGGACGGGACAGGAGCAGCTGGGTCGCTGGGGACCCTGGACTGTATTTGTTCTTTCATTCTTGCATTTCATTTACATTGTAGTTATGTGAGAGGTTCTCGATACCCTCGTGGGGTCGGCGTGGATGTCGGTATGGGTTGCATTTAGTTACCCTCTTATACGTTACTCTTCCTTTTATTTCTGTTGGCCATTTGAAAATGAAAAAGGCAAAAGCCAAAGAAAAGATTGCGAAAACCATTTTTAAAATCTAAGTGTCGTGTGGGCACTGGTTTCAAAACCCTGTGGATTTATGGATTGCGAAAGGGATTTCAAAACTTTGGTGTCGGGTGGGCACCGTTTTCAAAACCTTGTGGATTTATGCTGATTTCGAAACTCGCTTTCAAAACGTAAGCGCCGGGTAGGCGCTCTTTTAAAACTGTGGATTTATCCTTTCCAAATTGATCGGCCATACGTTTTAAATAGATTAGAATGCTGGTTGTATGTTAATAATTATTGTGATTGAATGGTTGTGTATGTTTGGAACATGTACTGAACGCCACGCCGTGCGTATACAGGGGAGACTCTGTCCGTTTACAGAGTGATCCTGTATGTGTGGCGGGTCTGGGCATGCGCCGGGGAAGAGGGGTTCTCTTTTACAAAAAAATTTATACGTCAAATGCGTGACTTTTGTGAATCGTTTCCGCTAAAACAAACCCCCGGGGCGTGACAGAAAACCCATGGATTTATCCTTTCTAAACATCAACGACCGTGTTAAGTAGTTACAGTACTCTCTCTTACTATTGTGAACGATGATTGTGGTTAAAGTGTGAACGAGAATACATGCGGGTTGGTATGCAATATCTAATTTGAAACCGCCGTGCACGTGCAAAGGAGACTCCGCTCTCGGGGTCGAGGAATTTGCACCGCCGTGCACGTGCAAAGGAGACTCCGCTCTCGGGGTCGAGGAATTTGCACATGTGGCAGGTCTGGCGCGCACTAGGGGACCCTGTAAAGAAAAATTTTAATATTTCACATTTTCCGCTTAACCGAAAAACCCCCGGGGCGTGACACGACTAGGGACGATGGGGACCCCTCACGGTGAGGCGACTGCTACTTGGGCAGTAGAGGGGTTGGAGATACCAAGGAATGAGCGCAGTATCTGGGGTAGGTGCCCAGCTTGTTTTCAATCTGGGGTAGGGGCCCAGCGTGTTTGTGACAGGGGATTTATCGTTTCATGAGGGGGAAGTGGAATGCTCTGGTGTATCGGTTTGTTCATTATAGTTTTATAGCATTTACTTGTTTATCATCTACTTTATCAGTCACTGACTACCCACACTGTGACAGGTCCGAGCAAGGGTGGGAACCGGGACGACGGTGAGGCAGCGTTTAGAGGACCTTAGCCATTGAGGCTAATAAACTTTTCAGTTTTACGGTTATCTTTTATTGTTCTTGGTTATTAATCTTGTTATTGCTTGTTAGTGGATTATTGTGGATGTTGGGTTGAGATCTTAGCTTAGGGATGACATCTTATATCTGTGCTTGTTGAGACTTATGTATGCGGCTTGTTTTCAAACATCAAAATGATTTCGAAAGTGTTTTCAAACCAAGTGTCGTGTGGGCACTGATTTCTAAACCCGTGGATTTATCCTTTCAAGCAATGTTGCCGCTTAAAAGAGATTGCGAAAACGTTTTGTAAAATCGGGTGTCGTGTGGACACCATTTTTCAAACCTATGGATTTATCCCGTTCAATGCGATGTGGTGATTATGATTATATGGTTAAGTATGATCTCTCCTTCTGATTGCTCAATGATTGCATGGTTAAAGTACTAGTCGTGTTCGAGACGTCGTACAAATACAAAGGAGACTTCGTCTGTTTGGGGAGTGAATTTGTAGTTGTGCCGGGTCTGGCGCGCACCGGAGGCAAGGTTAATTTCAAGAAAAAAATATACACGTTTTTTCCGCTCTTTTAAAACCTCCGGGGGGTGACATTTAGCCCTATTATATATCATATATATAGGACTATTTCAAATTTTGGGGTGTCACATTCTTCACCCCTTTAATCCCTAACGTCCTCGTCATGCTCAGGCACACTCACAAGTACCAGGCGATGTAACACTCGTCTCGTTAGCCTTAGCCGACCTTGTGGGGAGATGCACTCCACCCACAACGGTCATTAGCCGGGGAGCCTCGCTCTACCCGCTATATAACTCTAGCTCAACCGAGACTCATCTCACACTTTCGGCTGGTGATTAGCTCTGATACCAACTGTGACGCCCCAACTTTTCAGGGGGTCACCCATGCTAAAACTACTTTAGCTCTAGCACGCTTAAACCCTCTTAACCTCTTAGGCCTAACTACCACCTAAAATGTTATAGCCGGGTTAAGAGGTTTAGCCCTATTATATCTCATTTATAGGACTATTTCAAATTCTGGGGTGCAACACAAACTCCATTTCTACCGATTTATTTTCAATGATGGAGCCTCCGAATCGACAATGGGTATCATTGAATATTATCTAGACCATTAGAAATATCAAGAAATCAAATTTAAAATCTTTTCGACATCATTGACCTAATGATTGAAGGGTTACAAAATTTATAATTTTAATGGTAGAGATGAGGTTGTTGGGTCCAAAATGTTGCTTGCGCGCGATCGGTGTGTGACGCCCCACTTCCCAAGAGGTCACCCATCCTAGAACTACTCTAGCTCTAGCACGCTTAACTCTCATGTTCCTCTTGGATCTTGCTACCATCCAAAATGCTATAGCCGGGTTAGAGATTTAGTCCTATTATATCATTTATATAGAGGACTAATCCAAATTCCGGGGGTGTCACATTCTTCCCCCCTTTAAGCCCTGACGTCCACGTCAGGCTCAAGCACACTCACAAGCACCAGGCGATGTGAGACTCGTCTCGCTAGCCTTAGCCGACCATGTGAGGAGCTGCACTCCACTCACAACGGTCATTAGCCGGGGAGCCTCGCTCTACCCGCTATAACCCTGGCTCAGCCGAGACTCATCTCACATTTTCGGCTGGTAAATGGCTCTGATACCAATTGTGACGCCCCACTTCCCAGGAGGTCACCCATCCTAGAACTACTCTAGCTCTAGCACGCTTAACTCTCATGTTCCTCTTGGATCTTGCTACCATCCAAAATGCTATAGCCGGGTTAGAGATTTAGTCCTATTATATCATTTATATAGAGGACTAATCCAAATTCCGGGGGTGTCACACGGTGTCACGCCCCAGGGTCGAAACTGCGAGCCGGGCTCGCCAATAGATCCGCCACCTATGCCAAACTCCGCATAGGCGAAGCGTCCTACCTGTAAGAAAAGTACTACAGCTAACAGATATCAGAGCTATAAATGAAAATATGCTGTAAAACTAAAATCAACCACTGTACATCTGGAAATAATACAACAATGTCCATCTCCCAAAAATGATAATCATACAATATCCTCATTTACAAAACTCAGAACTCAACAGGGAGGTATCTCCAATAAATACATCAGTGTACAGGCTCTCAATACATATCATATCCTCACTACATCAGTCTCTCAAAAGAAGAAAATAAAATAGCTAATCTACTGGAGCTCTCCTCTGAAGGGGTATAGCTACTCTCCAACGACGGGTAGGGATCTAGCACGCGACTCCCTCGCCTCGATCAACAACCGCAGAATCAACAACACCCACTAAGACTCTGCAAAACAAAGGAAAGAAAAGAAGGGGAGGGGGAAAACCCCCAACGGGTGTGAGAACTACACCAAAAAGGGAGTTCTCAGTGGGTACCGCCACCAGGCCCGACGATCTGCCCACTAAGTCCACTAGAGGCATAAGATAACCAAAGCAGTAAAGACTGAAATAAGAAAGCTGGAGACTCTCAACAGCTACCATGCCTCTATCTAAATGCTCAAAAGGGGAAACTCTGATAAAGATTTGCAACACTCGCACACGAGGTGCTCAATCGACCCAATCGAGCTGACTGCCACATCTGGTCCAGTCAAACCTGCGCCCACCTACAACCATCTCCCGCTGACGGGCAGGAATTATGTAGGGCGTCCAAACGGACTAACTCGCTACCGAGTAGTGGCTCATGTAGGCTATAGTCAAAATTCACGCTCTCCCTCAGAACGGATAGCCTCAAGATCACCAAACCTCTCGCACAACGGTCGACTAACTCACAACGACCTCGGGACCACCGTCAATCCCCAAACGGTTCCCAACAACACTAGCACTGGTCTAAACACAGCTACTAGACTCCACTCGGTCCCCCTGACACGAGTGCAACAATAAAGTAACTGCCTGTAATAAACCCAATCTTGTGCCACCAGTAAAACTGGTACTGCCTGCTGTGCCTTGCCAGTATCGGGTATGCTGGCCGACGCATAACACCGATGAAAAGGAATCTCAATGACTCAAAGTCTGTCTGTAACACACTCCAGAGTGGAATTCGAGAGGAGCGACCCACATGAGTAAAGTATCTCAGTGATAAGTATAATAAGTAGTATAAATCAACAGGACTGGATCATGACTCTGATTAAAGTGGGAAAGCCCAACCACTAAAGAAAGCCTCGATCCTCAATCAGATGCAAAAGTACTCAAATAGTGGGAATCTCCGTCCACTAGAGAAAGCTGATACCCAATCTGATGCAAAAGTAAACATCCGGTCAACCGCCCAACATCCGCGGTTGCCGCAATACCCTGCCGTCTATAACCAAGTCCTATAGCCGACCTCCGGTCAACTGCCCAATATCCGTGGTCACCGCAAAACCCTGCCAACCGCAATCCAGCACAACCCGTCCCTGACACTAATGTTCCGGCTACACTACCCCAGACCCCTGCTCGCACCCGAGCAACACAGACCGCCTGACTAACAAAGAATGAGAAAAGGATAAGATGGTTTCTCCTAAGTCAAGTTCCAATAAGTAGTGTAGCAGTAAAAGGTGGCCTAACTATATGTCCATACAAGCATGCATTTGTTCTCAAGAAGAATATAAGAAAGTAAACCACATGCCAAAATCACCAATGCCTACACCTGTCCATAATCCTCGATCATAATAACTCCTCAAAGTAAAATCCGCACATAGCTATATAATCCTGCCCCATCGCATAAACCAACCACATAAAAGGCTATGTGCTAACATGGCATGTTACATAATCACATAGGGTAATATTATCCTAGGTAGGCTTACACTAATCATCGACATAGATATCCAAATCATGCAAGTCCTCGGTATACATCATAAATACTATTCTTGCAATCATTTATACAATTATCATTATCAAGCTTACCTACCTTTCAAACATATACCGTGTACCCTAGACATGCATGCATCCTAACATATAGAATTAGAGAACCGTCCACCGGTTCTGGAAACAAAGTACCCACCTGAAGCGCTTTCCGCAGGCAAAGCTGAAGTCGGTGAAGAGCGTGGCCACCTGCTAACATAATCCGCCGAACCCGTATCCTTGATACATGTCGTGCAAGCCTCGGCTCCAAACAACATCACGCCAACCATGCAACACCACAACAAACAACATCAAGATACAACTCTACCCCAACAAACACCAACAACATTGCTGTTTTTCCCAAACAGCACAGAGATAGGCAATTCTAACCTCCAGGCAGCGCTCCAACAATTCCAAAAAATGAACGGTTGCGATCCTCGCGACGAGTAGCCCCAAAACGAGTATTTATACGCCCCGTTCCGACACCTGTAGGCCAAGATACAAATTATACAATGTGGGGCGCCGACAATCCACTACACTGCAAAACTGTGGGATACAACCCCAAAAAAGCTTAAATCTCACCTGCGAGATGAACTCCGAAAAATTCGGAAAAATAACCGCTGCGTTCGTTGCGTCGAGCCCTTCGAAACGAGTACCTACACGTCCCAATCCGAGTTTTGTAGCATAGGTTACAAATTCCACAAGGTGACCATCTCGAAATTCCCCGAGTACAAAAACTGTACAACTCTGTCCAGAAAAATGAAATTTTCTTACCTTCGAGAAAATTCAGTAAAATCCAGAAAAATTACAAGGACGCTCCTTGCGATGTGTAGATGCAAAACGACTACAGGCACGCCTCCATCCGATGCCTGAGCGCGAAGATAGAAAATCGATAAGCCTCCACTATCCAAAACCTCATAGCAAGAAAAGGAGTCACAGAAACACCTCGGGAACAGTGCCAAAAACTCGAAACGAGGAGAAGTAATCAACATGGAAAACGAAGCCTTACCTCTCTTGAAAACGCTGCCATGAAAATCGGCTCAAAATTCCATCGGGGTGATCCGGTGTGCCTCGCGGACTGAAGAGCGACGGTAATAGCCAAAAATCCAAGGTGCGTCGATGTGCGCCGCGTCGCAGATAACGTCGATGGTACGTTCTCCAAAAATCTCGAAAATCCATGAAGTGGTGGAGGGGGTGAAGTAGAAGGGCTTTGTAGAAGAGGGAGCTCCCGAACAAGCCAAAAACCCGCACAAAGGCCCCTTGCTGCTTATTTATAGACTGAAATCCAAGCCAGAAAATGTACTTCCTGGTACATTTTTAGGGCGCCCGAAACTTTCGGGCCCCACAGTGTACCCGAAAGCCTTCCCCGCGGTGCGCCCGAAATGCGCTGGTTGCGCCACATCACCCACAAAACAGGAAACAACCGAACCGCCCACTAGCCACGCGCCAGCCCCACGCGGACTCGTGGACCGCACCCACAAACGGCCCACGTGCGGTTGCGTAGTCCCCGCGCAGCCGCCTACCATCCCTGCACGCACGCGCCCCGAGGCCGACCGCACTCGCTCCGTGAGCCGAGTCCACAGCACCGACCATCCCTATCACTCCACGTGTCCTGCCCTCCGGTGCACGCCGGCCCGTGGACCGCGCGCCTGCCCGCGCGCCTTCCCGCGCGGCTGCCCGCGCCCGCGCGCCTGCCCGCGGTCGCTCCGCCGCCTGCCCGAGCACGTGCCACCGCGCTCCGCCGCTGCCCGCCGCCGCCGCCGCTGCCCGCCGGCCGCCGGAACAGTGCCAAGAGTCTCGAAATCCGTGCCGGGTCATCCGGGCTCCGAAAAATACAAGTAGTCCATAATCATCGTTTTCGTGCGATGAATCCAAATCCGATGTTCGTTTTGCCAAATTCCAACTCTAAAAATTGTTAAAGGCATCCGGGAAGGTGTTCTTTTGTCCAAACTTCGCGCTGAGTCCAATTTTAATATCCGCTTCGCGTGAAACTACTTCTAAACATCCGATGGGGTCCTCCGATCACTCACGTGATCCATTTTAAGCCCGAAGTCTGTCACTTGTGTCTAAATTGTGCACAAACACCAGCGACACACCACGTAGGCCACCGTAAGCTGCCAATCAACCAGTAAACTCATCGTGGGGTTCCGGGTCCTCACGTCCTCCCCCAATAAAAGAAAGTTTCTTCCTCGAAACTAGCTCAATTCTACCTGGAGTCACAAACACTAAGGGTAAGTGCTCAACATCACCATCTCCAGCTCCTAAGTCCTCAAAACGAGCCCTTCGAAATGAGTACCTGCACATCCCAATCCGAGTTTTGTAGCTCAAGTTACAAATTCCACATGGTGACCATCTCGAAATTCCCCGAGTTCAAAAACTGTACAACTCTGTCCAGAAAAATGGGATTTTCTTACCTTCGGGAAAATTCAGTAAAATCCAGAAAAATTACGAGGACGTTCCTTGCGATGTGTAGATGCAAAACGACTACAGGCACGCCTCCATCCGATGCCTGAGCGCGAAGATAGAAAATCGACAAGCCTCCGCTGTCCAAAACCTCACAGCAGGAAAAGGAGTCACAGAAACACCTCAGGAACAGTGCCGAAAACTCGAAACCAGGAGAAGTGATCAACACGGAAAACGAAGCCTTACCTCTCGTGAATGTGCTGCCGTAAAAATCGGCTCAAAATTCCATCGGGGTGATCCGGTGTGACTCGCGGACTGAAGAGCGACGGTAATAGCCAAAAATCCAAGGTGCGTTGATGTGCGTCGCGTCGCAGATAACGTCGATGGCACGTTCTCCAAAAATCCCGAATATCCATTAAGTGGTGGAGGGGGTGAAGTAGAAGGGCTCTGTAGAAGAGGGAGCTGCCGAACAAGCCAAAAACCCGCACAAAGGCCCCTTGCTGCCTATTTATAGGCTGAAATCCAAGCTAGAAAATGTACTTCCTGGTACATTTTCCAGGCGCCCGAAACTTTTGGGCCCCCACAGTGTACCCGAAAGCCTCCCCCGCGGTGCGCCCGAAACGCGCTGGTTGCGCCACGTCACCCACAAAACAGGAAACAGCCGAACCGCCCACTAGCCATGCGCCACGTGGCGTGCACCATGCCTGCGGGTGTATGGCACGCGCCAGCCCCATGCAGACACGTGGACCGCACCCACAGACGGCCCACGTGCGGTTGGGTGCTCCCCACGCAGCCGCCTGCCATCCCTGCACGCACGCGCCCCGAGGCCGACTGCACTCGCTCCGTGAACCGGGTCCACAGCACCGACCAGTCCTATCAGGCCATGTGTCCTGCCCTCCGGTGCACGCCGGCCCGTGGACCGCGCGCCTGCCCGCACGCCTGCGCGCCTGCCCGCGCCGGCGCGCCTACCCGCGGTCGCTCTGCCGCCTGCCCGAGCCCGCTCCGCCGCTGCCCGCCGCCGCCGCCGCTGCCCGCCGGCCGCCGGAACAGTGCCAAGAGTCTCAACATCCGTGTCGGGTCATCCGGGCTCCGAAAAATACAAGTAGTCCATTTTCATCATTTTCGCGCGCTGAATCCAAATCCGATATCCGTTTTGCCAAATTCCAACTCTAAAAATTGTCAAAGGCATCCGGGAAGGTGTTCTTTTGTCCAAACTTCGCGCTGTGTCCAATTTTAATATCCGCTTCGCGCGAAACTACTTCTAAACATCCGACGGGGTCCTCCGATCACTCACGTGATCCATTTTAAGCCCGAAGTCCGTCACTTGTGTCCAAATTATGCACAAACACCACCGACACACCACGTAGGCCTCCGTAAGCTGCCAATCAATGAGTAAACTCATCGTGGGGTTCCGGTCCTCACAATCGGCCCCTGCTGGGTGACCCTCCGAAGGTGTCGAAGCGCGCCGCGTGCCAACAATCTAGCGATCGGGCCGAGGAGGGATCCGCTCGGCCGGGTTCTACCTCTGGTAACTCCTCGCAACCGCAAGCGACCGGTGACTGCCGAAAGTGGGTTCGCGGAGCTAGAGAGGGATCGCTGGTTTCGACTTAGATGAGTCGAAATGCTCGTGGGTAAATATACGACTGATGTGTCGATAAAGCATTAAAGCATACACGAGGGCAAATAATGACACGACCACAGGGTCGGTTTACACTCTAAATGGAAAGATAAATAAAGACACGACCAAATGGTAGGTTTACACTTTATATTGAAAAAAAATGGGATGCAAGTGGGGAAAAGGGATAGAAAGATTAATTAAGCCTACTCCTAGGAAAGCAGTAAAAAAGAAGAAAAAAAGTTAAGTTACTCATACTCCTAGATAAATGAAGAGCTGGGGTGGTACCGGGCTTACGAGGATTGCCGGACCCTGATCTCTTTGATGGTTCGGGTATTTATACACATCCCGAACTATGTTATTTAGCACCGATTTTGAATTTTAAATGATCGGCGTAATCTGAGGGAGGTTATCGGGAAATTCTCAACCATTTCCTTTTGAGTCGATTAGCCTCAATGGGATGGTTGCAGCTTCCCGTCTAGGTTCATCCCCTAATTATTGCGCGGTGGCGTAATTCTCAGCGCCTTTCCAGTACTGGGTGTTGTTGACCCTTCTGGGTTCTGTTACGAGATTCTCGCCTGAATCCCGCCTTCATTCCTTTCAAGATCTTTCCTTCTATAGCTTCGAGCAGCTGAGGATTGACCTTGACTTTGCCTTGTCCATCGTCTGCTTGAGGCGATCTGGTATCTTTCTTTGGCCGCTTCTCCTGTCGGCTGACACTTTTCAGCCGATGGCATTCGCCACATGTTATGCCTTTATGTGACCGAAGTCGGTCTGAATCGGGGCGCAGGCGCCTCTTCGGCTGACATGTCCCCTGATGGTTGGTGACTTCGTTCGATGGCGCGCGCCTCGTGTTGTACTATTACACACCCACAATCGGTCTGAAATAAGACGTGGGTCTTCTCTTCTTCGGCTTGACCAACCGAAGGTTGACTCTGACTCTGCCCGCTTTGTCGTATGACCGAGGAAGTCGGATCTCTTCCTTCACACCGCAGTTGGTACTAAACAATGTGATAGTCTTTGCATCGGCTGCTTTTCCTATCGGCTGATGCCTTCAACTGATAGCATGCCACATGCGGTATGCCTCCGTATTCGGGGATGGTCTCAATCGAGATGTAAGTCCTTTTGTGAGGACCCGAATCCCCACTTAAGAGTTTACTGATGGTTTAGTGGCCTTTGGGAGTGTTTGTACGCGTGTCGGGCCCAAGAAATGGATTTATGGTGTAAATTGGGAGTAAGTTTGCATCACCGGAGGCCTTTGGGGAATTTTAGAAGTGGAATTGGGCAAAACGAACTTCGGATTTGGATTCAGCGCGCGAAAACAATTAAGATGGACTATTTACTTGTGTTTTTCGGGGCCCGGACGCGAAAACACGGATTTCGAGGTGTGGGTGTACTGTTCCGGCGGCCGGAGAGGCGCCGGCGGGGGGCGGAGCGCGGCGGCTGGCTGAGGCGCAGCTGCTCGGTCGACAGCGGAAGCGTGCACCCGGGCGCGGGACACGTGGCGGCTCCCGGTTGGCCGGCGCAGCAGGCGCGGTCCACGGGAAAAGAGCGGGTGTACGGTGGACCGGAGGGTGACACGTGGCTGCGCGAGGTTGGTGCGGTGTAGCACGCTCGGTCCACGGAGCAGGCTGGGGAGCACCTCGGGATGCATGCGTGCAGAGGCGCAGGCGGCGGGCGCAGGCGCGCACGTGGGCGCGTTGACGCGCGGTTCCGGCGCGTGTGCGGCCACGCGTCGACGTCCGAGGTGGCCACGCGGCGCAATGTGAGTGGTGGTGTTTGCTGTCCGCTGTTTTGGCGCTGACGTGGCACACCGGTGGCGTTTCGGACGCTGGTTGGTCGGGTCCATGCACTCAGTTTTCGGCGCCCGAAAGATTCGGGCGCCCGAAACCAGGGACAGGATGGGAATTAACTCAATTGTTTTCCCAGCCTATAAATAGGCCCTGTTCAAGCCCAGCGAACTCTTTCCCTGCTCGGATTTTCGCAGTGCAACCTTCAGCAAATTTCTTCTTCTTCCAGAGCTGCTTCCATCTGTGGATTCCTTGGATTTTTGGTGGCACGCACTTCGAGGTTTCCATTTTTACGGCGCGGCGCGACGCTCGTTCATTTGTGATCTCCTTCGTCGCGTTTCGGTGCGAGGACTCCCCCGGCTTACTCCGACAACCGTTTTCGTCGATTCTTGCGCCGTTGGCTTCACGACGGTTTTGGACAGCACCTTGGTTTTTCGGCGATATCTCCGCGCACAGGCATCGGATGGAGGCGTGCCAATAGTCGTTTTGCATCTACACATCGCAAGGAACGTCCTCGAATTTTCCTGGATTTTTCTGGGTTTTCCCTGAAGGTACTCGTTTCGAAGGGCTCGACGCGATGATCGCGGCAATATTTTTATCGGATTTTTCGGAGTCTGTTCTGCAGGTGGAAATTTTAGATCTTCAGGACTGTTTTCTGCAGATTGTTGTTGTCACGCCCCGGGGTCGAAACTGCGAGCCGGGCTCGCCAACAGATCCGCCATCTGTATGGAAACTGCCGCACAGACGAAGCGTCTACCCTGCTAGTCAGATCTAATGCTAAAAACATGTATCAGAGCTGAAACTAAAACCAAAAGCTATAGAATAAAAACTGAACATCTGGAAAAGTAAAATCTCCACTAATACACAAATCCCAAAGGTACATAGTCTCGATAGAATAAAATAAGTACTATCCTCACAAGTCTCTCAGAATGTCCAGTACAAAAGTGAAAACATAAAATACACCGGGTACATCTACCTCAGACTCTCAATGTTGGTAAGGAACTAACCGGCCGCGTCCTCACCTCGATCTGCTGTCTCTGCGGGAACCAAGCCGGAACAGCTGCCTCAAACCTGTCACCGCAGCGGGTGTGAGATCTACTGCAGAAGGCAGATCTCAGTGGGTACCGTCCCAATATCTACGGTATGCCCACTAAGTCTACTGGAGGCAAAACAGATAGATATGCAGATAGATAGGTAGATAGACAAATAACGGTAAGCTAAAATAGAAAACTACAGCTAGAAAGTCGCAAACATAAAGCTCACAAGGAAACTCTACCAATAACACGATATGCATACACTCTCTACTGCTAAGATGCCTCGGTATCAATGCTCAAAGGAAAGAAACCATCTATGAACATAATATGTAACCACCTGCTCATATCACCCAATCTCAAGGACTGCCAAAAGTGGCTCAGTCCAGCCTGCGCCGGTCCTCTAGGAACGCACCTGCCCACTACCACACATCCACAAGAGGACGGGATTTACGTGGGGCGTCCTAGACCGACCATCTCAATCTCTCACAAAGTGACCCCATGGTAACTCGGCCAGGGGTATCAAGCGACCTCTAGTATATGAACTAGGCGCATCATCGCGGCCTCGTCAGGCTCGGTATCATCATCGCACCCGGGGCGTAGCTCGAGGGGAGCGACCCCACCGAACTCAAGTATCACATCTGTATCACCGTCTCATAAGCGGCACATGCAGGCTATAGTCCACGATCAAACAGATCGGTATCTCAAAGCTCAAAGCACAACTCAGTCGGAAAAAGAACCTCGACTCAAACAGGAATAGCCCAAATACTCTCACAGCTATGTCGGAGAACCCTCAACGACTCAATCTGATAATGCACGACCATGGCTGAGTCGGGAAACCTCCGCGACTCGATCTGCCAGAACTCCAAATATCCTCAGAGCTAAATGGGAGAACCATCTCCACCACTAAATCAGAAACATAACCCATGATCTAGAATAAAACCCATCGATCTCCGACAAGGAAGAAGAACTCACAGGACACTAGAACTCAGCACACATGCTCTAAAAATTCACTCGGCACCCCCGTCACGAGTAAACAAGCATCCTGAACCTATGCCATACCTTTGGCAATCTCATAATTTAAAAACCATCTTTGAAGTCATTGATTTTCCTTAAAAACGCGTTTCTTGATTTTTAAAACGGTTCAGGTGCAGTTATGATGTAAACAAAACATGAAACCTAGTGTCATATGATATGAGGAGTCTACTAAAAATAATCCGGGGTTCCAATAAATTTTACAGAAAATTTCAGACAACTATCAGATGTAAAAACAGCGAAAACGCCTAATAAACCTGATCAACTTGCATTCAATAGCATTAAGGGGCATTCCATAAATTTTGGAGAAATTCCAACCCACCTGGATCGCTTTCCGCAGGCAAAGCTGAAGTTGGTGAAGTGCCGGAACCACGAACTGGCGAACCTCGAAAATCGTGCCGCAAATCCCAAAAAATCCTCGGAAGCTCCCATAAATTCTCTCTAGTCCACACAAAAATTTCGACGCGCAACGGTTCACTCCACACATCCACAGCACACAAGTACACTTTCGTAGCACTCATAAGTCCTTCAGCAACTACCATGTGTTCGCAGTCCATTTTTATAACCACCTTAATCCAAAAGCCACACCGCAACATCTGCACGCTCATAAAAATAAATACTCATTTATCCAATTTGCGCAATCCACTTACACCCCACAAAACTCCCTCAACATACAAGCAGCTCCAAATGCTCACTCAACACAAAAACTCTTTAAGCTTCTATTAACAACTCAAATTAAAATTACATGTTCACCCAAACACTATTTTCATAAGTCAACCCACACCCCCACACACAAGTTCTGCACTCCAATTCGCATAAATTCAAAACCAACAGAGATAACATATAAATTCTCACACTACTCTTTAAGGTCCCACTATCCACAAAACCCAACAACAAAGCTCCAAAATCCCTCTGCACTTTCAAAGAGTCCACAACATACTCACACCTCACACACATTCTCACATCACCCACACAAAGCACACAACACCCTCAAGAATCCACAGCACACACACAAAATTCAGATATCATTATCATTATCAGCACCATCATCATCATCATCGGCAGCACCATTAATCCGGCTCAAAGATCCCCAAGTTCCATGCTGCTGCTACAAAACCAGGGAAAAAACCAAAGTCAGGATGGCCAAAACGCAACACACACACACACACACACTGGGCGAAATAGCCCGGTCCCAGCCGACGACGACGCCGCGCGCCCACGCGAGGAGCTCGCTGCGCTTGCGCCGCTGCGCGCGGAGCTGCCGCTGCCAGCCGCGCGGCGCCTGGGCCTGCCGCGCGCGGCGCGTGGGCCAGCCGCACGCGGCGCCTAGGTGCGCACGGCGCGGCGCCCAGGCGCGCTGCGCAGCGCCCAGGGGCGCACTGCGCGGCGCACTGCGCGGCGCCCTGGCGCCCACTGTGCAGCGCCCGCGTAGCGCCCAGGCGCGCTGCGCAGCGCCCAGGGGCGCTCTGCATCGCTTCACCCGCACGACCACCACCTCCCCCGCAGCCACTCCAGCAAGGACAGCAACCAACCACCCAACCTCCATCCAAATACACCAACACACACCAAAACCACCAAAACCAAACATCAAAGAGAACTAAAATAAACAAAGCTCCCAAAAACTGCTACGTACCTCGCTTGCCGCTCGCCGCACGCGCGCTCCGCTCGCCCCCCCCCCCCCCCCCCCCCACGCGAGGTCTCCGCACCGGTCCGAAACCTCCCGAACCCCGCTGTAATCTGAAAATACACATGCCCACAGCTTTTTCTCCTCAAAAAACTCAACCGTTGAGTCGGGGTTCTTAATCCAAAAACCGGCTCCGAAATCGTCAGTTCCGACTCACTTTTCGCCCTCGGGCCCTCCGCGTCAGTCCGGAACCTCCCGAAATCGGCTGTAATTCCAAAGTACACCTGTTCCGGGTATTTCCCAAATTTTTTGCACACCACGGTGGAGTCGATGCTTCCCCAAAACCAGTCCTCTATCGGCGCACAAAGCCCGAAAAACTCCGGATCAAGCTGGGGCTTCCGCGTTGATCCGAATCAACCCGACATCATCTGTAAACATATGTGGAACACGCTCGTGACAATTTCCCCCGCTCCACGCCATCTTGCGAGGTCGGCGCGCCATCCGAAAACCCGGTATTCTACAGTTGTACTTGGATATTTTTTGGAATAAAGTGTAACTTTGGATTGTATCTTTGTACCAGGAGGAGTTGTTCAGTGTCTTTGGACCTTAGGGACTGTGGATTAGTGGAGGTTGTTGCTCTTGGTATTTTCAGCTGTTGGACTTTGGACAGTTAGCGCCCTCAGGTGGGTGGCCTTATCTCCAAGATTGATGGACTGGACATTAAATATGCTATTGTAGGACTATGCATGATAGTGAATTTCTTGTGTAGCATGCTAGAATGTAGGAATTGCTATTCCTTGTACTATCTGATGATCTTGTGATCTCCTTGCTTTCTACCATCTGTTAAATTATAGTTATCTTGGAACTTGACCTATCACCCCCGTCATATGTTGCATGTGTAACCAGACCAGTAGAAAACCCTCACTTGGGCTAGGGTTATTTATGTTTAGACATCCACACACTGTACCTTATTCCTGGACATAGTGTTATCCTCGCCCGGGTAGTGGGCCGAGTGGTCGGGACTTCCTTTTAGTGTGGGATGCATGTTGCACTCGTGCTAGGGAGCAGAGTGGAGTCTGATAGATGTTGTTGGTCTTTTATCTTTGGTGGGAGCCGTTTGGGTAAACGGTGGTCCCGGAATATCTTGTTTCCCTGTTTGTGTTGTCGCCACTGTGTTAGTGGCAGTTGTGTACCAGTGTTAGCAGGACCTAGAACCCAGAACCTTTTTGACATACACATGATTTTAGTCTACCAATGTTTTCTTCTAAGCATCGAAGGGCCGCTGGAGTCTGTTCTTGTTTGATTGGACAAAGGTATCAGCCCTTCGGGGTTTGGGTATAAATACTTGTTTTCTAACTATTTTTCCTAAAAGAACTAAAAATCATTAAAAAAATGGGTTTCTCCTCAAATCAAGATAGTTTTTCAAAAAGGGAACTACTTTTAGTCCTCACCCTGCTTGGGTTGAGTGAAAGTGGTTTTCAGTAACAAATGTCACCTTTTTCCTGTAAACTTTCCCACTCGAGAGGATTCGAGTGGTCTGGGTTCTAGGGGCCGTTCCTTTGTCGGGACGAAAGCCACGGGGGCCGAGCATGGAACCTGTTCTTATTGATAGGGTTGTAGGTGTTGGTTTCCTGGAATTTTCGGGCCCTGGTTGGTGTCTTCTACGTGTTGTACCGAGGTTGTCGTGTTCCCGAACTGTAAGGGGGTCGGGAACTTAGATAGGCGGAGCCTAGTGTCTGTTCTTGTTTGATAGGGTTCTAAGCACCGACCTATCGGGTTTTCAAAATCCTTATGGTGTCGGTCCTTCCTGTGTTATCTGTGAGTTTGATGTTCTGTCGTGGGGAGCCATTGAGTAGACGGTGGTCCCGGGCCGTCGAGTATCTTCTGGCCCTTGTTGTTGGGAACCGTTGGGGTTGACGGTGGTCCTGGGTCGTTGATTGTTGTCCGACCAGTTTTGTTAGCCCTGAGTTGTGGGTCGATCCCGGCTGTGGAGTATCTCCAGCCAGTGTGTTTTGTGCTGTGAGTTGGTGGAGTTTGCTAGTGTCTTGAGATTCGAGTGAGCTGATCAGCTGAGTCGTCGAGAGTGCTCCGACCGTTGTGCGAGATGTTTGAGGATCTTGAGTCTTTCCGTTCTGATAGTGAGCGTGGATTTTGGACTATAGCCTGCAGAGCCACATTGAGCTTGACAGAGTGCGCGGATACCTTTTTCCTCTATGGGGTCGCGCCCCTCGAGTGCCACGTCCGGGGTGGATCTGTTACTTTTGTATCGCGACTTGTCGACGCTGTCCTTCTGGGTGGGCCAGTTTTGGCAGTCACGGACGCAGTCCCTCCGGCTGGGCCAGTTTTGGCAGTCACGGACGCCCTACGTCAGTCCGGTCCTGCGTGGATGTAACGGCAGTAGGTAGGCGCAGGTTTGACTGGACCCGAGGAGGCAGTCAGGTAGATTGGGTGATCTGAGTTGAGGGTTAGTAGATGCATCATGTTTCCATCTGTTCCACTTCTTGAGCATTTAGATAGAGACATAGTAGCTGTAGAGTTATTTTCCAGCTCTTTCCTTTCAGTATTACTTTTGTTACTTCATGCCTTTAGTAGACTTAGTGGGCAGACCGTCGGGCTTGTTGGCGGCACCCACTGAGAACTACTGTGGGATGTAATTCTCACACCCGTCGCGGTGTCTCTTTCCCCAGGGACTTCTACTCCTGTTCCTGCTGTTCCTGTTGCTGATCCTGCTGATCGAGGTGAGGGAGTCGCGAGATAGATCCCTACCAGTCGTCTTCCTGAGAGAGTAAATGTACCCCCTTTTTATTTTTGAGAGTTTTATTTTGAGAGACCTTTGTAGTAAGGTTCAGATTTGTACTTTTCTTTTTCAGTTGAGAGACTTTTGTATTTGTGAGGACTTGGAGTTGTATTTATTTTTTTTTACAACAGTTTACTTTTCAGCTCTGATATCTGTTTAGTGTAGTATCTTTCTTTTGCAGGTTAGTCGCTTCGTCTATACGGGGCTTCCCGTATGAGAGGCGGATCTATTGGCGAGCCCGGGTCGCAGTTTCAACGCCGGGGCGTGAGCCTTGCGGACTCATTTTCCTGTCGGCTGAGACCTTCCAACCGACAGGTGATGCCACGTGTCGCTTCCTTTGGTGACAGAAAATTCTGGTCTAAACAGAGGCATTTGCTCATTTAACGGTGTAAAAAATGTAAATTAATTAAATTTTTAGTAAAAAAAATTAAACTATTGAAAACAAGATCTATACTCTCGATCTTGATTACAATATTACTATCATCACTTTTTGAAGAATATTTATTTTCAGTCGTTCATTTTTTGTGTTCTCTTGATGGACAAGAAAAGAATATCGAAAATACATAAACTTTGATTCTGACATAGTTTAAGTGGTCTAGATCATATTTGATGGTGTCAATCGTCATTTTGGAAGTTCCATCATCGAAAACGAATCGGTAGCAATGAAGCCCATTTACTATCAATAGCATTCTAGCCTAGCGCTCTCTCTCTCTCTCTCTCGCTCTCTCTCTCTCTCTCTCTCTCTTTCTCTCTCTCTCTCTTTATATATATATATAGATAGAGAGAGAGGGAGGGGGGGGGGGGGGGGGGGGTTAGTATGCTTTTATAAGCATAGAGCCCTCCGTGCTTATAATTTATTTTCGATATTGGGACTTCCGAATCGACGATCGGCTTCTTTAGAATTGATTTAGAGTATTTAAAGTAACTAAAAAATAAATTTTGTGACTTTTCGATATCATTACCTCGTAATCAAAATCTATAATTTTAATGGCCGTGGTGAGTTTTTTGGAAGTTTAACGGTGTAGAAATATTCAAATCACGTGAAAATTTTTGATACAAAATTTTTTATGCTATATAAAATAAGATCAATATCTTTGATTTAAAATATTAGTGTCATATTATCGCATTTTGTGAGATTTTTATTTTCAACCATTGATTTTGAGCCTTTTCGATCACAAGGCAAACGATATCGAAAAATAGCAATATTTATTTTCTAGATACTTCAAATAATCTAGATCAAGTCTAATAGAGTCGATTGTCGATTTATAAGTCTCAACAGTGAAAACAATGTATAAGCACGAAGAGCTTCGTACATATAAAAGTATACCAACCACACTCTATATATATATATATATATATATATATATATATATATATATATATATATATATATATATATATATATATATATATATATATATATATATATATATATATATATATATATATAGAGAGAGAGAGAGAGAGAGAGAGAGAGAGAGAGTCCAGCTATAATGCTTGTACAAGTACCAAGCAATTGGTGCTTGTATGTTTTCTATCGTTAGATCTACCGCTTTGACTAATTTCATCACTTAGATCATTTTATTCCACTAACCACTCACTTAACCTAAGGGGCCTACCATCATCCTAACCACACATTCTTTCATCCAAGGGCTAAAAACCTACAAGTACCAATGACTTGTACTTTTAAAAGCATAAGAGCTCAATTATATATATATATATATATATATATATATATATATATATATATATATATATATATATATATATATATATATATATATATATATGAGCCGGAAAGCTATCAATAGCAAACGGGCTTTGTTGCCACCTATCTGTTTTCGATGATGGAGCTTCCAAATCAACGATCGGTACCATTGAATGTGATTTGGACTATTTAAATTATCTGAAAATTAAATTTCAAATCTTTTCGACATCATTGACCTTTTGATCAAAGGTTGCAAAATTTATAATTTTAATGATAGATATGAGTTTTTTTTTTTTGTTTAACGGTGTAAATAATTCTAAATTAATTGAATTTTTGTTAGAAAATTCTTTAAACTACTTAAAATAAGATTTATATTTTGATTTTGATTATAAAACTTCTATTATTATTTTTCAAAAATATTCATTCTCCGTCGTTCATTTTTGTGTCCACTTGATGGACAAGACAAGAATATTAAAAATGCATGAAATTTAATTTTTAAATAGTTTAAATGGTCTAGATCGTATTTAACGGTGCTGATCGTAATTTTGAAAGCTTCATTATCAAAGACAAATCGATGACAACGGAGCCCGTTTTCTATCGATAGTATTCCTATCTAGCTCTCTCTCTCTCTCTCTCTCTCTCCCTATATATATATATATATATATATATATATATATATCCAACTACCAAATTTTTAGTGTTACCAAGTTTTTAACCGGTAGATCTACCCATTTTATTATTTCAATCCGTTAGATCATACTATTTTTTCAATCACCTACTAAACCTTAGAGGCCCACTATCATCCTAACCGCGCATTTCTTAATTCAATGACTAAAAACTTAATAGCGCCAATAGCCTAAAAACCTCTCTCTCTCTCTCTCTCTCTCTCTCTCTCTCTCTCTCTCTCTCTCTCTCAATCTATATATATATATATATATATATATATATATATATATATATATATATATATATATATATATATATATATATATATATATATATATATATATATATATATATATATATATTCCAACTATTTCGAGCAAAAGACTGATGAGGAGAGGTATGCTCGTTCTCAATTTGAAATTATTTTTGAGCAAAATAATTCAACCCATTTTATATTTATATTTAAAATTAATTTCGAATAAATCATTTTTAAATTTATTTCGAATCACATACGAACTGACAAACGACCGACGAGCTAGGCTGCTCTAGTCACATTTATTTACTATAAAAGTTACATCTATTCTCCAAACTACAAGACAAATTAAATAACTATATTATTTTAAATTTTTTCTTACAAATTTAAAAATGAGAAGTATAGGAAGGCTACGTGTGGCTGAGGGCGGATGCCGTAACGACGACGAGATGCTAACAGAGGGAGAGAAAGGAAGAAAAGGGAAAAGAAAAGAAACATTGATGTCCCCCTCTTCGCTTCTCTTCTTCTTCTTCTTCTTGGTTCATACCTATTTTAAGAGAATAAAAATATCGCACTCTTTGACTATATATTACATTATTTAATAAAAGTAAAAGACTAAAATAATATAACAGATTATCATATAATGCAACATATAATCAAATAATATAATATATTTTTTAAGAAAAAGAAAGAATCAATCCCACTGCTCGGTAGAGACACCATCAACCGAGATGAATTACTAATATTTCTTCTACATCCTGTGAAATTGTTGATCCTGCACCTCCCTGTCCAGTCATTACTTAGTAGAGTACACAAAAGGAACCCCTCCAACTCATTGCTCAACTTACTCCATTGGATATAACTTAGCTGGCATTATACTATCATAGTGCAAGAGTGCTCTTGCACTATTTAGTCGAACCTAATTTTGATCATCTCACAATGTAGAGCAAAAAAGGTAAAGAAAATATTCAAACCATCTCCTGCACAGAACTTCTCTTAGCCAAATACTGATACACATACACAAGAGTTAACATATCATTACTTACACGTAATGTTTCACAGAATCCTGAGCCTCCAAAAATACAGATATAGATAAATAATATCATGATTTTATTTTGATATACATATCACATAGTATGTGCAAAATAAGAACATATTGGCAGTTACAATCACCACGCATCAGCTCCCTTCGTTGCTCCAATGATAATAGCAATTGCGGCAAGAACGGCCTGTCATGGCATGCAAAATGCTCTCGTTACACAGATCATCAGTCTTCAGAAAAGAAAAGGTTGGGTAAAAAAAAACGGGGGTTCACTATAAGAATGGAAATGTTGTTCATCAAGGAAATTTCAGAATTTATACAATCATTGTCATGCTAGTCAGAAATGGCTTTAGAATGTAATTCTTGAAAAGAAAATAACAAAAGAAAATTCATTATATGGTTAACATTATTTTTTATTTTTTTTAATGCACGTTATGTAGTTCAATATGGTATCAGAAATATGGTACACAATGATGTCTAATGAATTTTTTACCACAACTTTTTCAATAACAAGCAGAAATATGGTACACAATGTTGTCAAATGAAGTTTTTACCACAACATTTTCAATAACAAGCAGACATTCTATAGATGTAAAAGCAGCAAGTTGTTTCGCATAAGATAGAAGCTAATAGTGCTAAAATATCTTGAAAAGAATCCTGTTTTATGTATCATATATTAATGGAAGAGTTATAAAAACAATATAATCTACAATCATTTTTAAGATGTTGGAGAGGGAAAATATCACTCACAATAATAACTTCTTTAGAACAATAGTACAAGTGTAAAACAACGTAATCAACAAAAATGTAAAATCTCAGGTAGATAATATCACTTTGATGATATAATCTAGCCAAACTCCCTCCAGCTTAGGGATGTCAATGGGTACGGATACCCGAAATTTTATCCGACGAATCCGAACGGAATGAATTTATCCGATGTTAAACGGATATGGATATAAAAAATGAAAACCCGACGGATTTGGATTTGGATGTGGATTTTGATTGTACCCGATCAGAATCCGAACCCGACCCGAGCTCGAATTAATTTTACGTTATATAATATATGTGTATATAAATATTTGATATTATATTTTAAAATTTTAAATTTAATATAATATATTTTGAAATATTGTAAAGAGAAAGAAAAATAATTATTTCGGGTTTGAATTTTCGGGTTCGGGTTCGGATTTTGGATTTTTGGTCGGGTTCGGATTTGAATATGAATTTTTAAAATCCGTCGGATTCGGGTTCGGGTTCGGGTTTGGTAGTCGGGTTCGGGTTCGGGTTCGGGTTCGGATTTTTGAAAATCCGCCCCGAATCCGACCCGTTGACATTCCTACTCCAGCTCTACTCCGTCTCAATATGTGGGTAGGTGTCAGTATTTGTGCTGGAAACTAGAATTTAATGTGAGCTGTACAACTCGCATATCATGGGCATTTTAGAAGCTCCAAGTCTCAGCGGCATACGTGTTAAATCAATTTAGGTTTATTGGCTAGGAAGTTGTCTCCAAGAATGTAAAAAAAATACACATCTTGAAAGCCTAGCACTCACTAAGGGTCTGAACATTGTAACAAAATATTAGGTGGTAACTTGCAAGGTCTGAGCAGGGGTTTTCTTTAGTGATTGCAACCAACAAGCTTGATTTCTATCCACTGCAAGGTCTGAATAATCATACTTTCTCAAAATGCATTCTGCCAACAAGACAATTTATCATATTCAGAGAAAAATTATTTGGAGGATATATATATTACAAAGCCGTATAAATCTGTAATGCTCTCATCAACCGATTATATGTGCACCTTCAGTAAATTCTATCAAAAGTTATAGATGATAAAAATAAGGTTGAGATCCTATTGGCCACTTCCCAATCTCTTTTTGAGCTTCCAATGACAAGTCTTTTATATAGCATTCTTTAAATTGAAGCAACATTTCTATAAGATGGACAAATGAGACGATTCATGTAAGTGGCAGCATCTATCCATAAATATAAAGAAGCACTTGGAGCCTACAGGCTAGAAAAGAAAGACCTATGGAAAATCTATTAAAAAAAGAGTAAAATTCAGCTCATACGAAGAAGGTACACACTCGTTGAAGCTGATCAATAACACCTCCAGTTCTCAGTGGTGGAAACTAGTAAAAATTTTAAGTAAATCAACATGATAAAATACAGAAAACCTCCCTATAAATATCCATTTTTTTACTTCCCCCCTGACTTTCAAAAACATACATTTTACCCTCTCAAAATTTTAGAAATGTTTTAAAAGGGTTACAACACTAATAGAGAGGGCGAAATGATCAAATTGCCCTTACTTGTTCTATAAAAAAATTAATTATTTAATATATTTTTGTCATTTTTAAGGATATTTTTGGTATAAATTATAAAAAATTGACGGAATAGTGACGAAATCCTGATGGAAGGGAGCTAAATTTAGGTTTTTGAAAGTCAGGAAATGAAAGTAAAAAAACAAGTATTTGCAGGGTGATTTTCTATATTTTAGCCAAATCAAAATGAAACTAGGAAGGAAGCAAAAGGAACTGTAACTTACTGCTATTGTGCAAGCAATATACCCTGGTTTCTCCCTATACTCCACCCTCACACAAAGTAGAATGAAAGCTCCGACATACCAGGGAATAGCAGCAAGAAAGAAGCCAATTATGAACCTTCCAATAGGAAAATAGTTATCATGATTAGTGATGAAAGTTAAACTAATGCACGAATTGAACTAGCATTAGGCTTTGTTATTTCAGACGGCGCAGACTTCAGAAAGTCAAAGTAAAGAGAAGGACAAGTGAATAACAAAGTGTCAAAAAAACTGAACATGAAAATATATATAAAAAAGATTAACAATAACTATGGTTACTTACAAAAACCAGCCAACACCACATCCGCAGCATGGAAGGCGTGGTTCTCTTAGCGGCCTGCCTTCAACAACATGCTCATAACCTTGAAATACAAGTAAAAGAAAGAAAAGAATTAATTGTAGGCATGAGGTGACATTCAAGTTATGGGATAATGAACAATATATTAAGTCTACAGATATGACGCAGGCCGATGAAAGCCGCGTGATAAGATGAAGAAGCACAAGGACAAGAGAGGGGATATACGCAGAACCAATTCTTCGAGAAATACTATATAGTATTTCTCAATTCTTAAACTCTGTAAAATCTCCTTGTATTATCCAAACACCATGCCTATATACAGAGGCGATACTCGAATCCTATTGTAAATAAAATTCCTAAAATTTAGAAATTCTCTAATACAATACAAATATACCTAATTCAAGTATATCTCTAAATCTAGTCAAATTTAGAATAACCAAATAATCGGACTCAAAATAAAAAAAAATATAAACTTTTCAAAAACATCCTAAAAACCATTCGAATGTCGTGGCACCAAAGAGCCGAACGACTGCCAAGAGCCGAGGGCCGATCCACTGCCTCTTTGTATTTCGCATTGCTATCCTCTATTTGCTGCCGAATCTCATCATGTATAGATTTAAGTTGCTCGGTTGTGGCCTCTCCTCGAACGACTTACTTTCCTACATGCTGAATAGGAGCTAAATCAAGAACATTGTTTGGATTAGAGCCGTAAAGTACCTCTAAAGGAATCGTGCCGGTTGTACGATTATAGAATCGGTTAAAAGCGAATTTCAGCTTGCGGTAAGACCAAATCCCTCTGTTTCGGCTTGTTCCCAGCTAGTGCAAGCAATAGATTGCTGAGACTTCGGTTCACCACTTCAGTTTGTCCATTAGTCTATGGACGATATGGCGTGCTAAATTTCAATTCGGTTCCCAATTTTCTCTGAAGACGACTCCAAAAGTGGCTTATAAATTTTGTGTCCCTATCCGACGTTATACTTTTCATAACACCATGCAACTTCACTATCTCTTTGTAGTATAGATCGGCAATATTGCTAGCATCCATAGTTCTTCTGCATGGAACAAAGTGTGCCATATTAGAAAATTGATCAACAACCACCATAACCAAATCCATATGCCACTGTGTTCTCAGAAGCCCGAGCACAAAATCTATGCTGACATCCTCCCACGGCGCCTCCGGTACAGGTAAAGGAGTATACAACCTGCATTCATCGCAACTCCTTTCAACACTTAGCATACATGACATCGGTTGACAAATCTACCGACGACTCACTTCACCTTCAATCAGTAATAATTGCTCGAAACCAGTGCCAAAGATTTATTTCTACCGAAGTGCCCTTCACTGTGTAACTCCTTGATAATTTTCTCACGCAACGAACAATAAGGAATATACAGAGGAATATACAGTTGCACACCCTTGAATAGAAACCCATCTCGAACCTAAAATTCGGTTGAGTTTTCTGACTCGGCTTCAATAAATATCTTGTTGAAGTACAGGTCTTTTGCATACAGCTCCTTTAAAGTATCGAAGCCAACAACCTGAACCCTCATAGTGGTAAGGACTCTGATTTGCCGACTCAAGGCGTCAGCAACTCGTTTGACAGTTCCTGATTTTTGTTGGAGCAAAAAATTGTACTCTTGCAGAAAACTCGTCCACTTTGCATATCGGCTGCTCAATTTCTCTTAACTATTGATATACTTCAATGCCTCATGGTCGGTATGTAATATAAATTTTTGATGCAGCAAATAGTGTCTCCAATGTCGTAATGCTTGAACCACCGCATATAACTTAAGGTCGTATGTGGAGTACTTAGTTTTTGGCCTCGATAGTTTCTCGCTAAAAAAGGCTATCCTTCCTGACTCATCACAACACCCACTCCGCGACCCGATGCATCACAATCCTTTTCAAAAACCTTTAAGAAATCATGAAGACTTAAGATTGGTGCGGAAGTAATTTTTTGCTTAATAATGTCGAAATTCTTCTACGCCTTTGGAGTCCACTCAAAAACCTTCGGCTTTAAACAATCGGTTACCGGTGCTATCAGGCTGCTGAAATTTCGAATGAACCTTCGAGAAAATGATGCCAATCCATGAAAACTCCGCACTTCATGAATGCTTCTTGGAGTCGGCCACTCTTGTATCGCACTAACCTTAGAGAGATATGCTTTTACCCCTTCTACCGAGACGATGAATCCCAAGAAGGTCAAGCTCTCAGTCATGAGATGACACTTCTTTGGATTAGCATAAAGCTGCTCTTTCCAAAGCGTCTTAAGAACCTCCCGTAGATGCTGAAGATGCACCTCTTTCGTGGGACTATATATTAAGATGTCATCGAAATAAACAATCACAAACTTATCGATAAATGGTTGCAACACATGATTCATCACCCGCATAAAGGTACTCGGTGCATTCGATAAGCCAAATGGCATCACCAACCAATAGTATAACTCTCACAAGTCTTGAATGTCGTTTTTCATTCGTCTCCGAATATAATTCAAAGTTGATGGTACCCGCTCTTTAAATCTATCTTTAAGAATACCTTTGCACCCATCAACTGGTCAAGCATATCATCGAGTCGAGAGATTGAAGATCGATACTTTATTGTAATTCGGTTGATCGCTCAGCTGTCAACACACATCTGCCATGAACTGTCTTTCTTCAGAGTCAATAAGGTTGGTACTGCACAAGGACTAAGACTCAGCTGAATGAACCCCATCCAATAATTTTTGAACTTGTTGTATCTCCTCATACTCTTTCGGGCCTATTCGATAAACTGGTTTGTTTGGCAAACTCACTTCCAGAACTAGATCGATCTGATGTTGGATATTCTGCATCGGTGGCAATCCCGGAGGTAAGTTTTCTGGAAAAACATCACTAAACTCCTAGGTAACCGATTTTGCTTTTTCGGGAATCATGATCGGTTGCTCTTTCATTGGTTGCTCTTTCACAGCCAGAACCACTCCTGATTCCTTACCTTCTTTGATGAAACCCTTCAAAGACGGCATGTTGATACCTTTCTCTGGTTTAGCTATCGGTTGATCCTCTTCTTTCATAGGCTTCAGAGTGATCCGCACATTATCCTTCCAAAAGGTGTAGGTGTTCTTCCTCCCATCGTGAATCGTCTTTCGATCAAACTGCCACAACCTATCCAACAAGACATGGCAAGCATCCATTGGTACTATATCACACCAAATCTGATCGAAATACTTATTTTCGATCGACAAGAAAACCAAGCACCTCGAATCGACATTCGCTTCTTCTCTTCTTCAACCAAGTCAACTTGTAGGCTCGATGATGTTTCTCGGTCGTCAAACCAAGTTTCTTCACCGCCTCTTGTGATATGATATTCTCAGTATTGTCGCTATCGATAATCATTCCGCATACTCTATCTTTCACTGTACAACGTGTATGAAAGATATTGATTCGCCACCGGTCATCTTTCTCTTCCTGACGCGGTGCCAACAGCATCTTCTTAATTATTAAAGTCATACCTTGATCTCCATCGATGCCATCAGGATCTTCCTCATCAACTTCCTCGTCGTAGGGAGGTTCACCAAGTTCACTCGATTCATCTTCAAAATTCTGCTCGACGTGCAGCTACTTTCCAGGTCGGCTACTAATCTTTCGACAATTTCGGGCTAGATGACTCAACTTTTCGCATTGAAAACAATGGACACCAATTTTATTACTCGACACGGCTTTATTTGCTCCTGGTTCGGCTGAAGCGGGACCGGTTTCCCGTTTGGCCTCCGATCGAACCCCTTGTCGCCCCGAATCAAAGTAGTTTGCTCCCGAACCGGTTCGGTTCGTTCGCGCTCCAATTCGGCTTTATTGCGTCTCCACTACCAGGGCACGTCGGTATGTTTCTGATATCGTCCAGATCGTGTGCAAACTGCAAACTCAACACATTCTGGATCGACTGTCGTAATCCGCCCATGTGCCTCGCGACCTGTTGTTCCTCTTATTCGGTTAAATCATTCCGAGCAATCAATTGATAGAACTCCTCGGTATAATCAACCACCGTTCGACTGCCCTGCCAATTGTTCTGAAGTCGCTGGCATAGGATTTGAGTATAATTAAAAAGCAGGAACTGCACTTTCATCTTCTTTTTCATATTCTTCCAATGCGTGATTTTTGGTTTGTCTTTTCTCTGTCGAGTCTTCTTCAACTACTCCCACCACGCTGAAGTTCGCCTTTTAAGGCAACAACTTCACCTTCTTATTCTCGGGCATATTTTTATATTCGAAAATGCGCTCGATCGTATTCAACCAGTCGATGAAGTTCTCCGCTAATAGACCTCCCGAATACTCCGAAAGTTCCACCGTGATACTTGAATCAACCCACCGATCTACACGACCGATGCGGCCCGTGTCACAACCCTGCACGAACGCATCTCTTCGGGGAGCGCAACTATGGAAGGTGTTATCAAAGCCGGAAGACTCCAAATCAAGGTCGTCGTCTTCTTGGCCCTGAGTTTCGACCAACACCAGAAAGTAACAATCAAGAACCGATATCCACTACCGAGGATTGACGACCTGTTCGATCAGTTGCAAGGTTCCCGGGTATTTTCGAAGATTGATCTTCAATTGGGATACCACTAGCTGAAAATAAAGCCGGAGGATGTGCACAAGACGGCTTTCAGGACGCGCTACGGTCATTACGAATTTACCGTGATGCCGTTTGGGTTGAACAACGCCCCTGCGGTGTTCATGGATTTGATGAACCACGTCTTCCAACCTTTCCTGGACCAATTTGTCGTGGTTTTCATTGACGACGTCTTGGTCTACTTCCGAAGTGACACAGAGCACGAGGAACATCTTCGACAAGTATTGTAAGTGCTTCGGGAGCCGAGTCTATTCGCGAAATTGAAGAAATGTGAGTTTTGGCTCCGGAAAGTGGCTTTCTTAGGGCATGTGATCTCTGAGTTTGGGGTGTCAGTAGACCCCAAGAAAATAGAAGCAGCCAGAGATTGGCCCCGACCAACCAATGTTATCGAAGTCCGGAGCTTCGTCGGGCTTGCGGGTTATTATAGGCGGTTTGTGTAGGGGTTCTCTAAAATCACCACTCCGCTTATCGGCCTTATGAAAAAAGGGGCTAAGTTCATTTGGAGCGATGAGTGCGACAAGAGTTTCTAACTTTTGAAGAAAAAGTTGACATCGGCTCCAATCATCGCTTTACCTACGGCGGGGAAGAACTTTGTGGTATATAGTGATGCATCGGGGAGTGGTTTGGGGTGTGCACTTATGCAAGAAGGGAAGGTTATAGCTTATGCCTCCGACAGTTGAAAAGCTATGAAAAGAATTACCCCACCCACGACCTCGAGTTTGCCGCAATAATTTTTGCCCTGAAGTTGTGGCGGCACTACCTATATGGCGAGTACTGTGAAATCTACACAGATCATAAGAGCCTCAAGTACCTATTTACTCAAAAGTAGTTAAATCTGAGGCCACGTCGGTGGCTTGAGCTGTTAAATGATTACGACGTTAGTATCCTGTACCACTCCGGGAAAGAAAACGTGGTGACCGACGTTTTGAGCAGGAAATCTGTGGACAATCTCGCCATGGAGATTACAGATCATTACCCGTTGCAAGCTGAGATGCGACGGTTCGGTTTGGAAGTGGTTGCTTCCGGCACCCCGCTACACTTATGACCTTGCGGGTGCAATCCACCTTGTTGGAGAGGATAAAAGAAAAGCAAACATCCGATGAAAAGCTCCAAAAGGTGCGGTCTGATATTGAGGACGGGCGCGCAATGGATTTCAGTGTGGACACGGAAAGGGTCCTGAAATTTCGGAGTCGGTTGTGTGTACCCAACGATAAGGAGATTCGCAATGAAATCCTTCAAGAAGAGCACCGGTCCTCGTATACGATTCACCCCAGCGGCACCAAAATGTACAAAGATCTGAAAGAGCATTACTGGAGGTCGGGTATGAAGAAGGATGTTGGGCGCTATGTGGCTCAGTGCCTAGTGTGCGAACGAGTGAAAGCGGAACATAGACTCCCGACGGGAAAATTGCAAAGTTTACCAATACCCGTTTGGAAGTGGGAGAATATCGCGATGGATTTCATCGTGGGCTTGCCGAGATCACAAGCGGCCACGACGCGATATGGGTGGTGGTGGATCGTTTGACCAAGGCGGCACATTTCTTGCCGATCCACACCACGTGGTCGAGAGATAAGTTGGCGCAGTTATACATCAACGAGATTATGCGCGTACACGGAGTGCCCGTATCTATCGTCTCGGATCGGGATCCCCGATTTGTCTCGCAGTTTTGGAAAAGTTTTCACGAGACTCTAGGAACACGCCTCGATTTCAGCACAACGTATCATCCTCAGAGTGATGGGCAGTCAGAGAGGACAAATCAGATCCTCGAGGATATGTTGAGGGCGTGTGTCATGGATTATGGCACCGGTTGGCAGCAGTATTTGCCGATGGCGGAGTTTGCCTACAACAACAGCTATCAGGCCAGTATCAAGATGGCACCATTCGAAGCGTTGTATAGCAGGAAATGTCGATCTCTATTGCATTGGAGTGAGGTCGGTGAGAAGTCTACCTTGGGCCCGGATGTATTACAAAAGGCTGAGGAGAAGGTGAGGATTGTGCGTCAACAGTTATTGACGGCGCAAAGTCGCCAGAAGACCTATGCTGACAAGAGACGTCACGACTTAACATTTGAAGTCGATGACCATGTGTTTCTAAAGGCGTCACCCACGAGAGGTGTGGTGCGATTTGGTATGCAGGAAAAACTAAGTCCTCATTTCATTAGCCCCTATGAGGTGTTGGAGCGGGTCGGCCCTATGGCCTATAGATTGGCATTACCTCCGGAGTTGGCGGGTGTACACAGCATTTTTCATGTGTCCCAGCTCCGCAAGTATGTTCACGACCCGACTCATGTTATCGACCATCCACCATTGGATCTACGGGAAGATCTAAGCTATGATGAGTACCCGTGGAGGATAGTCGATAGGCAAGAGAAGAAACTGAGAAACTGCTTCTTTCCTTCTGTGAAGGTTCTCTGGACCAATCACGATGATCGAGAGGCCACTTGGCAACTCGAAAGCACTATGCGTGAGCAGCATCCCCACTTATTTGAGGAATAAGCTAAGATATGCGGAATTTTAGTTTCGCGGACGAAACTCCTTTAAAGAGGGAGAGATGTAGTGCCCCGGCTCTTGCTAAAATGGCAAAGTGCGGATAAGGCACCCTACACGTGTTTAAAAATACGATAAAAAAGAGTTAGAGCAAATTTGGTTCGAAACAAAAGGCATCCGGACCAAAAGTGAGTTGATAACGGGAATTAAAATAAGTTCCGAATTGAAAATCGGTACAGTTAAAGTGGTTGTAGGTACGTTAGAGATGAATTCCGAGCATGTCGGAATGATCTCGTGGGGTTTAGGGCCTCGTAGAGTAAACACACGTTTTTCGATGCGACGAAAATGTGGGAATTTGACCTTCGGGGTCCGGACCTTTTTGGAAAAGTCCGGACCGTTGTAAAAGGTCCCCACCGTGTGCAGAAAGGACCGGACTGTCTTGGTGCGCTGAAAACCAACGTTCGGGGTCTGGACTTTTTCGGGAAAAAGTCCAGACCTTCTTCGCGCAGTGTCTTGGACATTCGGGGTCCGGACCTTTTCGGGAAAAAAGTCTGGACCTTTTCGGGCCTGTCAGTGAGAGAGTGGCAAACTCATGATATGTGTGGAGGGCCCGGGTATATAAGCTGGGGGACTTCTCCCCCAACCTGACAACACCCCTTTTCACCCTCTCTCTCCTCTCTTTCTCTCTCTAGCAAAGAGAAGAACCCAAGCTTAGAGGAGCACCATTTTAGGGTTTTGATCTCTTTCGAAACCACGGATCGGAAGAGGATCACAAGAGAAGAGCTCTAGGCGGAAGAAAAACCTCTCCCAACCTCTCTTGAACAAGAAATCAAGAGGTGAGTTTTTAGGATTTTGGGAAAATTTGGGGATTTTGGGTTTTTGAGCTCTAAAAGGGTTTCTAATGATCTCTTTTGGTTTTTAACCCATGTTTTAGAAGTTTTTCTTGAAGAGTAAGAGATCAAGCCTTCCTCTTTGCAAGAATACACAAAAGGTGGGGGAATTCATCGAAAATGGGTGATTTCATCTCTTTTTTTTTGTTTTTAAGATTTGAAGCATAGTTGTTGTCACGCCCCGAGTCCGCCAATTCGGTCGGTTCGGGCGCGGTAACAGACCCGCCAATCGGGCATGACCTTTCAACACCCGATAGGTACGGTTCGTTCCAACAATACAATCACAGTTTAGTATATGCGGAAATGTAACAATCAGAGTACTAAACTATGAATTTTAACTTTTATTCATTCATACAAACAGATAGAAGGAATTCGAAAGTGTAGTATTGAGCGAAACATTAAACTTTACTCCTATTACAACTCTCTTTTAAACATGCAACTTAACTTTAAAAATTACAACATCCATTCTAAAATGAAACTTGAACATTTAATTTTGACAATATTTCCTCACATACATGTTCGCTCAAAAGATAAACTCTCCCAAAATTTGAAGGCGACTCTAGACTGCTAGGTCGCTAAGTCGCTGGGCCTTTACCCTTGTCGCGCGTCTTGCTAGATGTACCTGGGGGAAGTCACCCGAGGGTGTGAGAACTACAACGAAGTTCCCAGTGGGTTCAACCACCGAGCAAAAATGTCCTGCACCACTTGGTCTAATGGAAGTAATATAATAGGAACATAATAAAATGTTAAGCTATAAATTCTAACTACTGATGCTCATATACATTCTACCTTTTGCCATGACACGACACTAAGTCGTTACCAGGTACCACACTATCCAAACTCATACTTGTCCAATTAACTTTCTTTTCTTCATGCTTTAGTTAAAGTTACTAAACCCTCGGAAATTCTTATCCAACGGGCCCCAGCCCGGTAGTCAGGTTACCACCAGACGAGAATTTCTAAGGTTGCCGATAGCACGCGCAGGTACTACCCCGCCCAACGAGAAAAATGTGTCCTTCGGGTCACTACCTGGGAGAGGGTCCTACCCTAACGTCCAACAGGTGCGCCCGGGGAGAGGGAAACCCTAACGTCCCACAGGACCACATTTCACCCCTGAAGGTCGCCCGTTTTATTATCTCTTTTCTTTTACCCTTTTTCTTTTCTTTCCTTTCTTTCACCTTGGCTTTTAGCCTTTCTTGCACATTGCGCCCTTTCTCTTTCTTCCTCGTTGGAGCCTCTAGCTCACATTTCCCCTGGGCAATTTGTTTCTCTTTTCATTTAAGCTTTTAGCTTATCTTTTATTTACTCATTTCCTTACCCTAGGTCCATGCCTCAAGGTAACCAAAGTCCCTTGGACTTAATTCTTTTACTTTCATTCTTACTCAAGTTGAAGTTAAAGTGAAGGTACAATAACCCAACTCCCTAAGACAACTCTAGGGATTTTACTCATTCACCTTTTTAACCTCAACTTCTATTTTCTATTCCCCTTAGAGACTCGACTCTAAGTTAAATCTTAACTCTTTCATAACCTTAGGTGACTCATGCACAATACCACTCGTGAAGTCCTAAGGTTAATGCCACTCGATAAAACCTTACTCTAGGTTTCTCCTATGTCATATATCCATCAACATAATTTTTCACTCTCTACTTCTCTACTAGAGAAATAACCATATGCATGATTTTTAGCTCACGTAATCGCATATAAACTTATTCTTATCTCATACAAAACCTAACTCTATTAACATGCTACGGATTAAAAAGCAAAAGGCAAAGGGGAGAGGTCACCCTTGTTCGCTAGAATCCCCCACCTGTGATGACAAGAAGCCTTCTTGACGCTTCTAGCAGTTAGGAGATGAGAAGAAGAAAAAGATGAAGCTCCTCTTGAGTTCCCTTCCGAGTTCTCCACGCTCTCCTCGAAGCTCCACGGCCTCAGCCACCGGAGAGTGCTGCTGCTGCTGCGACTCGCTCTCACTCTCGCTCCAAACCTTTCTCTCACTTTCTTTCTTTCTTTCTTTCTTTCTTTCGATCGAACAGAGAAGAGGATAGGTAGGTGGGCTATTAAATGAGGGAGAAGGAGAGGAGTTAATGCTGTGCAGAGGGTAGCTAGGAAATCAGAGGGTGTGAATTTACCCTTTTGCCCCCACTTAAAATAATAAATTACTTCACTGCCCCCATGTTCTGGAGGCTGAGTACCGGTACTCGAGTTCTCAGTACCGGTACCCAAGCACAGTTTCCCCAACCCGAGGGCCAACATTGCCCTGCGTAACACAGGGTACCGGTACCCTCCTTGGTGTTCCGTACCCAAGTCAATTGGGGTTTGGGGTACCGGTACGCATTGTTTAGTACGGGTACCCAGGGACTTAGAAAATTTCTGCTGTTTTCCCAAACCGAAACTCTGTCGGTTCCCAATTTAATTCGCTCCGGTACCCATCCCTCACATACTGGTACGCAATGCCCCAAAAAGCTTCATAAAGCTGGAGCTTCAAATCTCGACGCCGCCGACTCACTTATCGATCCGAAGACTCTTGCTTCGATCCGAGACGTCCCGAACTCATTTGTATTCATAATTTGGACATGCTACGGGTGATTCCACCGTACCACGCTATTTTGCGGAGCTGGTGCACTACATTCCTCCCACCTTTAGGAGTTTCGTCCGCGAAACTAAAACTCGCATACCTTAGCCTATTCCTCGAACAAGCAAGGGTAATGCTCCCGCATCACGGCCTTAGGCTCCCATATAGCCTCTTCATCACTGTGCCTTGTCCAGAGCACCTTCACATAGGGTATAGAGCGGTTTCTTAGCCTTCTCTCCCGCCGGTCAACAACCTTGCACGGAAATTCATCGTAGCTCATGTCCTCTCGTAGATCACGTGGTGGGTAGTTAATTATGTGTCTCGGGTCATGGACATACTGGCGAAGTTGCGATACATGGAACACATCGTGAACTCCCGCCAACTCTAGAGGCAGTGCTACTCTGTAGACCACGGGGCCGACTCGCTCCAAAACTTCATAAGGATCCAGGAAACGAGGGTTTAACTTTCCCCGCATACGCCTTTAGTGGGTGACACTTTTAGAAATACGTGGTCTCCGACCTTGAGCTCTAGGTCGCGTCGCCTTTTGTCCATAGCTTTTTTGCCGACTTTGCGCCGTCACAAGACGTTGACGCGCAATTTGCACCTTTTCTTCGACCTCATGCAAAACATTAGGGCCCAACGTTGATCTCTCGCCGACCTGGCTCCAATGCAACGGAGATCGGCACTTCCTGCCATACAATGCCTCGAAAGGCACCATCCCAATGCTGGCCTAATAGCTATTATTGTAGGCGAACTCCGCCATGGGCAAATACCGTTGCCATCCCGAGCCATAATCCAGGACACGCCCTAAGCATATCTTCGAGGATTTGATTGGTCCTCTCAGATTGACCATCACTCTGAGGATGATACGCAGTAGTGAAGTCCGGACGTGTTCCCAAAATATCGTGGAAGCTCTTCCAGAATTGTGAGACAAAACGAGGATCCCGGTCCGACACTATCGAAACAGGAACTCCATGAAGGCTCATAATCTCGTCAATGTATAGTTGCGCCAACCTATCCCTCGACCAGGTGGTGTGGACAGGCAAAAAGTGAGCTGCCTTGGTCAACCTATCCACCACCATCCATATCGCGTCGTGGCCCGCTTGGGATATAGGCAAGCCCACGATGAAATCCATCGCGATATTCTCCCACTTCCAAACGGGAATTGGTAGGCTCTGCAGTTTGCCCGCCGGAAGTCTATGCTCAGCTTTGACCTGTTGGCACACTAAGCACCTAGCCACGAAGTGTCCAACATCCTTCTTCATACCCGGCCACCAAAATTGTGCCTTCAAATCCTTGTACATTTTTGTGCCACCGGGGTGAATCGTGTACGGCGATCGGTGTGCTTCTTGGAAAATCATTTCGTGAATGTCCCCATCATTGGGTACACACGCACGACCCCGAAACTTCTGTTACGGAATTTGAGTTGGCGTATTTCGTGAATTCGGTTAAGTCTTGAAGATTGAAGATAAAGAATGTTGGATCATGTAACTCAATCTCAAGAAAGAAGAATTCAAAAGGATCAGGTATGTTTAACTAATTATCTTTGGTGATCCGAATACTTCTTATAGTGTAGAAACACTTGGATGAATTTCTAATTGCATAAAAATCAAAAACTGGACATGGGACATGTTCAGGATCCGGATCAGACACTTCGATCCGGATCCCGAAGGGTGTTAGTTCATACGCAAATTCAATCCGGATCGTAGCCTCCTTTGATCCGGATCCCGAACACTGATTTTTACCGTAATTTATGAACGATCCGGATCAGGCAGTTCAATCCGGATCCCGAACATTGGTGTTTGGTAAATTATATGAACGATCCGGATCAGGCACTTCGATCCGGATCCCGAACCTTTGTTTTTCTGGAAACTGTCTGTCTCGTTACTGCAATCCGGATCGCCTAAATCCGATCCGGATCGCCGTCCTGTAAAATTTCAGAAAAGGTTAGTTTTTGATTCTTATCCTCTTCCAATGGTTTCTAACCTATAAATAGACCCTTTAATTCATCTTTTAGGGTAACGACGAAAAATGGAAAAAATACGATCGAAATAGAAAAATCCACAGATAGAGAAGAAAGGAAATACTAGATTTAATTCTATGTTTCTTCATCTATTTTATTAATTTGATTCTAGGTTTTCCAAACTCAGATTTTGAGTAGAATCAAATTAATCAATACTTAGATGATATTTCCGATCTATTTCTAATCTAAGTATTCGGCGGATCATCACCACCCAAAAAAACAACGATTTCCCCAAAATCGGCGCGTGGACTCGCGTGGCCTTGTGGAGTCAAGGTGCTACCGCTCTCGTGGATTCGGAGCGAGGTACGTTCGTGGATTCAAAGCGTGCTACTGGGTGAAGACCGTGGATTCGGTCGGACGTCGTGGAGTCGACGTTGGACGCCGTGGATTCGGCGTTGGACGCAGATCGTGGATTCGAGAAGCGTTGCGGAGCAAGCGGAGAAGATCAACTAGGAGCGTATGGAAAAAGGTTGAGTCGTCTGTGAGTACGGTATATCACCTTTGTACGTATTATAATTCTAGTAGATTTCACCGTGTTATCGGTCCCGTGGTTTTTTACTCCGGTTTGGAGTTTTCCACGTAAAAATCTCTGCGTGTTATTTATTTTTCCGCATTGGGTTTTATATCGCAAAGATTTTTGAATGTTTATTGTTTACACCTATTCACCCCCCTCTAGGTGTTTTTTCCCCTATTTAGATCCAATTATTCATAACCCAACAAGTGGTATCAGAGCGGGAATAGGGTTGTAAACAATGGTTGAAGGTGGAAACATCAACAGACCCCCGTTTTTCGATGGAACAAATTATGCCTACTGGAAAGTACAGATGAAAGCCTTTTTAATTTCCATCAACGAACGGGTGTGGCAATCAATTGAATTAGGATGGTCTAATCCAACTGAAATTCTTGCTGATGTTCGCACCATCAAACCTAGGTCGAAATGGACCAAGGAAGAGATAGATTCTTCTTCTTACAATGGCAAAGGGATTAATACTCTATTTAATGCTTTGTCTCAAACTGAGTTCTCTCGCGTCTCGGCATGTGAGACTGCGAAAGAAATCTGGGATGTTCTTCAAGTTACACATGAGGGAACTAACCTTGTGAAGATTCAGAAACTGCAAATGCTTACGAGCAAGTTTGACTCTATTTTCATGGCAGAAAATGAATCGTTCACAGACTATTACACACGATTGCAAGACATCGTAAACTCATGTGCTAACTTGGGAGAGAAGATTCCAGAATTTAAAATTGTAAGAAAAATATTAAGAACTCTTCCTGAAAGATTTCGATCCAAGGTTATGGCCATTGAAACTATTAAACACCCGGACGAAATCCGTGTAGAAGAATTAGTTGGTTCTTTACAAACATATGAAATGACATTTCCTACTAACTATTCTTCTGGAAAAGCATCCTCTTCTAAGTCTTCAGGTTTAGCATTGAAAACAACAAAAGAAGAAGGCGCGGATTCATCCTCCACAGACGATGACGTAAACCTATCTATGGAGGACTTTGAGAAGCAGCTTGCTCTCTTGACGAGAAGATTTCGCCGAAACTTTCGAAGGGATAACTCAAGCAAAACTCCATCCTTCGTAAAGTCGAAGAAAGGCAAAGGTTCTTCAAGTTACAAACCAAGAAAGCAAGAGGGTTTTTCTAAGGATAAGAAAAGCTCAGAAGGACAAGTCCAATGCTTCAAGTGCCGAGGGTACGGCCATATCTCAACGGAGTGTCCCAATAAAAATCCGTCAAAGAAGAAAGCGATGCAAGCCGTCACTTGGGATGACACCTCATCGTCAAATGAGTCATCGTCAAGTGATGAAGAAGATAACGCAACGACGTTCCACGCGTCCACATCTTCACCCTTCATGTGCTTAATGGCTAATACATCCGAGTCATTGCCCAACTCCACTGTTGAAAAAATTGCAACGGACGATGAATCGGATAACTCAGAAGGTGAAAACTTTGCTCTTGCCTATCATAAGCTTTTGAGGGATTCAAAGAAACTGGCAAAGCAAAACAAGAATTTGAGAGGGAGATTGCAGGATCTCGAAGAAGAAGCAAAAAGGGCAACTTCTCTCTCAAACGCTCTTGAAGCGGAAAGGGATAACCTGATTAAAGCAAATGTTTCCCTTCAAGAGTCCAATGAGCAATTCGAGAAGAATTATGTAGATATGGTGAACAAAGCGAATTACTTCTTGAAGCTCAACGGCGAGGCTCGACGGGAAAAATTGGAAATGACAGAGACCATTCTCCAACTCAAGGATGACTTACAGCGATTTTCATCAGGAAGGAGTAAGTTGGATAAGCTTCTTGGTCTTGGTCAATCAAACAAATTCGGCCTCGGATACAATCGAACTGAAGACAATTTTAGTTCGGTTGGGACAGTCTTTGTGCCCCAGTCGGTATCTCCTCCTCCGACACTGGAATTGACGACAAACAACGACAACAAACCTACTTCCCCCTCTTCGGAATTGTCAAGCACCAAGGTATGTTTTCGTTGTGATATTGCAGGGCACATAAGGAGAAATTGCAAGATGGGAGCCAAACGCTCAAATCAAGCACTACTTGCAACGACTACCAAAAAGGTGATTCCTCGGAAATCAAATGCAAATTATTCGAAGGAAAAGAGCCCCGGTAGTTCATCGAACAAGACGACGACGTCAAGGAAAAGCAATGGATCAAACAAGACGCTTTCACCAAAGGTATCAACATCACAATCATTTCCGACGTACACCAAAACTCGAAAGGTTTGGGTACGCAAAGGTGAAATCTTCCCTTGTCTTGTTACAAATATTTCCTTGCATGCATATGATAATTCGTCTTGGTATCTGGATAGCGGTTGTTCCCGTCACATGACCGGTGACAAAAACTGTTTTCAAAATTTTGAGAAAATCTCCGGAGGACTTGTAGTTTTCGGAGACGGTCAGTCTTCCAAAATTATTGGAAAAGGAACAGTAGCTATTCCAGATGGCCCGATTCTAAATAATGTGTTATTTGTTGATGGCCTTAAGACTAACCTCATAAGTATCAGTCAACTTTGTGACAATGGTTTTTCAGTTAATTTTTCATCTGTTGAATGCATTGTAACTGATAAGGACCATGTTTTCTTTTTAAAGGGGGGTTAGATCTGAAAACAATTGTTATGTTGTTCCCAATAAAATTTCTGAAAATTGTAACTTAGCCTCTTTTAATAATGAAACTCTTTGGCATGAAAGGCTAGGTCACATAAACTTTAAGGAACTTGCTAGAATTTCAAACAAAGACGTGGTCAAGGGGGTTCCAAAACTTTCACTTAAACAAGCCATTGTGTGTGGTGGTTGTCAAAAGGGAAAACAATCCAGGGCTGCACACAAGAACTTGAACCACGTTGGTACTAATTGGCCCTTAGAATTATTGCATATGGATCTTATGGGGCCGACACGTCAACCATCCTTGGGAGGTAAATGGTATATTTTCTTATTGGTTGATGATTTCTCTAGATACTCATGGGTAGCATTTTTAAAAGAGAAAGCTGATACTTTTGATTCTTTTCACGAGATTTGCCTTCGTATTATGATTGAAAATAATGAAAAGATCATTCGTGTTAGAAGTGATAGAGGTGGAGAATTCATAAATTCTAAATTCATTGATTTTTGCACTTCCAATGGCATTAAACATGAATTCTCAGCACCCTATACACCTCAACAGAATGGTGTAGTCGAGCGCAAAAACAGGGTTGTACAAGAGATGACACGTGTCATGCTTCATAGCCGGAATTTACCGTTATATTTTTGGACTGAAGCTGTGAACACTGCAATCTATGTTATTAATCGAGTTTATTTGCGCCCGGGAACGTTAAATACACCATATGAACTATGATTTTGTAGAAAGCCAAACATCAAATATTTTCGTATCTTTGGGAGTCGGTGTTACATTTTACGTGACCGCGAAAATCTTGAAAAATTTGACTCTCGAAGTGACGAAGGGATTTTCTTGGGTTATTCTACAAATAGTAGAACATATCGGGTATTTAATTTGGAATCTAAAACGATTGTAGAATCCATAAATGTTAAAGTAGATGAAGCATTCCACTTTGCATCTGATAAATCTACCCCTGATATCTCTCTTGATGATGATACTCCTGTAAATGCATCTTCTCATGATAATACTTCCAATATTAATGATGCATCTAATGGTTCTTCAAGTTTATCTGATGTGCAGGAATCATCTCATGTACCTCCGAGTACTCCTTTACCTCAAACGTTACGCATCTCCAAGGATCATCCTGAATCAAACATTATTGGAGACCCACAAGAAGGAGTCAAAACTCGGAGACAGTTGGTTTGTGGATTCGCTTGTTACGTTTCCATGATCGAACCAAAGAACGTCGATGAAGCTCTTCAGGATGACTACTGGATTGAAGCAATGCAGGAAGAGCTCCATCAGTTTGAACGCAACAAAGTCTGGGAATTAACGACGCCTCCGAAGCAACACAATGTGATCGGTACTAAATGGATTTTCAAGAACAAGAAAAATGAGGATGGTACCATCATCAGGAACAAAGCACGTTTAGTTGCTCAAGGCTACTCTCAAATAGAAGGTATAGACTTTGATGAAACGTTCGCCCCTGTAGCTAGACTCGAGTCCATTCGTATCTTATTCGCTATTGCTTGTCACTTTAAAATAAAACTCTTTCAAATGGACGTTAAGAGCGCGTTTTTAAATGGGTTTTTAAATGAGGAAGTTTATGTGGCTCAACCGAAAGGTTTTGTAGACTGTAAACTACCTAACCATGTTTTTCGTTTGAAAAAGGCTCTTTACGGTTTAAAACAAGCACCGCGAGCGTGGTACGAAAGGTTGACAAAGCACCTTTTGGAGAAGGGCTATACTCGAGGGGGAGCAGACAGGACTCTCTTTGTGAAGCATTATCAAAATAACTTCATTGTTGTGCAAATCTATGTCGATGACATTGTATTTGGAGCAACAAAGGATAATGATGCTTCTAAATTCGCAGAAACCATGGAAAGCGAATTTGAGATGTCTATGATGGGCGAACTGACATACTTTCTTGGATTGCAAGTGAAACAAAATGGTGAAGGCATCCATCTGTGTCAATCCAAGTATGCAAAGGAGTTAGTAAAGAAATTCGGATTAGAAGATTCTAAAGATTTTCTTACTCCTATGGGAACTAGCAATAAGGGATTAGGAAGTGAATCTCTTAGTGATAGTGTAGACGAGAAACTCTATCGAAGTATGATTGGAAGTCTACTCTACCTCACAGCTAGTCGCCCGGACATATCCTTTAGTGTTGGGATCTGCGCGAGATATCAGTCAGCACCAAAGGAGGATCACCTGAAAGCGGTGAAACGGATCATCCGGTACGTCAAAGGAACTGTAAACTTCGGAATTTGGTATCCTATGGGAACAAGTCTTGACATTATAGGATATTCAGATGCCGATTGGGCAGGATCAGTGGATGATCGGAAAAGTACGAGTGGTGCATGTTTTTATCTTGGCCATTGTCTTGTTGCATGGCATAGTAAAAAGCAAAACTGCATTGCACTCTCAACTGCCGAAGCGGAATATATCTCAGCGGGTAGTTGTTCAACTCAACTCATTTGGATGAAAAGCGTGTTGAGCGACTTCCGGATTTCAGCAACTTCGGTAACTGTTTTATGTGACAATACTAGTGCTATAAACATTTCAAAAAACCCTGTGTTGCACTCAAAAACAAAACACATTGAACTTAGATATCATTTTCTTAGAGAGCTAGTTGAATCAAATATTCTTCAAATTTCCTGCATTTCAACTGAAGATCAATTAGCTGACATTTTAACAAAACCTTTGGATCAAAAACGTTTTATTCATTTGCGTAAAGCAATTGGAATGCTTTCCTTGAAATAACCTCTTTTTGAAACTCTTGTTTAGGTTAGGTTTTGTTTTTGAGTTTTTGTTCATTATCTATGCTTAGACATAGAACATTAATTGAGCATTAGTTTTATTGACTTTAACTGCATCCTTTTATATGTCTAGAAATTTATTATGCGTTGGATATTATAATAATTCATTTGATGCAATGATTATTTATGTGAATTAAATCATCTTTGTTTTGATCAAAGTCAATTTCTCTCTCAATGATCTCTTGGTATAGTTTTTATCTTATTTGACTATTTAGTCGAGTATGAAATCGAGATCAATATTTGGTTGAATACTTTATATCTTAAATAATTGATAGCCAATTGAGGGGGAGTCAAAGAAGTATTATGCTCAAAAGATGTGGAAAGAGTTACATCCCAATGAGGAGTGTGAAAACTACCACCACATGGAGGAAAGAGCTACCACCACGGTCGTCCGAGTACTGTGTGCAGCTACCACATGTATACCAAGCAAGGTTTTTCAAGTTTGATTAAATAAAATGCATGTTGAAATACTTGACTCTGTCAAAATTTCAAGGTTGGTATAAGGTGGAAATTTTTATGAAAGATGCTCAAAGAGCCACTCTCCTCAATAAATTGACTAGATATATTATCTAACTTATCTGGGATTTCAGACATCTATTGATCTTGGTATTTCATTTTCTTTACCAAATTGATGATTTGATAAAGGCATTACTCATAAGATCATGTTAGATGTGATTGAAGTTGTTCAACTTTAAGGGATTTAATTTTTATAAATTTTCGTTTCATTTGTTGGATGTTATTGATAGATTTGGCATAATCTATTTCTTGTTGTATGAAACGATGATTTTCATTTAAAGTTGATACACAAAAGTGCTTACAATCTTTTTCTGGATTTTCTAGAATTTTTCTGAATTTTTCTGAAGAAAAAGTTGGAGCCGATCCGGATTGGACAAGCCGATCCGGATCCCGAACGCAGGTATTCTCTGCGGGTAGCCGATCCGGATCGGATTCACGAACTGATCCGGATCGCGGCTAGGGTTTTATATAGAACAAAAGAGTTTTGATTTCTTTTTACTTCAATCTTTTGTTCAAAAGTCTCCAGAGCTTCTCTCTCTAGAATTCATCCGTCTTGGAAGCTTACAAACTCAAGTTATTCGATTCTAAGTTTTATTGATCAAAATCTCGGTTTTTCACAGTTTTTCATATTCTTCCTCAAAACGTGATGAAATTTCTGTATCTTTTTCGTTTGTGGATGGTTTTTGATCAAATTTCTTTTGAAATAAGAACTCTGGGTAGATTAGTTTTGATTATATGCTAGGTATTCTCATGATAAACAGATTTTTGGCCTTCGATTTCAAAAATTTCGGTTTTAGGGCATATAATGGGAATTTTCGAAAATCATGCGATTGATCTATTTTTAAAATTCTTTTTGCAAAACTAATTTGATTCTTAGTCTCTCTACACGATAATGATTGTTTGGGTACGATTTTTCAAATTTTTGAAAATTAACAATTTTTTCGTGTTCTTGAGTTGTTGCCCACAGGACCTTATTTCTCACAAGGAAATTGTAGCAATGGTGAGCACCTGGTTCATCTTTCTTCTGGCTGCTATGGTTCATACAAGAGATACTATCAAGCCCAAGAAAGCTAAAAGGGCGAAGAAAACAAAGGATGATTCCGATACGGACTCTGAGACGGAATCCATTGATTGGGATGAGCTTCAAGTTGAAGCAATTACTCCCACTGCTTCGAAAGGGAAAGCCCCTGCAGAGACATCAAAGGCAAAGGCTCCGCCCACTGCTGCTGAAAAAGGAAAAGCTCCAATGGAAGAAACTCCTGTGAAAACAAAAAGAAAAAGACTTGCTCGACGGCTTGGACGAGCTCGGGGTATTGAAATAAATGAACCATGTCAAGAGGAAACAAAGAATATCCCTCAAACTGAAACTGAATCTGAAGACGAAGAAGATTGGGACACATTTCTTAATGAAGTACAACAAGGTATTGATGAAGAAAATAAGTTTTACCTAAAGAACAAGAAGCTGATGAAGTCTTCCTCAACGATTAAGCAGTACACAAGGAAAAAGAATTCGCCAAGCAATGGAATTCAAATCAATAAACCTCTTGACAATTCACATTCTCTGCCAAGAAGATCTCCTCGGAATGAAGGTCAGACTGCTCCGTCAGCTGTCACACAACATTCTTCAACTTCCAGAAGAATCGACCAAAAGGCAAACTTAGTGTCTTCCATCAATCAAGAACAAAATAAACTGGCTCTGGAACTCAGAAAGATGTCCACGGACATACATAAGATGAAACAAGAATGTTCTACGATTTCGGGAATGCTTAAAGGAATTTTGAACAAACTGAGATGTAGTGCATCTGAAGACTCTGACTCAGATGATTGATTTGTGCTCAAACTTTTCTTTTTCTTGTGCAGATTTTTAATCTTTTCTTGTGCAGGTTTTAAGTTTTAGTTTTTAGTTTTAGTTCTCACATTTTTGGTTCTTGAACTTGTTAACTTTTCTCTCCATTTTGGTAATTTTGGCTAAAGTTTGTGACAAAAAGGGGGAGAGAATATTAGAAAACAGTTGAACAATGAAACTTCGATTGTCCAGTTGTGAACCATGAAGGTAAGTATAACTTCAAATTTTGGTTTTTCTTTTGTGATTGCATGCATGCCTCGACTAACTATTTGCTAACTATTTGGGCATGTAATATAACTAACAAGTTGATGTTGACTAACAATGTTGTGACATTTGGTTTTTGAATGCATAGAAGATATGTTTTTTTTTAACTATGATCCAATTACATATCTGAATGTATAAATGTCATGGTAAGTATAAATGAGTATAAACTTCATCTCTGTGTGTGGTTTTTGAATAACATAAAACTCTTGAGGTATCTAACGATTTCTTTTGTCAAGAATGATTTCTTTTGCAGAGAGTACAGATGTAGTGAACCGGAACTTGGTATATAAACAAATATAAATAAAAATGGTATGAAATACTATTTTTATTGAGTTAGAAAAGTACAGGGTGACCTGGAAATGAATTGGGTCCAAATCGGGATTAAAATAAGATATCTAGAATCTTATGTGAGAAAGTGGGCCCAGATTGTAAGTGGAAAATTCAGTCTCGGAAAATCCCGAGAAAACTACGGGAGCTCCGAAAATATGTTTTAAAGCCACAGTAAAAGTTTCGCGTTGATCGGACACCCGGATAGTGAGAACGGGCTCCGCCAGCGAATTCGAATACAGTGGGACTTTTGGCGACCCAGAGGTGGTCCAAACTGAAAAGTTAAAGTACCATAAGGTAAATTAAGTTAAACTGTGGCTGCCCGTCAAATTTGAGTGAAATCGGGCGAGAAACGGACGAAAACGGGCGAAACTGGGCTTGGGCCCAAGTTTCGGGCGCCCGAAAGTGGGAACCGGGTGCCCGGAAAACACTGTAGCAAACCGGGGTTTTGGCACTGTAGCGAACCCGGTTCGGCTCGGGCGGACCGGTTACTGTAGCAGTCCGGACCGGATTGAGGTTGCGCCTGAAAGTTACTGTAGCGCGCCCGAATCCCGAGTTGGCACGGATCCCGATGCAGGTGGCACGGATCCCGATGCAGGTAGCACGGATCCCGATGTAGGTGGCACGGATCCCGATGCAGTTGGCACGGATCCCGAGGCAAGTGCACGAATCCCGAGGCGCGGCTCGCGCGGGAAACGCACAGGGCGCGCGGCCCGAGGCGCGCGTGGTAGGTGAGGACCGCCACGTGGCGTCTCCTCATTGGTCGGTCTGACCGAGGGAGCGTGGGCGTGCGCGGGGAATACGCGCGGGCCCTGGCGCAGCGTCAGCGGGGACGGCCACGTGTCGGCCTCCTATTCATCGGTCAGCGCGACGTGACGCGCTGACGCGACGTGACACTGCGGCCGGGCGTCAGAGCAGGCGTGGGTGCGGTCCACGTGGCGGCCTTCCATTGGCCGCCGATGTTCGGTGGTCGCGGTGCACGGGTCCACGGCCACGTGTCGGCCCCTGGTTGGCCGAGCGTGGTGACGTGGCGCTGAGCTGGCGCAGGCGTGGACGCGTAGACCGCGGCGCGCCGGTTACTGTAGCCGCCCGGAAACTTTCGGGCGCCCGAAAGGGTGCGCCCGAAAGTTCGGGAATGGCCTATAAAGGCCCGAAATGACTCCTTTTCCTCCTTTTTTCCCTTTCTGGCTTCACCCGAGCGCGCGGGGAGGGGAGGAGGGCGATTTTCGCCGGGGTTTTCGAGGGCGCACGAGTGCGCCGTGGACTCCGTGGAGCGCGCAAGATGCTCCAAAGAGCCTAGTGGACGCGTTGGACGACGCGACGATGTCGAGGTAGGCCCCTCGTGTCGTTTTTGCGGTATTTTTGGCACAGTGTTAAGGTTTCCTTTTGGATTTTGGATTTGACCCCCTTTGCCCACGTGCATGTTAGGGACCCAACATTACTGTGCCGTTTTACTACGCGAGTCTCGCGGGCGTTTTGGACGCGCCTCGTTTTGCGTGCCGCACGTGGGAGACATGCTCCGTTTTGCGTGCGGATTCGACGATTGTGCGCGGTTTTGGGCGCAGGCTCAGAAAACGTGCACCGTTTTACGTGCAACGTTGAATAAGGGACTTGCACCGTTTTGCGTGCCACCCGAGGTACGTGCTTCGTTTTGCGTGCAAGTTGGACTAACGGGCACCATTTTTCGTGTAGACTCTAACAATACGTCTCGTTTTACGTGCAGGGTCGGAAAAGTATGCATCGTTTTGCGTGCAACCCTACAATGGAGCGTGTACCGTTTTGCGTGCCAATACGGGGTACGTGCTCCGTTTTGCGTGCGGGTTGGACCAATGCGCGCCGTTTTGCGTGTAGAATCTAATGGTTTGCATCGTTTTTCGTGCAGGCTAGGAAAAAGATGTGCACCGTTTTGCGTGCAACCCTACAGTCAGACGTGCACCGTTTTGCGTGCAGATTTGAGGTACGTGCACCGTTTCGCGTGCAGGTCGTGTTGTCGCGCACGGTTTTGCGTGCCGGTTAAAGTGGCGTGCACCACTTTACGTGGGTTATTAATTTAATAACGTGCACCGTTTTGCGTGCAGGTTCGGAGGACGTGCACCGTTTTGCGTGCGGACTCGAGGGATGTGCACCGTTTTACGTGCAAGCTCGAGGAAACAAGTGGAACCGCGCGGAGACCAATTGCAAGTGTCTACAAGCAATTGGGGACACTACAAGGTGGGGGATTCTGCCGAAATTGGGTGACCTCTCCCCTTGTTCTTCTACTTTTCGATTCGAAGCATGATAGTAGCCTGTTAGAGGCGTTAGGTAATTATGATTATGATTGCCTGTGTAGAAGGACACAGATGAAAAGTGCAACTGTTGGTTGCCAGAGATAGAGGAATAGATGTGCATGTGCAAATGGACACAGATGAAAATAACTGCATGCATGAAAGTAATTAGCCATTGATGATTGTGATCATGTTAGGGTATAACCCTAGGAATCATGTGACATAAGGAAAGTGAACATGTTGGTAGTAAGACTAGGAGAAAACCTAGTTTCAGGGTTCACTGAGTGACATCAAAACTTAGGAGATTATCCTAGGGTTGGACGAGTGGCATTGTCTTAGGTGATAACCTAAGGACACTGGATAGAGTGATCAACATAGAGTCAAGGAACTCTAGGATGAGTATAATATGGAACTTAGGTAAAGGAAACCTAAAGTGATCCAGAGGAGTTTAAACTCACAGACAAGGAATTAGAGTCAGAGTAACTCTAAGTTAAAAGTGAAATAAAAAATAGAGTCAAGTGAACTCTAGGATTCAGTAAGGAATCAGGAAAGTGGGATAAGATCCCAAGATTAAAGAACAAAACGAATATAACCCTAAAAGGTCATAGGGTGTCCGGGCAAAGGGACAATAACTTTAACTTCAATTTAAGTTAAACAAAGAAAGTAAAATGTGAACGAGTTCAGGAGACTCTGGTTACCCGTGTGGCAAGACCTAGGGTAAGGGATGAAAAATTGGTTAATAAGCAAGACAAACAAATTGCTTAAGATAAAGAGAATGTAAATGGCGCCTTCGAATTTGAGACTCGTCAAGTGGAGCAGGACTCCCTGGGCAGTGACCCGTCGGACGAGGTACTTTCGGAAGGCTTAAAGTGAAAGCAAAGTGCTAAATGCTCAAAGGAAAGAGTGATAATAATTGCTAGTGGCAATGTGAGCTGAAGGCTCGAGTAAGAAAAGAAAAGAAAGAGAATATAAAGATCCTCGGTGGAGCGAGCCCAGGTTGGAGGTACGGACAGTTAATTCCTCTCCCGGGTAGAGACCCGTTCGGGACGCTTCAGTCGTAGGACAAAGCAACTGAAATATAAAGATAATAAAACGGGCGTGCCTTCGAAGGTTGAAATGTGGTTCTGTGGGATGAAAAGGGCTTGCCCTCACCCCGGGCGCACTTGGATCGGACGTAAAGGGCAGCCCCCTCTCCAATAGCTGGTGGCCCGAAGAACACATTTACTTCGTAGGACGGGGTAACACTTACGGGTGTTATCGGCAACCTTAGAAATCTTATCTGATGGTAGCAGGACTACCGGGCTCGGGCCCGTTGGATAAGAGTTTCTGAGGGTTAACTTGAACTAAAGCACCAGAACTTAAAGAATAAAGAGAAATTAGAGTGGCCAAGGTGGCCGGGTTAGTTTAACCCTGTGTACAGCGGCATAGTGGCCGAGTTGATGCTTAGCAGCCTAGTGTGGCTAGACAGCGTAGTGCTGGTCGATGAGTACACACAGATAGTGTAGTGATCATGTATATTGCATAGCCGCATTTTGATATTGAGGATTTTAGTTTCCTAGCACTATTATTATTGCTTCCATTGGACCAAGTGGTGTAGGACACTTTTTCTCGGTGGTTGAACCCACTGGGAACTCTGTCAGGAGTTCTCACACCCCTTGGGTGCACCCCCCCACAGGTTCAGGTATGGATGCAGCGATCGCGACGGTTCAGATGCAGACGGCGAGGTATACGTCAGGGGCAAGAGCCCAGCAGCATAGAGACCTAGAGGGTCTAGCAGAGGTACCTTTCTTTTATGTTTCGAGTGAACCATGTATTGTGAGGAATTTATGTAAAGGAATTGTAATAAATTTATTTGCAAGTTCAGAAATGTAAAATGTAATAAAGTTCATTATGGTTCATTCTTATCATGCTTTCATATCGGCTTAAACTATTTGTTTATTGAATGAAAGTTTTAAATTAGTAGTGATCTTACTCTGATATTATATCTCATCATAAGCATTGTATTGATTCGAGATGGATGTTACCGTTCCTTTCGGGTAGCGTGAGGTCGTGCCCGACTGGCGGGTCTGTTGGCGTGGCCGAACCGTACAAATTGTCGGTCCCGGGTCGTGACAGATAAGAGTGTTATCAGAGCCTAGGAATAGTCCTAGGTGGTTAGCAACCTTAGGGAGACCCTAGGGATTAGCACGAGAGAGTGCGTGAATTTTTGGGCGAAAGTAATTGATTGGTAGTTATTTGTTCCCACAAAGGATGTTGGGAATTGACCGAGGGCAACGAGCTTTCATTTTCGGATATTACGTTGGGCGGCCGACAACGTAATGTTGGAGATGAAAAGGAGTACCCTCCCATACTTTCGCATGATTGAGTCGACGAGCCTTTTTCTTGGTATACGGACTGCGCGTTGCTCAAATGGCTAAGTTTGGGCTAGTTGTTTCGTTGTGGTGTGCATATCAGCGATGACACCACATAAGGTGACGCACCTGTTGTGACTCGAGTCACGAGAAGGCTCGGGGTCAAACGACGTATACGAGCTGCGATAGCGGGTGACTGCACTTGTTGATGTGGTCCAACAACAGACCGATGCTTCTTGCCGATAAGCGGAGGTTTCCCGCCGGCAGGGAAGCGGATTACGACGCCTAGATGGGCGAGTGACATTATCCCAAAAAAAAAAAATGGGAGATAGATCAAGCTAAGAGGCAACAGCAGAGAGTGTTGCAGGTGGCCGCTGAACCTTTGTCGGCGCACCCTGCACCTTCTGTGAAAGATGCCGTAAGCTTGCGTCAGCTGGTTTGCCGGCAAAGTGTAGTTGATGAGGTCCAGTGAGAGACCGACTCATGAAACGCTGGTGATCGCTTTGTTGCGAGAGCCAAGTTGCGGTGTCCTAAAGGTTAGGGCAAGAAAGAATTACGGGCCTAGTGGCGAAAGTTTGCCCTAATGACGATAGTGACTGTGTGGCATGTCTTCATGGCTGAGTGCCGCATAGTGGGACTGGTAAGACCCATGATAGGTTTCGAGATTCGAAAACCTCGCAAGTAAGCGGGAGTTTTATGGCGCCGGTCTGAGGGATCGGCATAATGGCAAGGGTTGCCACCACAGGATTCGCGTGTTAATCACCAGAGTTGGTGAAACAGTTATCGTGGTGTCTCGACCTAGTTGGGAAAGTTGCACGAGAGCCGTGGTGTGTTTAAGCAAATCGCTTAGCATTGGATTTTCGCGAGTTAGCGTTGGGGGGCGTAGGACGCCCAACTGTTTGGGTGCTCATGGGGCACAAGTATCGTTTAGCCAGAGAGAGAGCTGATTAGATGGCATAATAGCCTTTGCCCAGTGTGGCCAGAGTTGACAGAGAGTTTGGGGTCGTAGATTGACGACTTGCTAGTTGGATTTGCTCAGTGAGCATAGGGGTCGCGTGGCGACGATTAGCGGGTTCGCTTGGGGACGATCCGTGCCTGGACCATGTTTGTGGACTGTGGGCCTGTAGCCAAGTGGGCAGGCGCAGTCAGCTGTGAGAGACAGCGGCCCGAGACCTGACGGCGGGGCATGATAGAGATTTGGTCGGGGCGGTAGTCCGAGCGATGACCCGAGAACGTGGAATGCCACGTGTGAGCCTTGAGGTTGTTAGTACACTGAGAGTGTGTGATATGACCAGGCTGTAGAGCTAGTGATGGTCGTGATACTGTAGCTCCTAGTGGGAGTGATGGGATAGTAGTCCTGATTGAGGATCTACCCGTGTGACGTTTGGACCTGTGGGCTAGAGTGAGAGCCGTTGCACAGTGTTGGATTAATTTTGGGCTATAGGCCCTATTGGACCGTGGTCTGTGGACCTATTAGTAGTCCGAGATATCGGGTTAGCTGATAACCCGTGGACTTAGAGCGCTAGTAGCGTGTCAGATAGTTGAGGACTTGAGGATTGGCCTTTGCACTCCACATTAGGCAGCGGAGTAACCGGAAATTACGGTAACTATAATTGGTTGCAGATGCAACCTCCTTGTGAAAGATAAAACGATCGCGGAATTAAAGTGAAGATTTCGCAAGATGAGACTTCGCCCTTTGCGGCAATTGAGAGGGCAAGTGCTCAAATGTGTCTCACACCTACTTGGTGAAAGTGGTCAGACACCAGGTCTGAGTTTGTCCCTAAGTTGAGATAGGGATTCATGGATGAGCTGCTCGTGTAATTGTGGGCGAGCAGGCAATGTGATGCCAGTCACAAGGTTCAGTGGGCCCCGTAGGGAAGGCAAGATTTCCCCCTCTTGGTCAAGTAGGAGTCGAGATGTGACTCAAGTTTCGAGGACGAAACTTATTTTAAGGGGGGTAGAATGTAGTGAACCGGAACTTGGTATATAAACAAATATAAATAAAAATGGTATGAAATACTATTTTTATTGAGTTAGAAAAGTACAGGGTGACCTGGAAATGAATTGGGCCCAAATCGGGATTAAAATAAGATATCTAGAATCTTATGTGAGAAAGTGGGCCCAGATTGTAAGTGAAAAATTCACAGTCTCGGAAAATCCCGAGAAAATTACGGGAGCTCCGTAAATATGTTTTAAAGCCACAGTAAAAGTTTCGCGTTGATCGGACACCCGGATAGTGAGAACGGGCTCCGCCAGCGAATTCGAATACAGTGGGACTTTTGGCGACCCAGAGGTGGTCCAAACTGAAAAGTTAAAGTACCATAAGGTAAATTAAGTTAAACTGTGGCTGCCCGTCAAATTTGAGTGAAATCGGGCGAGAAACGGACGAAACAGGGCGAAACTGGGCTTGGGCCCAAGTTTCGGGCGCCCGAAAGTGGGAACCGGGCACCCGGAAAACACTGTAGCAAACCGGGGTTTTGGCACTGTAGCGAACCCGGTTCGGCTCGGGCGGACCGGTTACTGTAGCAGTCCGGACCGGATTGAGGTTGCGCCCGAAAGTTACTGTAGCGCGGCCGAATCCCGAGTTGGCACGGATCCCGATGCAGGTGGCACGGATCCCGATGCAGTTGGCACGGATCCCGATGCAGGTGGCACGGATCCCGATGCAGGTGGCATGGATCCCGATGCAGGTGGCACGGATCCCGAGGCAAGTGCACGAATCCCGAGGCGCGGCTCGCGCGGAAACGCACAGGGACGCGGCGGTCCGAGGCGCGCGTGGTGGGTGAGGACCGCCACGTGGCGTCTCCTCATTGGTCGGTCGACCGAGGGACCGTGGGCGTGCGCGGGGAATACGCGCGGGCCCTGTCGCAGCATCAGAGGGGACAGGCCACGTGTCGGCCTCCTATCGTCGGTCAGCGCGACGTGACGCGCTGACGCGACGTGACACTGCCGGCCGCCGGGCGTCAGAGCAGGCGTGGGTGCCGGTCCACGTGGCGGCCTTCCATTGGCCGCCGATGTTCGGTGGTCGCCGGTGCACGGGTCCACGGCCCACGTGTCGGCCCCTGGTGGACGAGGTGGTGTCGTGGCGCTGAGCTGGCGCAGGAGTGGACGCGTAGACCGCGGCGGGCCGGTTACTGTAGCCGCCCGGAAACTTTCGGGCGCCCGAAAGGGTGCGACCCGAAAGTTCGGGAATGGCCTATAAAGGCCCGAAATGACTCCTTTTCCTCCTTTTTTCCTTTTCTGGCTTCACCCGAGCGCGCGGGGAGGGGAGGAGGGCGATTTTCGCCGGGGTTTTCGAGGGCGCACGAGTGCGCCGTGGACTCCGTGGAGCGCGCAGATGCTCCAAAGAGCTAGTGGACGAGTGGACGACGCGACGATGTCGAGGTAGGCCCCCTCAGTGTCGTTTTTCTGCGGTATTTTTGGCAGTGTTAAGGTTTCCTTTTTGGGATCTTTGGATTGACCCCCTTTGCCCAACGTGCATGTTAGGGACCCAAATTACTGTGCCGTTTTACTACGCGAGTCTGGCGGGCGTTTTGGACGCGCCTCGTTCTTGCGTGCCGCATGTGGGAGACATGCTCCGTTTTGCGTGCGGATCGACGATTGTGCGCGGTTTAGGGCGCAGGCTCGGAAACGTGCACGTTTACGTGCAACGTGAATACGGGACTGCACCGTTTTGCGTGGCCACCCGAGATACGTGCTCCGTCTTGCGTGCAAGTTGGACTAACGGGCATCCATTTTTTCGTGCAGACTCTAACAATACGTCTCGTTTTACTTGCAGGTGTCGCGAAAAGTATGTATCGTTTTTGCGTGCAACATACAATAGAGCGGTGCACCGTTTTGCGTGCCAATACAGGGTACGTGCTCCGTTTTGCGTGCGGGTTGGACCAATGCGCGCCGTTTTGCGTGTAGAATCTAATGGTTTGCATCGTTTTTCGTGCAGGCTAGGAAAAAGATGTGCACCGTTTTGCGTGCAACCTACAGTCAGACGTGCACCGTTTTGCGTGCAGATTTGAGGTACGTGGCACGTTTCGCGTGCAGGTCGTGTTGTCGCGCACGGTTTTGCGTGCCGGTTAAAGTGGCGTGCACCACTTTACGTGTGGGTTATTAATTTAATAACGTGCACCGTTTTGCTGTGCAGGTTCGGAGGACGTGCACCGTTTTGCGTGCGGACTCGAGGATGTGCACGTTTACGTGCAAGCTCGAGGAAACAAGTGGAACCGCGCGGAGACCAATTGCAAGTGTCTACAAGCAATTGGGGACACTACAAGGTGGGGGATTCTGCCGAAATTGGGTGACCTCTCCCCTGTTCTTCTGCTTTTCGATTCGAAGCATGATAGTAGCCTGTTAGAGGCGTTAGGTAATTATGATTATGATTGCCTGTGTAGAAGGACACAGATGAAAAGTGCAAATGTTGGTTGCCAGAGATAGAGGAATAGATGTGCATGTGCAAATGGACCCAGATGAAAATAAACTGCATGCATGAAAGTAATTAGCCATTGATGATTGTGATCATGTTAGGGTATAACCCTAGGAATCATGTGACATAAGGAAAGTGAACATGTTGGTAGTAAGACTAGGAGAAAACCTAGTTTCAGGGTTCACTGAGTGACATCAAAACTAGGAGATTATCCTAGGGTTGGACGAGTGGCATTGTCTTAGGTGATAACCTAAGGACACTGGATAGAGTGATCAACATAGAGTCAAGGAACTCTAGGATGAGTATAATATGGAACTTAGGTAAAGGAAACCTAAAGTGATCCAGAGGAGTTTAAACTCACAGACAAGGAATTAGAGTCAGAGTAACTCTAAGTTAAAGTGAAATCAAAAATAGAGTCAAGTGAACTCTAGGATTCAGTAAGGAATCAGGAAAGTGGGATAAGATCCCAAGGTTAAAGAACAAAACAAATATAACCCTAAAGTCATAGGGTGCCGGGCAAAGGGACAATAACTTTAACTTCAATTTAAGTTAAACAAAGAAAGTAAAATGTGAACGAGTTCAGGAGACTCTGGTTACCCGTGTGGCAAGGACCTAGGGTAAGGGATGAAAATTGGTTAATAAGCAAGACAGACAACAAATTGCTTAAGATAAAGAGAATGTAAATGGCGCCTTCGAATTTGAGACTCGTCAAGTGGAGCAGGACTCCCTGGGCAGTGACCCGTCGGACGAGGTACTTTCGGAAGGCTTAAAGTGAAAGCAAAGTGCTAAATGCTCAAAGGAAAGAGTGATAATAATTGCTAGTGGCAATGTGAGCTGAAGGCTCGAGTAAGAAAAGAAAAGAAAGAGAATATAAAGATCCTCGGTGGAGCCAGCCCAGGTTGGAGTA
>CM055064.1:15657287-15769523 GCA_029204045.2 Tillandsia leiboldiana | reverse complement strand
TGCTCCGTTTTGCGTGCAAGTTGGACTAACGGGACCATTTTTCGTGCAGACTCTAACAATACGTCTCGTTTTACGTGCAGGGTCGGAAAAGTATGCATCGTTTTGCGTGCAACCCTACAATGGAGCGTGTACCGTTTTGCGGCCATACGGGGTAGTTGCTACCTTTTTGCGTGCGGGTTGGACCAATGCGCGCCGTTGCGTGTAGAATCTAATGGTTTGATCGTTTTCGTGCAGGCTAGGGAAAAAGAGGTGCACCGTTTTGCGTGCAACCCTACAGTCAGACGTGCACCGTTTTGCGTGCAGATTGAGGTACGTGCACCGTTTCGCGTGCAGGTCGTGTTGTCGCGCACGGTGGTGCGTGCCGGTTAAGTGGCGTGCACACTTACGTTGGGTTATTAATTTAATAACGTGCACCGTTTTGCGTGCAGGTCGGAGGACGTGCACCGTTTTGCGTGCGGACTCGAGGGATGTGACCGTTTTACGTGCAAGCTCGAGGAAACAAGTGGAACCGCGCGGAGACCAATTGCAAGTGTCTACAAGCAATTGGGGACACTACAAGGTGGGGGATTCTGCCGAAATTGGGTGACCTCTCCCCTTGTTCTTTGCTTTTCGATTCGAAGCATGATAGTAGCTGTAGAGGCGTTAGGTAATTATGATTATGATTGCCTGTGTAGAAGGACAAGAGAAAAGTGCAACTGTGGTTGCCAGGAGATAGAGGAAAAAATAGTGTGCATGTGCAAATGGACACAGATGGAAAATAACTGATTGCATGAAAGTAATTAGCCATTGATGTGATTGTGATCATGTTCGGGTATAACCCTAGGAATCATGTGACATAAGGAAAGTGAACATGTTGTAGTAAGACTAGGAGAAAACCTAGTTTCAGGGTTCACTGAGTGACATCAAAACTTAGGAGATTATCCTAGGGTTGGACGAGTGGCATTGTCTTAGGTGATACCTAAGGACACTGGATAGAGTGATCAACATAGAGTCAAGGAACTCTAGGATGAGTATAATATGGAACTTAGGTAAAGGAAACCTAAAGTGATCCGAGGAGTTTAAACTCACAGACAAGGAATTCGAGTCAGAGTAACTCTAAGTTAAAAGTGAAATAAAAAATAGAGTCAAGTGAACTCTAGGATTCAGTAAGGAATCAGGAAAGTGGATAAGATCCCAAGGTAAAGAAACAAAACGAATATAACCCTAAAGGTCAGAGGGTGTCCGGGCAAAGGGACAATAACTTAACTTCAATTTAAGTTAAACAAAGAAAGTAAAATGTGAACGAGTTCAGGCGATCTGGTTACCCGTGTGGCAAGACCTAGGGTAAAGGTGATGAAAAATTGGTTAATAAGCAAGACAAAACAATTGCTTAAGATAAAGAGAATGTAAATGGCGCCTTCGATTTGAGACTCGTCAAGTGGAGCAGGACTCCCTGGCAGTGACCGTCGGACGAGGTACTTTCGGAAGGCTTAAAGTGAAAGCAAAGTGCTAAATGCTCAAGGAAAGAGTGATAATAATTGCTAGTGGCAATGTGAGCTGAAGGCTCGAGTAAGAAAAGAAAAGAAAGAGAATATAAAGATCCTCGGTGGAGCGAGCCCAGGTTGGAGGTACGGACAGTTAATTCCTCTCCCGGGTAGAGACCCGTTCGGGACGCTTCAGCGTAGGACAAAGCAACTGAAATATAAAGATAATAAAACGGGCGTGCCTTCGAAGGTTGAAATGGGTTCTGGGGATGAAAAGGGCTTGCCCTCACCCCGGGCGCATTGGATCGGACGTAAAGGGCAGCCCCCTCTCCATAGCGGTGGCCCGAAGAACACATTACTTCGTTAGGACGGGGTAACACTTACGGGTGTTATCGGCAAACTTAGAAATCTTATCTGATGGTAGCAGGACTACCGGGCTCGGGCCCGTTGGATAGAGTTTCTGAGGGTTAACTTGAACTAAAGCACCAGAACTTAAAGAATAAAGAGAAATAGAGTGGCCAAGGTGGCCGGGTTAGTTTAACCTGTGTACAGCGGCATAGTGGCCGAGTTGTGCTTAGCAGCCTAGTGTGCTAGACAGCGTAGTGCTGGGTCGATGAGTACACAGATAGTGTAGTGATCATGTATTGCATAGCCGCATTTTGATATTGAGGATTTTAGTTTCCTAGCACTATTATTATTGCTTCCATTGGACCAAGTGGTGTAGGACACTTTTTTCGGTGGTTGAACCCACGGGGAACTCTGTCAGGAGTTCTCACACCCCTTGGGTGCACCCCCCACAGGTTCAGGTATGGATGCAGCGATCGCGACGGTTCAGATGCAGACGGCGAGGTATACGTCAGGGGCAAGAGCCCAGCAGCATAGAGACCTAGAGGGTCTAGCAGAGTACCTTTCTTTTTATGTTTCGAGTGAACCTGTATTGTGAGGAATTTATGTAAAGGAATTGTAATAAATTTATTTGCAAGTTCAGAAATGTAAAATGTAATAAAGTTCATTATGGTTCATTCTTATCATGCTTTCATATCGGCTTAAACTATTTGTTTATTGAATGAAAGTTTTAAATTAGTAGTGATCTTACTCTGATATTATATCTCATCATAAGCATTGTATTGATTCGAGATGGATGTTACCGTTCCTTTCGGGTAGCGTGAGGTCGTGCCCGACTGGCGGGTCTGTTGGCGTGGCCGAACCGTACAAATTGTCGGTCCCGGGTCGTGACAGATAAGAGTGGTATCAGAGCCTAGGAATAGTCCTAGGTGGTTAGCAACCTTAGGGAGACCCTAGGGATTAGCACGAGAGTGTGCGTGATTTTGGGCGAAAGTAATTGATTGGTAGTTATTTGTTCCCACAAAGGATGTTGGGAATTGATCGAGGGCAACGAGCTTTCATTTCGGATATTACGTTGGCGGCCGACAACGTAATGTTGGAGATGAAAAGGAGTACCCTCCCATACTTCGCATGATTGAGTCGACGAGCCTTTTTTCTGGTATACGGACTGGCGCGTTGCTCAAATGGCTAAGTTTGGGCTAGTTGTTTCGTTGTGGTGTGCATATCAGCGATGACACCACATAAGGTGACGCACCTGTTGTGACTCGAGTCACGAGAAGGCTCGGGGTCAACGACGTATACGAGCTGCGATAGCGGGTGACTGCACTTGTTGATGTGGTCCAACACAGACCGATGCTTCTTGCCGATAAGCGGAGGTTTCCCGCCGGCAGGGAAGCGGATTACGACGCCTAGATGGGCGAGTGACATTATCCCAAAAAAAAAAAAATGGGAGATAGATCAAGCTAAGAGCAACAGCAGAGAGTGTTTGCAGGTGGCCGCTGAACCTTTGTCGGCGCACCCTGCACCTTCTGTGAAAGATGCCGTAAGCTTGCGTCAGCTGGTTTGCCGGCAAAGTGGAGTTGATGAGGTCCAGTGAGAGACCGACTCATGAACGCTGGTGATCGCTTTGTTGCGAGAGCCAAGTTGCGGTGTCCTAAAGGTTAGGGCAAGAAAGAATTACGGGCCTAGTGGCGAAAGTTTGCCCTAATGACGATAGTGACTGTGTGGCATGTCTTCATGGCTGAGTGCCGCATAGTGGACTGGTAAGACCCATGATAGGTTTCGAGATTCGAAAACCTCGCAAGTAAGCGGGAGTTTTATGGCGCCGGTCTGAGGGATCGGCATAATGGCAAGGGTTGCCACCACAGGATTCGCGTGTTAATCACCAGAGTTGGTGAAACAGTTATCGTGGTGTCTCGACCTAGTTGGGAAAGTTGCACGAGAGCCGTGGTGTGTTTAAGCAAATCGCTTAGCATTGGGATTTTCGCGAGTTAGCGTTGGGGGGCGTAGGACGCCCAACTGTTTGGGTGCTCATGGGGCACAAGTATCGTTTAGCCAGAGAGAGAGCTGATTAGATGGCATAATAGCCTTTGCCCAGTGTGGCCAGAGTTGACAGAGAGTTTGGGGTCGTAGATTGACGACTTGCTAGTTGGATTTGCTCAGTGAGCATAGGGGTCGCGTGGCGACGATTAGCGGGTTCGCTTGGGGACGATCCGTGCCTGGACCATGTTTGTGGACTGTGGGCCTGTAGCCAAGTGGGCAGGCGCAGTCAGCTGTGAGAGACAGCGGCCCGAGACCTGACGGCGGGGCATGATAGAGATTTGGTCGGGGCGGTAGTCCGAGCGATGACCCGAGAACGTGGAATGCCACGTGTGAGCCTTGAGGTTGTTAGTACACTGAGAGTGTGTGATATGACCAGGCTGTAGAGCTAGTGATGGTCGTGATACTGTAGCTCCTAGTGGGAGTGATGGGATAGTAGTCCTGATTGAGGATCTACCCGTGTGACGTTTGGACCTGTGGGCTAGAGTGAGAGCCGTTGCACAGTGTTGGATTAATTTTGGGCTATAGGCCCTATTGGACCGTGGTCTGTGGACCTATTAGTAGTCCGAGATATCGGGTTAGCTGATAACCCGTGGACTTAGAGCGCTAGTAGCGTGTCAGATAGTTGAGGACTTGAGGATTGGCCTTTGCACTCCACATTAGGCAGCGGAGTAACCGGAAATTACGGTAACTATAATTGGTTGCAGATGCAACCTCCTTGTGAAAGATAAAACGATCGCGGAATTAAAGTGAAGATTTCGCAAGATGAGACTTCGCCCTTTGCGGCAATTGAGAGGGCAAGTGCTCAAATGTGTCTCACACCTACTTGGTGAAAGTGGTCAGACACCAGGTCTGAGTTTGTCCCTAAGTTGAGATAGGGATTCATGGATGAGCTGCTCGTGTAATTGTGGGCGAGCAGGCAATGTGATGCCAGTCACAAGGTTCAGTGGGCCCCGTAGGGAAGGCAAGATTTCCCCCTCTTGGTCAAGTAGGAGTCGAGATGTGACTCAAGTTTCGAGGACGAAACTTATTTTAAGGGGGGTAGAATGTAGTGAACCGGAACTTGGTATATAAACAAATATAAATAAAAATGGTATGAAATACTATTTTTATTGAGTTAGAAAAGTACAGGGTGACCTGGAAATGAATTGGGCCCAAATCGGGATTAAAATAAGATATCTAGAATCTTATGTGAGAAAGTGGGCCCAGATTGTAAGTGAAAAATTCACAGTCTCGGAAAATCCCGAGAAAATTACGGGAGCTCCGTAAATATGTTTTAAAGCCACAGTAAAAGTTTCGCGTTGATCGGACACCCGGATAGTGAGAACGGGCTCCGCCAGCGAATTCGAATACAGTGGGACTTTTGGCGACCCAGAGGTGGTCCAAACTGAAAAGTTAAAGTACCATAAGGTAAATTAAGTTAAACTGTGGCTGCCCGTCAAATTTGAGTGAAATCGGGCGAGAAACGGACGAAAACGGGCGAAACTGGGCTTGGGCCCAAGTTTCGGGCGCCCGAAAGTGGGAACCGGGCACCCGGAAAACACTGTAGCAAACCGGGGTTTTGGCACTGTAGCGAACCCGGTTCGGCTCGGGCGGACCGGTTACTGTAGCAGTCCGGACCGGATTGAGGTTGCGCCCGAAAGTTACTGTAGCGCGGCCGAATCCCGAGTTGGCACGGATCCCGATGCAGGTGGCACGGATCCCGATGCAGTTGGCACGGATCCCGATGCAGGTGGCACGGATCCCGATGCAGGTGGCATGGATCCCGATGCAGGTGGCACGGATCCCGAGGCAAGTGCACGAATCCCGAGGCGCGGCTCGCGCGGGAAACGCACAGGGCGCGCGGTCCGAGGCGCGCGTGGTGGGTGAGGACCGCCACGTGGCGTCTCCTCATTGGTCGGTCTGACCGAGGGACCGTGGGCGTGCGCGGGGAATACGCGCGGGCCCTGTCGCAGCATCAGCGGGGACGGCCACGTGTCGGCCTCCTATTCGTCGGTCAGCGCGACGTGACGCGCTGACGCGACGTGACACTGCGGCCGGGCGTCAGAGCAGGCGTGGGTGCGGTCCACGTGGCGGCCTTCCATTGGCCGCCGATGTTCGGTGGTCGCGGTGCACGGGTCCACGGCCACGTGTCGGCCCCTGGTTGGCCGAGCGTGGTGTCGTGGCGCTGAGCTGGCGCAGGCGTGGACGCGTAGACCGCGGCGGGCCGGTTACTGTAGCCGCCCGGAAACTTTCGGGCGCCCGAAAGGGTGCGCCCGAAAGTTCGGGAATGGCCTATAAAGGCCCGAAATGACTCCTTTTCCTCCTTTTTTCCTTTTCTGGCTTCACCCGAGCGCGCGGGGAGGGGAGGAGGGCGATTTTCGCCGGGGTTTTCGAGGGCGCACGAGTGCGCCGTGGACTCCGTGGAGCGCGCAAGATGCTCCAAAGAGCCTAGTGGACGCGTTGGACGACGCGACGATGTCGAGGTAGGCCCCTCGTGTCGTTTTTGCGGTATTTTTGGCAGTGTTAAGGTTTCCTTTTGGATTTTGGATTTGACCCCCTTTGCCCACGTGCATGTTAGGGACCCAACATTACTGTGCCGTTTTACTACGCGAGTCTGGCGGGCGTTTTGGACGCGCCTCGTTTTGCGTGCCGCATGTGGGAGACATGCTCCGTTTTGCGTGCGGATTCGACGATTGTGCGCGGTTTTGGGCGCAGGCTCGGAAAACGTGCACCGTTTTACGTGCAACGTTGAATAAGGGACTTGCACCGTTTTGCGTGCCACCCGAGATACGTGCTCCGTTTTGCGTGCAAGTTGGACTAACGGGCACCATTTTTCGTGCAGACTCTAACAATACGTCTCGTTTTACGTGCAGGGTCGGAAAAGTATGTATCGTTTTGCGTGCAACCCTACAATAGAGCGTGCACCGTTTTGCGTGCCAATACAGGGTACGTGCTCCGTTTTGCGTGCGGGTTGGACCAATGCGCGCCGTTTTGCGTGTAGAATCTAATGGTTTGCATCGTTTTTCGTGCAGGCTAGGAAAAAGATGTGCACCGTTTTGCGTGCAACCCTACAGTCAGACGTGCACCGTTTTGCGTACAGATTTGAGGTACGTGCACCGTTTCGCGTGCAGGTCGTGTTGTCGCGCACGGTTTTGTGTGCCGGTTAAAGTGGCGTGCACCACTTTACGTGTGGGTTATTAATTTAATAACGTGCACCGTTTTGCGTGCAGGTTCGGAGGACGTGCACCGTTTTGCGTGCGGACTCGAGGGATGTGCACCGTTTTACGTGCAAGCTCGAGGAAACAAGTGGAACCGCGCGGAGACCAATTGCAAGTGTCTACAAGCAATTGGGGACACTACAAGGTGGGGGATTCTGCCGAAATTGGGTGACCTCTCCCCTTGTTCTTCTACTTTTCGATTCGAAGCATGATAGTAGCCTGTTAGAGGCGTTAGGTAATTATGATTATGATTGCCTGTGTAGAAGGACACAGATGAAAAGTGCAACTGTTGGTTGCCAGAGATAGAGGAATAGATGTGCATGTGCAAATGGACACAGATGAAAATAACTGCATGCATGAAAGTAATTAGCCATTGATGATTGTGATCATGTTAGGGTATAACCCTAGGAATCATGTGACATAAGGAAAGTGAACATGTTGGTAGTAAGACTAGGAGAAAACCTAGTTTCAGGGTTCACTGAGTGACATCAAAACTTAGGAGATTATCCTAGGGTTGGACGAGTGGCATTGTCTTAGGTGATAACCTAAGGACACTGGATAGAGTGATCAACATAGAGTCAAGGAACTCTAGGATGAGTATAATATGGAACTTAGGTAAAGGAAACCTAAAGTGATCCAGAGGAGTTTAAACTCACAGACAAGGAATTAGAGTCAGAGTAACTCTAAGTTAAAAGTGAAATAAAAAATAGAGTCAAGTGAACTCTAGGATTCAGTAAGGAATCAGAAAAGTGGGATAAGATCCCAAGGTTAAAGAACAAAACGAATATAACCCTAAAAGGTCATAGGGTGTCCGGGCAAAGGGACAATAACTTTAACTTCAATTTAAGTTAAACAAAGAAAGTATAATGTGAACGAGTTCAGGAGACTCTGGTTACCCGTGTGGCAAGACCTAGGGTAAGGGATGAAAAATTGGTTAATAAGCAAGACAAACAAATTGCTTAAGATAAAGAGAATGTAAATGGCGCCTTCGAATTTGAGACTCGTCAAGTGGAGCAGGACTCCCTGGGCAGTGACCCGTCGGACGAGGTACTTTCGGAAGGCTTAAAGTGAAAGCAAAGTGCTAAATGCTCAAAGGAAAGAGTGATAATAATTGCTAGTGGCAATGTGAGCTGAAGGCTCGAGTAAGAAAAGAAAAGAAAGAGAATATAAAGATCCTCGGTGGAGCCAGCCCAGGTTGGAGGTACGGACAGTTAATTCCTCTCCCGGGTAGAGACCCGTTCGGGACGCTTCAGCCGTAGGACAAAGCAACTGAAATATAAAGATAATAAAACGGGCGTGCCTTCGAAGGTTGAAATGTGGTTCTGTGGGATGAAAAGGGCTTGCCCTCACCCCGGGCGCACTTGGATCAGACGTAAAGGGCAGCCCCCTCTCCGATAGCTGGTGGCCCGAAGAACACATTTACTTCGTAGGACGGGGTAACACTTACGGGTGTTATCGGCAACCTTAGAAATCTTATCTGATGGTAGCAGGACTACCGGGCTCGGGCCCGTTGGATAAGAGTTTCTGAGGGTTAACTTGAACTAAAGCACCAGAACTTAAAGAATAAAGAGAAATTAGAGTGGCCAAGGTGGCCGGGTTAGTTTAACCCTGTGTACAGCGGCATAGTGGCCGAGTTGGTGCTTAGCAGCCTAGTGTGGCTAGACAGCGTAGTGCTGGGTCGATGAGTACACACAGATAGTGTAGTGATCATGTATATTGCATAGCCGCATTTTGATATTGAGGATTTTAGTTTCCTAGCACTATTATTATTGCTTACATTGGACCAAGTGGTGTAGGACACTTTTTCTCGGTGGTTGAACCCACTGGGAACTCTGTCAGGAGTTCTCACACCCCTTGGGTGCACCCCCCCCCACAGGTTCAGGTATGGATGCAGCGATCGCGACGGTTCAGATGCAGACGGCGAGGTATACGTCAGGGGCAAGAGCCCAGCAGCATAGAGACCTAGAGGGTCTAGCAGAGGTACCTTTCTTTTATGTTTCGAGTGAACCATGTATTGTGAGGAATTTATGTAAAGGAATTGTAATAAATTTATTTGCAAGTTCAGAAATGTAAAATGTAATAAAGTTCATTATGGTTCATTCTTATCATGCTTTCATATCGGCTTAAACTATTTGTTTATTGAATGAAAGTTTTAAATTAGTAGTGATCTTACTCTGATATTATATCTCATCATAAGCATTATATTGATTCGAGATGGATGTTACCGTTCCTTTCGGGTAGCGTGAGGTCGTGCCCGACTGGCGGGTCTGTTGGCGTGCCCGAACCGTACAAATTGTCGGTCCCGGGTCGTGACAACAGATGTCTAAGTCTAGAGTCTGTTTTAGGAGTTTAACTCATGTATCTATCTTTATTTGGATCTCATTGTAAATTTTTGTTGTATGGTGATATCAACAAAAATATCTTTTTGAATTTTCTTGAGTGGATTTGTGTTTTGTCACGAAACCGCCAAAGGGGGAGATTGTTACGGAATTTGAGTTGGCGTATTTCGTGAATTCGGTTAAGTCTTGAAGATTGAAGATAAAGAAGGTTGGATCATGTAACTCAATCTCAAGAAAGAAGAATTCAAAAGGATCAGATATGTTTAACTAATTATCTTTGGTGATCCGAATACTTCTTATAGTGTAGAAACACTTGGATGAATTTCTAATTGCATAAAAATCAAAAACTGGACATGGGACATGTTCAGGATCCGGATCAGACACTTCGATCCGGATCCCGAAGGGTGTTAGTTCATACGCAAATTCAATCCGGATCGTAGCCTCCTTTGATCCGGATCCCGAACACTGGTTTTTACCGTAATTTATGAACGATCCGGATCAGGCAGTTCAATCCGGATCTCGAACATTGGTGTTTGGTAAATTGTATGAACGATCCGGATCAGGCACTTCGATCCGGATCCCGAACCTTTGTTTTTCTGGAAACTGTCTGTCTCGTTACTGCAATCCGGATCGCCTAAATCCGATCCGGATCGCCGTCCTGTAAAATTCCAGAAAAGGTTAGTTTTTGATTCTTATCCTCTTCCAATGGTTTCTAACCTATAAATAGACCCTTTAATTCATCTTTTAGGGTAACGACGAAAAATGAAAAAAATACAACCGAAATAGAAAAATCTACAGATAGAGAAGAAAGGAAATACTAGATTTAATTATATGTTTCTTCATCTATTTTATTAATTTGATTCTAGGTTTTCCAAACTCAGATTTTGAGTAGAATCAAATTAATGAATACTTAGATGGTATTTCCGATCTATTTCTAATCTAAGTATTCGGCGGATCATCACCACCCAAAAAAACAACGATTTCCCCAAAATCGGCGCGTGGACTCGCGTGGCCTTGTGGAGTCAAGGTGCTACCGCTCTCGTGGATTCGGAGCGAGGTACGTTCGTGGATTCGAAGCGTGCTACTGGGTGAAGACCGTGGATTCGGTCGGACGTCGTGGAGTCGACGTTGGACGCCGTGGATTCGGCGTTGGACGCAGATCGTGGATTCGAGAAGCGTTGCGGAGCGAGCGGAGAAGATCAACTAGGAGCGTATGGAAAAAGGTTGAGTCGTCTGTGAGTACAGTATATCACCTTTGTACGTGTTATAATTCTAGTGGATTTCACCGTGTTATCGGTCCCGTGGTTTTTTACTCCGGTTTGGAGTTTTCCACGTAAAAATCTCTGCGTGTTATTTATTTTTCCGCATTGGGTTTTATATCGCAAAGATTTTTGAGTGTTTATTGTTTACACCTATTCACCCCCCTCTATGTGTTTTTTTCCCTATTTAGATCCAATTATTCATAACCCAACAACTTCAGGATTCCCGCAAAGTCCACGGCGAAATCCTTTGCACCTCCTCCCGCAACATCTAATCTCACCCTTTGGAGTTTTTCGTCAACAGCTTGTTTTTCTTTAATTCTCCAACAAGGTGGGTTGCACCCGAAGTGTCATAAGCCTCGCGGGTGTACCGGGAGTCACAACCTCTAACCCGAACCGTCGCATTTCAAATTGCAGCGGGTATTGGTCTGTGATAATCATAGCGAGATTCTCCACGGACTTCCTACTCAAAGCGTCGGCCACTACATTTGCTTTCCCCGGATGGTATAAGAGGCTGACATCATAGTCTTTGAGTAGCTCCAACCATCGACGCTGCCTCAGATTCAGTTCCTTCTGCGTGAACAGGTACTTGAGGCTTTTATGATCTGTGTAGATCTCACAATGCTCACCATACAAATAATGCTGCCACAACTTCAATGCAAAAATGATCGCGGAGAGTTCGAGGTCGTGGGTGGAGTAGTTCTTTTCATAACTCTTTAACTGCCGAGAGGCATAGGCTATTACCTTGCCATCTTGCATAAGTACACACCCCAGACCACTTCCCGAGGCGTCGCTATACACTACGAACCCTTTCCCCGCCATAGACAAAGCGAGGACCGGAGCCGATGTTAACTTATCCTTGAGCAATTGGAAGCTCTTTTCACACACATCGCTCCAAACGAACTTAGCCCCCTTCTTTGTTAGACCGGTAAGCGGAGTGGTAATTCTAGAAAACCCCTTCACAAACCGTCTATAATATCCCGCAAGCCCGACAAAGCTTCGAACCTCGGTAACATTTGTTGGTCGGGGCCAATCCCTCACGGCCTCAATCTTCTTGGGGTCCACAGTCACCCCCGCCTCGAAAATTACATGTCCCAAAAATGTCACTTCCCGAAGCCAAAATTCGCATTTCTTCAACTTCACGAATAGGTTCCGCTCCCTAAGTACTTGTAATACCTGTCGAATGTGCTCCTCGTCACTTCGGGAGTAGACCAAAATGTCGTCAATGAAAACCACGACAAATCAATCTAGGAAAGGCTGAAAGGCGCGGTTCATCAAATCCATGAATGCCGCCGGGGCATTGGTCAACCCGAATGGCATTACTGTGAATTCGTAGTGTCCATACCGCGTCCTGAAAGCCGTCTTGTGAACATCCTGCGGCTTAATCTTTAGCTAGTGGTATCCCAACTGAAAATCTATCTTCGAAAACACCCGGGAACCTTGTAATTGATCGAATAGGTCGTCGATCTGCGGCAATGGATATCAGTTCTTGATCGTCAACTTATTGAGTTCCCAATAGTCCACGCATAGCCGTAGCTACCCGTCCTTCTTCCTCACAAACAGGACTGGAGCTCCCTAAGGGGATACACTGGGTCTAATGAAACCCTTATCCAGTAAATCTTGTAATTGAGCCCTGAGCTCTTTCAACTCTGTCGGGGCCATCCTATACGGAGCCTTTGAAACTGGAGCCGTCCCGGGAACTAAGTCTATGATGAACTCGATCTCCCGATCCTCCGGCATACCCGGCAATTCCCCGGGAAATACGTCGGGGTATTCCCGCGCCACGGGAATATCCTCCACGTTGGGTTCCTCCCTGTGCCCTTCTACAACCGTAGCCAAATAGGCCACACACCTCCTATCGATCAGCTTCTTTGCTCGTGAGGCAGAAACTACAGAGGCAAACAGAGAACCCTTGCACGCCTTGTAAACATAGTCCTTTTGTCCTGGCTCTTGAAAAGTAATAATTCGTCGCTCACAGTCGATAGTGGCGTAGTACTTGGAGAGCCAATTCATTCCTAGAATCACGTCATAATCTCCTAGCCGTCTCAAGACCAAGAAGTCCCCAGTCATAACCCACTCGCCAATCCGCACTGGACAGGCGGGACAACTTTCCGAAATCTCCAAAGAACCATCCGGCACTTGGACCGTCGTTGTATTAGTAGACTGTAGGACATCTAAACCGTGTCTCATGGCAAATGATCTACAGATAAATGAATGCGATGCCCCTGTATCGAATAAAGCTCTGCATCGAACATCATTAATGAAAATCATACCTGCCACGACGTCCACGACCGCGGGCTTCTCCTCAATCGCCTGAGCGGCGAAAACCCGTCCACTCGGCGGCTGCTCCGGTGCGTCTGGTAGGGCTGGCACTGCCCTCTAGCACTGCCTCGGGGCACCGTGAGCCATTGGTGTTGTCGGGGCTAGTCGCATGCCCATGGGGCAGTCTCGAAAGATGTGACCCAGTCGGCCACACTTGAAACACCTTCCTTCGCGCTCCGCACACTCGACGGGTCGGTGCGGTCTGCCACAAATAACACATCGCTCGGGAGCCATGAGCTGTTGGGGCCCCTGAGGATAGTATTGCTGTCGCGGTTGCTTCGGGGGACGTTGCTAGTGGCCCTGACCCCCGGAGCCGCCTTGGTGCCGCTTCTTTTTCTTTCCTTCCCTTTATCCTTCTCGTACGCCTCCCGTTCTCGGCGCATCACCATATCGCCCCGCTCTACCAAACGGGCACTGTCGACAACCTCCCTATAAGTCGCAATGTTCAGCAGCTGGACCTTCGAATAGATGGAGGGTCGAAGGCCCCTCTCGAAACATCGCGTCTTATCCCACTCACTTCGCACCACCGTGGGCAAACAGCTGACGATGCGAGAGAACTCGCACTCGTACTCTTGGACCGATCGACTCCCCTGACGGAGGTCCTTAAAGTCATCCTCCATCTGTTGCTTAGCACTGTCGGGGAAATAAGTAGCAAAGAAGAGCTCATTGAACTCTTCCCAAGTTGGCTCGGGCAACGCCGTCCTAGCCCGCCTTTCCAACTCTGCCTTCCACCACCGGTATGCCACATTGTCGAGGTGGGGAACCGCCACGGTAACGCGGTCCCGCACTGGCACCCGAATGGTTTGGAACAGTCGCTCCATGGAGTCAATCAAAGACTCCACCACCATAGGATCGGACTTGTCGCCGCTAAAGGTCGGCGGGTAGAACTTCTGGAAACTGGCGAGGACCTCCATCGCACTATCCTGCTCCGCTCTCTGGGCCGCGTACTCGGCATCTCCTGCCTCCGAGTCGGCCCACCGGGGCACCTCTCTAGTAGCCCCAACAGATGGTGCTGGGCGCACCGTCATAGGCTCAGCTACCATAGCCACCCCCTCCTGAGGCGAAGCTGTGCGCTCGTGCGCCGTCTGCACAGCCTCAACCTGCCGCGCCACCATATCCTAGAGCCTCTCTATTTGCTCCGCCTGCCTCTTAGATACCTCCTCTTGGTGCCGAAACGCCTCCTCCTGCCTACGGGAAGCCTCTTCCTCCCGTCAGCGGGAAGCCTCCTCCTGTCGCAAAGAGGCCTCCGCTTGGTCCTGAACCACGCCGATAAGCGCGGCCATCTGCTCCTTTAACTTGCCGACATCACTCGATCCGGGGCCCTCCCCCGGCTCGGGCCGCGTCAAACGTGTCTCCCTTCGTGGTGGCATAGCTATCTGCATACCACAACGACATTAGTCCAAATTCAATAATTCGGTCACTGCGTAAAGGATCGCGGAATAATTAAATACAATAAAGGTCCGTCGACCAAATCATGCGAAAGTAAAGAGGAATACTCCCTCCCACTCCTAACGTTACGTTGTCGGCCGCCCAACATATCGTTAGATAGTGGAAGTTCATTTCCCTCGATCCATTCCCAATGTCCTTCTTGGAAATCATAACCCAATCATATACTTTCATCCAAAATCCACACACTCTCACGCGCCTAAACCCTAGAGTCTCCCTAAGGTTCGCTAACCGCCTAGGACTTTCTAGGCTCTGATACCACTCTTATCTGTCACGCCCCGAGTCCGCCAATTCTGTCGGTTCGGGCGCGCTAACAGACCCGCCAATCGGGCATGACCTTTCAACACCCGATAGGTACGGTTCGTTCCAACAATACAATCACAGTTTAGTGTATGCGGAAATGTAACAATCAGAGTACTAAACTATGAATTTAAACTTTCATTCATTCATACAAACAGATAGAAGGAATTTGAAAATGCAGTATTGAGCGAAACATTAAACTTTACTCCTATTACAACTCTCTTTTAAACATGCAACTTAACTTTAAATATTACAACATCCATTCTAAAATGAAACTTGAACATTTAATTTTGACAATATTTCCTCACATACATGTTCGCTCAAAAGATAAACTCTCCCAAAATTTGAAGGCGACTCTAGACTGCTAGGTCACTAAGTCGCTGGGCCTTTACCCTTGTCGCGCGTCTTGTTGGATGTACCTGGGGGAAGTCACCCGAGGGTGTGAGAACTACAACGAAGTTTCCAGTGGGTTCAACCACCGAGCAAAAATGTCCTGCACCACTTGGTCTAATGGAAGCAATATAATAGGAACATAATAAAATGTTAAGCTGTAAATTCTAACTACTGATGCTCATATACATTCTACCTTTTGCCATGACACGACACTAAGTCGTTACCAGGTGCCACACTATCCAAACTCATACTTGTCCAATTAACTTTGTTTTCTTCGTGTTTTAGTTAAAGTTACTAAACCCTCGGAAATTCTTGTCCAACGGGCCCCAGCCCGGTAGTCATGCTACCACCAGACGAGAATTTCTAAGGTTGCCGATAGCACGCGCAGGTACTACCCCGCCCAACGGGAAAAATGTGTCCTTCGGGTCACTACCTGGGAGAGGGTCCTGCCCTAACGTCCAACAGGTGCGCCAGGGGAGAGGGAAACCCTAACGTCCCACCGGACCACATTTCACCCCCGAAGGTCGCCCTTTTTATTATCTATTTTCTTTTACCCTTTTTCTTTTCTTTCCTTTCTTTCACCTTGGCTTTTAGCCTTTCTTGCACATTGCGCCCTTTCTCTTTCTTCCTCATTGGAGCCTCTAGCTCACATTGCCCCTGGGCAATTTGTTTCTCTTTTCATTTAAGCTTTTAGCTTATCTTTTATTTACTTATTTCCTTACCCTAGGTCCATGCCTCAAGGTAACCAAAGTCCCTTGGACTTAATTCTTTTACTTTCATTCTTGCTCAAGTTGAAGTTAAAGTGAAGGTACATTAACCCAACTCCCTAAGACAACTCTAAGGATTTTACTCATTCACCTTTTTAACCTCAACTTCTATTTTCTATTCCCCTTAGAGACTCGACTCTAAGTTAAATCTTAACTCTTTCATAACCTTAGGTGACTCATGCACAATACCACTCGTGAAGTCCTAAGGTTAATGCCACTCGATAAAACCTTACTCTAGGTTTCTCCTATGTCATATATCCATCAACATAATTTTTCACTCTCTACTTCTCTACTAGAGAAATAACCATATGCATGATTTTTAGCTCACGTAATCGCATATAAACTTATTCTTATCTCATACAAAACCTAACTCTATTAACATGCTTCGGATTAAAAAGCAAAAGACAAAGGGGAGAGGTCACCCTTGTTCGCTAGAATCCCCCACCTGTGATGACAAGAAGCCCTCTTGATGCTTCTAGCACTTAGGAGATGAGAAGAAGAAGAAGATGAAGCTCCTCTTGAGTTGCCTTCCGAGTTCTCCACGCTCTCCTCGAAGCTCCACGGCCTCAGCCACCAGAGAGTGCTGCTGCAGCTGCGACTCGCTCTCACTCTCGCTCCAGACCTTTCTCTCACTTTCTTTCTTTCTTTCTTTCGATCGAACGGAGAAGAGGAGAGGTGGGTGGGCTATTAAATGAGGGAGAAGGAGAGGAGTTAATGCTGTGCAGAGGGTAGCTGGGAAATCAGAGGGTATGAATTTACCCTTTTGCCCCCACTTAAAACAGAAAATTACTTCACTGCCCCCATGTTCTAGAGGCTGAGTACCGGTACTCGGGTTCTCAGTACCGGTACCCAAGCACAGTTTCCCCAACCCGAGGGCCAACATTGCCCTGCGTAACACAGGGTACCGATACCCTCCTTGGTGTTCCGGTACCCAAGTCAATTGGGGTTTGGGGTACCGGTACGCATTGTTTAGTACCGGTACCCAGGGATTTAGAAAATTTCTACTGTTTTCCCAAACCGAAAACTCTCTGTCGGTTCCCAATTTAATTCGCTCCGGTACCCATCCCTCGCGTACCGGTACGCAATGCCCCAAAAAGCTTCATAAAGCTGGAGCTTCAAATCTCGACACCGCCGACTCACTTTTCGATCCGAAGACTCTTGCTTCGATCCGAAACGTCCCGAACTCATTTGTATTCATAATTTGGACATGCTACGGGTGATTCCACCGTACTACGCTATTTTGCAAAGCCGGTGCACTACAGTTGTAAGAGTAGATTTGTAGGAATCACAATATTACTCGGGGATGAAAAATTAGGGTTTTAGCCCTAAGAGGAAAAGTGGATTTTTAAGGTTTAACCTTGTTATTAGTGAATATAAACTAATTATATGTTCATAGCATGAATTTGACTTAGAAGAAAACCTAGGTCAAGTAAGGGGACATGTGTGGCATATAACCTAGGAAAATATCTAGGTTGATTGAGTGGGCATCTAACTTAGGGAATAACCTAAGGGATAAAAGTAGAGTTAAATATAGAGTCAAGAACTCTAAGGTTAGTGTGAAGTGCAATGTTCTTGGGACATTTGGCAACCCTAGAGTATGAACTTAGGGTTTAATGTGCAATGTGAATAACAAGAAAAATTTCTAACGTGAAAGTGGTGGCCTATGGGGACCTAAGCTATCCTAGAGTAAATAACCTAGGGTAAAAGTATGACGGCAAATTGGCACCTCCGGATTTGAGACCCGCCAATAAGGAGTGTACGCAATGCAGCTCCTTGGGTTGGGACCCATCGGGTGGGATCCTTCCGGAAGGTAATGCAAGTAAATGCAAATTGGCGCCTTCGGATTTGAGACTCGTCAATAAGGAGTGCAACTCCTTGGGTTGGAACCCGTCGGACGAGATACTTCCGAAAGGCATAAAAGATAAAAAAGACAAAGTAATGGCAAAGAATGGCCGGGTTAGATATAACCCTTTTTAGCGGCATAGTGGCCGAGCATGAGTATGGCATATAGCATCCAGGGTACTAGTAGTATAGTGATTATTATTATCAGCATGCTAGTGTAGCTTTACAGCTTTCCATATCTGTATTTTTATATCTTGCTATTAATGTTTCCTTTGGACCAAAAGGTGTAGAGCATGTTATTCTCGGTGGGTGAACCCACTGGGAACTATTCATAGTTCTCACACCACGTTTTGGTGACCACTTTTCAGGGCTAGGTACAGCCGGCGAGGCACTTGATAGGGGCAAGGGCCCGGCAGAGTAGCAGACCTAGCGGGTCTAGTGATCGAGTACCTTTTTGCTTTCTTTTTGGGAGTGAACATTGTATAGAGAGCAAAAGAAAAATTGCAACTATTTGTTATATGTATTAAATGTTCATTCCAGTTATATTTCAGCTTTAATAGTTGTATGCATGTTAAAGTTGAATGTTTTAATTAGTACTAAGCTTCACTCTGATATTCGTGTATTCTCATTGTACTATTTGCCGTTGAGTTGATTGATCGTTCCTTGCCGGTAATGAAGAGATCATGCCCATTTGGCGGATCTGTTGGCGTGCCCGAACTTACCAAATTGGCGGTCTCGGGCATGACAACTCCAAAGTTCAACTTGGCTTCGATACCAACTGACGCAGGCCGATGAAAGCCGTGTGATAAGATGAAGAAGCATAAGGACAAGAGAGGAGATACACAAAGAACCAACTCTTCGGCAAATACTAAATAGTATTTCTCAATTCTTAAACCCTGTAAAATCTCCTTGCATTACCCAAACACCACGCCTATATATAGAGGTGATACTCGAATCCTAATGTAAATCAAATTCCTAAAATTTAGCAATTCCCTAATTCAAATATACCTAATTCAAGTATATCTGTAAATCTAGTCAAATTTAAAATAACCAAATAAACGGGCTCAAAATAGAAAAAATATAAAGTTTCCAAAAATATCCTTAAAATTATTCGAAAGCCGAAACAACCGAGTGGCACCAAAGAGCCGAACAACTACCAAGAGCCAAGAGCCAAGAATCGATGCCAATGAATCGAGAACCGAATACGAACCGAACTCAATGGAGTTTTCGGCTTAGTTTGGTAGAGTCGCGCTTCTCCAGGAACTCTCACTAAATTAACCGCATCAAGATAATACTTCAAAAAAGACCAGATTAATGTGTTTAACTTCATCCGATAGATAAGTGAAACTAATATTTCGCTCCAAAACATGGATGTGTTGATGTTAGTTTTAACGCTGAAGAGTCTTGGGAAAGAAAAAAAAACTGCATATCACATTAGCAAAAATAAACTGAAACAATATGTCAGAATTGCAAAATGGTATTACCTGATCAACAAGTATCTAGTCTTAGAACCATTTGCATCACAATACGCAAACCAATGTACTATAAGCAGTATCTGTAAAGTGAAAATAATACCAGTCTAATACAATTAACTACTTAGTAATGCAGTTTCTTTCTAAATCACTACGAACATGATTAAACACATAGCAAGTTCTATTTTGGTAATTATATTTTCATCAGAATGCCCGTAAACTCTTCCACATATATAAACACATTCGGGTTTAAATATTGGCAGACAATACAACATTGTAAAACACTAATTACATCTGTTAACTCAATGCACTATAAAATGAGATTGACCAAAATTTGTTGTGTGATTTTCAAACTTTCAAGATGTGAATTTCAGAATAAACTAATAATCAATATTATATTCATTCATAGTCTATAGCTGGAGCTGACTAAAGAACAAGATTGATATAAGATAAATGTGTCTTATCAAAGTAAATGCAGTCCTATTGAACAAACTTACTGTTGAACCAAATAGTAAAGAGTATATGAAAAGGAAAGATGAAAAAGACTTCAAGGCGTGTAGCAAAGCCACTCTCATTAAGGCTTAATATGTCCCCACCGTTCGAGCAATTTGGTGTGCGCTAGGTCAGCGAATAGACTCCCAGGATACAATGAAGCATAATCCCAGGATACAATGAAGCATAAACCCCAACTGCGTTTGCACACACGAAGTCGGGTCTTTGAGCACTCACGCAATTAAGTTGTCAAAAAAAAAATAGAATAAGAAACAAGGAAGAAATTATTATGAATGGAGATTTGACCCTTTTTCAACTATCCTTCAGCAGTCAACACAATAGGCTTATATAGACCACGAATGGGTGCTTCATGAAGTGACAATTTATGAACCGGTGTTTCATTAAGTGACTTTTCAATTTATGACTTTTCATTTGATCATAACTACCAATTAGTTACAAATCCCTTTTTGATTATTTGATCAATACATATGAGTCAAATTCAATGAATGCAATAATTAATTCCAATGGACATATGCACGAAGGGACACACTATAAAGTTGTGTCTTTTCATGCCTAATCCTTTCACTTAAAGGTCACATCCTTTCACATTTATTCACTAAGAGTCACACCCTTTGATTAGAATCATGTCTCTTCACTAAAAGTTGCATCCATTCACTAAAAGTCAAAAGGCAAATTAAATAACTATATTATTTTAAAAATTTCCTTACGCTAACAAATCTAGGAATTGGTTCAGAATATTAGGTACAGAAAACAAGGTTTGTAACTAGAAGTTAGGTGAAGAAATGATGTAGATCGAGGTCATGTAGATGGTGAAATGAAGCTATTTGATTTTAAACATCGATAAATTAAAAAAATGGTGATACTATACAAGATAAAGGTGGATAACGAAACAGAAAAATAATAAATTAGGTACGAAAGGGATAAGGGAGATAGCAGAGAAGGGCTAAATCTCTTGGTCTAATTTATAAAAAAGGTTCTGCAACTTGTTCATAGAGAGCAACTATAAGACCACAAAGGCAAGAAAAATATTAGAGAATACAAATTGACTACAACTAGTACCAGGGAACATAGGCCGAAAAAAAAAAAATCTTAAAACCGGTGGATTCAGTACACAGGCATAAAGTCAATTCCTTCTTAATTGCCAAACCTTTACAGAGAAATTACATGGTATCTTCTCTTTAACTCAACCATGCACCAGGGAATATAGGTTATACATGAGAAAGTTGTCAACTGACTAACATACAGAAATACCAAGTTCTTTATGATTTTGTTATTTTCAGGACGCAAGAGAAACCAGGTAGAGTGAAATTAGCTAGATTATTCAAGATCAAAAAGAAACAAGCAAATGTCCCCTTTAATTCAGAGTTTAAGATTTATTTCGCAAGAGGTCCATTGGAATATTTGTTGATTCCACAATGGCGTGAGTGCCAGGGTCTACAGACCCTACTTCAATATTAGGTTGACTTAGGAAATTTTAGGACTATACTTTCGTTGCATGTTGAGTGTCCTCCAAAAATGCTAAAATGGAACTTATGGCCTCACAGGCATTGTTGCTGCTTTCACATTTAGTTCAACACAAATACTGTGTGATTGGACGAGCTGGCGGATGAAGTTCTCTACTTTTCTCATTGTCTGTTAACTTGCGATAAACCCATGCCGGATGCAGAATAAAGTCCTCTATTTTTTATCTATGGTGATCCAAAGTCTTTCTATCCCGTTCTTTCCATAATCTTCCAAATAGTAGAACATCTTTCTCGGTAGCTAGATAGGACAAAAAAATGATCTCCTGCCCGTGAATCATATTTCTCACCATGTATGACGAAGGCAATCCAATTTCCTAGGGCTATATTTGCATCAATTTGCACCAATTAATTAATCGAGTCAAGCTAAACAAAACAATAAGCTAAAATTCACATCAATTCTCCTCTTCTCCTCACCTACTATCCTCTACCCTCACTTTGTCTCGATGGAGAGAAAGACAGAGAAAGGAAGAGAAACAGAAAGAAAATTATCTTTTCCTCCCTTTCCCTCCACTTTTGAAGAGAAATGAATACGACAATTGGGGAGAACAAGTCTCATAACAAATTTCTTTTCTTTCCCTACCTTCGTTTCCATACAAACATAGGAAAACCTCCAAACTTTCAGTCGATTTCTCCACATTCTTATAACGCGAAAATAGACCAACTAAGTTCAGTTTCTGGATTCAATAATTGAGCAAAAATATACAGAACTTGCCTGAACTTTGACCCATTTTGATTCGCTGCCTAATCTTTTAAAATTTGTATTTTGGTACATGATCTTTCGATTTATTTGATGTAAGTCATTTGATACTTCTTCTGGCATAAAATTTAGATCTATTACTCGCTTTAATGAAATTGTGCTGGCATAAAGTAATTAAAATATGCTAATCAAACTCATAAACGATGCATTCAAATTTCAAAATGTAAAAGTCATTAAATTGCTCAAAAATCAAAATTATTAAAGATTAGGCATGAGTTCCATGCATTTTGACCTAATAATTGTCACAAGCAATGATCACAAAGACTATATGGCAGCAAGATCTGGTTTATCTTTAACTCTCCCTTGTAATTTTGCCCTTTAGTCGACAAAGAAGAGAAGTACCTGGAGCGGTCTGGTAGCCGCGGGCGTAGTAAGGGGAGGCAGAATGGGGCGGAGGCTGGCCGGTGATGCCGGGCGGCGGAGTCGGCTGGGGGAACCCCATCGCCGGCGGCGGAGGGTAGTTGTGGACGCCTTGGAAGGTGCCGTACTGCTGCTGCTGCTGGGTCTGGGGATCGCCCATGCTCTTCTCCTCCGCCTTGCTCATCTCCTTCTTTCTTGTTTTTCTTTTTTTTTCTTTTTTTTTTTTTTTTACCGTTCCCTCTCACTGCTAACTCTCTCAAGGGGGCCAAATGCTCTTCTATTATTATTGAGCTTATCACTCTCTCTATTATTAATATAAGGGATAATTGCCTGTGTACCCCTGAAATATGAAGAAATATTTGATTTACCCCTCTTATTTTTTTCTTTCCAATATACCCTTCATACGTTCCACCGTTATTAAAAATACCCCTACCGTTTTCTTTTGTTAAGTTAATTAGGGTTAAACTAGAGTTAAATAATAATCGGAGTTGAAAACTATCAGATATACCTATTTTGCCCGGGTTTAGGGTTTAGGGTTTAGGGTTTAGAATTTTTTAGGGTTTTAGGGTTTAGGGTTTAGGGTTTTAGGGTTTAGGGTTTAGGGTTTTTTAGGTTTCTAGTGTTTAGGGTTTAGGGTTTTAGGGTTTATGGTTTAGGATTTTTTAGGGTTTTAGGGTTTAGGGTTTAGGGTTTTAGGATTTAGGGTTTAGGGTTTAGGGTTTTAGGGTTTAGGGGTTTAGGGTTTTTGGGTTTAGGGTATATTTGAAAGGGCAAAATAGTAATTACACACAGATAACGGTAGTTCCAAACGGTACACTAACAGAGTTTAACTTCAGAGGTATTTTGGAAAGAAGTTGGAACGTAAGAAGGGTAGTTTTAATATTAGCCTTCTAAGAGGGGTAAATATGAAAACAGGAAAATTTTTAAGGGTATGTAGGAAATTACCCCTTAATATAATAATATATCTTATGCGCGTTTACATGTGCATTTGGTTGGGAATGGCACAGGTAGATGAAACTAACACAGTTGTTAATGGATTTGCGTGGGTGGTCTCCGCCGTCTGGATTGCTACGTGTCTGTCTGTCCCTCCTCCAACTAAAAATTATAATGGATGTATGAGCGCATAAATTTTCTTTTGGAAATGTATAAATGTACACCCCCAAGGGGGTGTACATCTCACACCCCGACCCATCCAAGGGTGGGGGTGTGATGAGGGGTCACTTGAGATGACCCCTAAAAGCCACTCCCACTCTTAAATGAGTGGGGGTGTAGGATATACACCCCTTTGGGGTATACACCTAGCATTCCTTTTTTTTTAATAAATATTTATAAATTAAAATAAATAAAAATAAACGTAAAAAAAATAAAAAAATATATAATTATATTTAATTAGATTTAATAATATAAGAAATATATTAAAAACTTAATATAATAAAATTATAATTCAACAAAAATAAAAAATAAAAACTATAAAAGAAGAAAAAATTACTATACAATTATTCTAAAAAATATGTAAAATATTGCTTAAAAAATAATAAATAATAAAAGAAACACTGAAGAAATTTAAATTCATATACTAAAAATTAAAATGAAGTAAAATTGTGAGTATCATAGGTGAACATATTATTGGGGCCGAAAATGTCGATTGTGGATCGGCCCCGCGTGTTTGTTTAACCCTCTAAGATATGATGCGTCGCGTGCCAATAAATCAAACGATCGGGCAGAGGAGGGATTCGCTCGGCCGGATTCTTCTCAGTAACTCTCGCGATCGTCTGTCTTGAATTAGCCGAAACGAGGTACGGAGGTGGAGAAAGGCTGAGTTCGGCCTAAAGTAGCCGAATCAGAGAACAAAGATAATGAATTGACACAGCTAAGAAGCCGATTAAAGCTTTCTAAGCAAAGACAATGAATTGACACTGCTAAAGAGCAGATTAAAGCTTTCTAAGCAAAGACAATGAATTGACACGGCTAAAGAGCCGATTAAAACTTTGTATTGATTGGAAAGGAAATACAAGGATGAGGAAAGGGAAGAAATTACAAGTAAGCCTACTCCAAGGGAATGCGGCAAAAGTTATATAGGAAAGTGATAAATGTAGGTATGAAAAGATATGAAAAAGCATGGGGGGGGGGGGGGGGGGGGGGGGGCTTACGAGGTTACAGGACCCCTTCTTCTTCGATAGTTCGGGTATTTATATATTCTCGAACCATGTGTATAATCGCCGATTTGAATAATCGGCGTGATTTAGGAAGAGTTATCGAAAAATCCTCAACTATTTCCTTTTGAATTGATTCTCCTTAATAGGATAGTAGTCGTTTTTTCATCTAGGTTCGTCTCCTAATTGTTGTGCCGAAGCGTGATCCTCGCTGCTTGCTGTTTGCATGCCGCCGTCGTTTCGCAAGCTGTCGCTGCTTCGTACCTCGACAGAATTGCTTGAGGAGTTTCGCTAAGCAGTCTTTGGCGATGTTTTTATCGTCAGAGCCCCGGTTTGACCCCCGATTTACGGAATTTCGTTACGATGGTATTTTTAACGACGGTTTTTGGTGTAGTGTTTGTTCGGTTGAAGCTTGAGGTGCTTCTGAGGAGTTTTTCACATCGTCTTCTTCGCCGGTAGAGGTGGGTAACCGAACCGATGTAGGGGATGTTGTTGGACCATGGAGTCTGGCTTGGAAGTCTACTCTACCTTACGACTAGTCGCCCGGATATTTCTTTCAGTGTTGGAATTTGCACGAGATATCAATCAACACTGAAGGAAATGTAGTATCACGACCTTTCTTGTTTTTCTTTTTATTCCTTTTGAATAAATGAGTTATTAGGGAAAATAAATCATCGTGTTTTCTTGGGTAGATCGTCGTGGGTTGTGGGTATTTTTCTGTGATAGAGCTCGCAAAATGGGGAACGACAAAACGATCGGATCTGAAATCCGACTTTCGGATCTCCCGGAATGGAGTTTTGAAGGTCTCGGTATTCGTGGTGTGCATCGGAATCCGTACTAAGTGATCGGCACGCTTTTCGAGAAGATTGGGTTTTATCTCTTTATATATTTGGATTGGGGGTTTATTTGTACGTATAAGTGAAAGAAATTAATTATTATTTAATTAATTATCCTTCAAGAAAAGAAAACCCTAACTGGATAGAAAGAGAGAAAAAGAAAGCGGATCTCCGATCTTCTTCGACCGACGCGCCGGAAGCCGGGAACGAGACGTTACCGTCATCGGGGAGCGGATCCGGATCCTCACTATCGCGAGAAACGAGAACGGATCGTCTTCTCCGATAGATCAAAGTAAGCGGCGTTTATTTCTTGCGTTTTCGTCGTTTTTGGTTTGGCGTTTTTGGGTTTTAGGGTTTCGCCATTTTTTTTTTTGTTCGGATTGCTTGTGCCGTTCATCGCGTCACTGCCGCGATGCCCTAGAACACCGCCGCCGCGATGCCCTAGAGCACTGCCGCCATGGTGTACGGACGCGCCGCCGCCGCCACTCGCACTGCGCGCCGTGCGGTGGAGGGCGCCGGGGCCGCGCCGCTTGCGGCGCCGCGCGGGCCGGTGGCGCACTGCAGGTGGCTCCCGGGTGGGCTAGTGCCGTGCAGGGCCGCACCACTTGCGACGCCGTGCGGGCTGGTGCTGCGCGGGGTCGCCGCCGCCGCTCGGTTTCCACCTTTACTTTTACGTGTTCGGGACCTCGGTTCTTCACAGGCAAGTCTAGTCTTACCTTTTGCGTTTTTGGGGACTTTTAGGTCCGGGTGTGTAAAAACTCTAAATACTTTATTTTAATAAATAGTCTAAAAGTGAATTTTTGACCTGGTTTTTGAATTCAAAAGACCTATGTTGATTTATCTAGTCAATTGCCAGTGTGCGAGTTGCACGTTTTGCGAGACAAAAAGGCTACTTTCCAATCCGGACATGATCTTGGAAATCCGAGTTGACCGTTGCGATCGTCTCGTCGAACTGAGCGAGATTTATATTCAGCACTTTTCGATCTGACGGTCGGATCTTCCAAAATTCAGCGAAGAAGCGGGCAAAATTACCGCGACCAATATAACAGTGGTCTGCGCAGAGGTCACTTAAGTGAATTACTGTATATGAACAGTAACCCTGATTTTCGGGACCTGACGAATACAACGTTGACTAATTCACTGTTCGGAATCCGAACATAGCATTTCAGGTAGTCGATTTGAACGGCTCCGATGTTCTGAACGCAGTGGCGCAGTCGAAAATTCTGTTTGACGACTCTGGAATCTCGAAGAGCGCGAAAACCGCATTTTGACACAGTTATTATGGACCGAGATTTTATCCGGGCAGTTTTTCGAAAATTAGAAATCGCTACCTGATAGGTCTCGTCGAGCCGGACGTCATGGCGCAGTCCATTTTCCGTTTCGACGACCGGATCGCCTCGAAAAGCATAAAATACAGCAAAAAATGCGACTTTTGCACTTCAAACCCTATGAAACCTGCCTCGTAAAGCGTGCCACTGCATGAGGAGGGACTTGAGTGTGAGACTTATGTACTGTGAAGGACTGTACTGCAAATACCAAGTGTGGAGGGGTGTTATTGCAATTGTGCAAGGTGACCTAGTATATACATATATATATACATGCACATACGGCTAGGGTTCTTCAAACCCTAGATCCCCCCGAGCCCCAGCCGCACCTCCAACAAACTCCTCTCTCTCTGCCGCACCCCTCGGTGGCGCCGCACCGGCCGCCGCCGCATCATCGCCGGAGAAGAAGGAAGGCGGGCAATGAACATTTAATCTCGGGCTGTGGGTGAGGAAGCAACTGGAGGAGTTAGGATTGCACCAAACTCCCTTTGAGGGTACCTCTGTGCGGGTGAAACCCGAGCCGAGACCCAACTCCGCCGTGCGCCGCCGCGGGGGAACCTCCTTCTTCCTCGTTTTCCGGCGAGGTGAGTTTGTTGAACCTAATGCAATACAATGGCATAGGGACCCTCCTATTCCTCTTCTGACATCGTAGGTATCATCCTGGTGCAGCCCAAGCCGCCGCCGTCGACCCTGTCGCCGGCGGGAGCTCCTGCCGCCGGAAGACCTTTATTGGGTCGATCTTGAGCACGGCGACATCCGGCCGTTGTACTCAGGATCAGAACCGTTGGTCTTGTTCCTCTGGACGACTGCACGCTTTCCCCAAGGTTTGGGGTTGATCAGACTGGGATCCGCGCCGCACCACGATGCCCTAGAACCGAGCTTTTTGGACTATCGCCGGAACTCCTCCCACCGGCGCTGCCGCTCGACGCCGTCGCCGGCCAGCACCTCAGCAAGCATCGTGGGCTCGGGGGAGGGCTTTTGGTCCAAGTTGCAGCGGCTCAAAAGCCGCCGGCCGGAATCCGCCATTAGAGGGCCCGAGCTCGACCAACTCTGCCGCCGCGCGTCGCCGGGGGTTCCCATCGCCGGTAAGTTGACGGGTTATTCTCTTTTTGATCCTAGAAAGCTTCCCAACCTGTTGCATGAAGCTTTAACGTGGGGCTTTATGAATTGGTTGTTGCACCACTTGTGCACCCGAGCCCGAGCTCCGGCCGCCGCCACCGCACCTAGTTGCCGGAAAGCTACCCAGGTTTGGTCTCCACTTGTGCAAACCGAGCCCTAGCTTGAAATTGGTGTCGCTCCGACCAACTTTCCGGCGGGTCTGCACCGCACCTGAGGGCCCAGTTGTTCAGCGCCAGCCTCCCGGCAGTCTAGCGGGAGTTCGGGATCGGCCTACATTCAGGTGGGTTTTAATTCCTTGGTTCTAGCATCTAACTCTATCCTATTGGATGGGGTCAATTCTAAGTATACTGGGGTTAAATATTGATGGGTGATGGCTTATGCATGTTAATGGGTTTCGTCATAATGTTTAGCGTCGGTCCTCCGACGGTCGTTTTCCTTTGGATTATACATGATAGCGGGTTACTTTCGATCGCTTATGTTACGGTTTTACTTTGAGCATACATGTTGCCGTTTTGCTTTTGTTATATATATTATGATGCTGACATGATGATGGTTATGGTTACTTGGCTCGAGGCTGTCACACGCGCACCCGCGGTTTGGCCACCGCAAAGGGTGCGCTTTTCCGGAAAAGAGGTCGTAGGACCCGTGTATACCCACGAGGTGACGTAGTGGGGCCCCTTATTAGCTGTGGGGTTGAGGTGCCGAGGTGCGAGCGGAGCGACCCGCCGGTTTAGTTGTCCGGCGCGGTCGCGGTGCTGCAGGTACGGTATGGGCCGTCGGTTTAGCTGTCCGACGTGCCCGGGTATTACAGGATGCAGGTGTACAGGTTGCCTTTCCTCCTTGGGAGGATGGTTGCTCCAGTTGTCTTCACGGTTTGTTTTACTATATTCTCCTGCTTTACTATTTCTGCGTCACTGACATCCCACTTCGTGACAGGGTCCAGACGGGGAGGGAGGTAGGCGGTGGTGAGGACGGGACAGGAGCAGCTGGGTCGCTGGGGACCCTGGACTGTATTTATTCTTTTATTCTCGCTTTTCATTACTCTGTAGTTATGTGAGTGGTTCGCGATACCCTCGTGGGGTCGGCATGGATGTCGGTACGGGCTACATTTAGTGCCCCTGGTGCAATATTTTTCCCTTTTATTTCTATCGGCCATTTAAAAACCAAAAAAAAAAAGCAGAAGCCAAAGAAAGGATTGCGAAAACCGTCTTTAAAAACTTGGTGTCGGGTGGGCACCGCTTTCAAACCTTGTGGATTTATGCTGATTTTGAAAACTAGCTTTCAAAACGTAAGCGCCGGGTAGGCGCCCTTTCAAACTTGTGGATTTATCCTTTCCAAAACGATCGGCCATGTGATCTTCTTTTATCAGTTTAGAATGCTGGTTGGTTATGTATGATTGTTGTGATTGATTGGTTGCGCACGTTAGAACATGTACCGAACGCTACGCCGTGCATGTACAGGGGAGACTCTGCCCGTTTGCGGAGTGACCATGTACGTGTGGCGGGTCTGGGCACGTGCCGGGGAAGAGGGGTTTCTTCTTTTAAAAAAAAAAAAAAAAAAATTTACACATCGAATATTCAACTTTTACGAATCGTTTCCGCTAAAACAAAACCCCCGGGGCGTGACAGATTAAATGGTATCAGAGAGTTCTTTCAATCACAACAGTTAGTGCCGACATCCGTGGACAACCCTCACATGCCTACATACGAATGAAATGGGTAGGGCATAGGACTGTAGAACGTGAGTGACCGAGGGGGGAGAATGTTGAGTCCTTTCTCTCACTTTATGGTTGTTGTTAGTAGGGTAGTCTAAAGTTGACTCTTGTGATGTGTGACAGACATGGCCCGTACTAGATCATCGGCCAGGGACGCAGAGTCAGTGTCCGACATCCACGGAGATACCACACTTAGCTACGAATGAATGAATTGAATAAGGCATAGAAGCGTAGAACGCGAGTGATCGGGGGAGCGGGGGAAAAGTATATGTCCCGTTTTCTAGTTAGTTGGTTAAGTGCTGTACTAGCGGAGTCCGGAACTGACTTGTGGGGTGTGTGAGTACGGATTAAGGTTTGTTTCTCGTTTTAGCTCGGTTGTCGCGTTTATGTAGTCGTGTTGCTTGGGCTCGTGTAGCAGTGTTGTTGTGGGGGTCTTGGGATTCCCCCTGGGGTTGAGAAAAGAGACCACCGGGACTAGCAAATCTTGTTCGTTTGGGCTTGATTCTTCCTTTTGTTGAGCGGACCTAGAGCTTAAATACTCCTAGTGGGGAATGTGATCGTTGGTCTGGGGGTACGCAGCTCGGCTCAGTGTATGGTGCTTGGAAGGGCAATGGATTGGGACCGAGCGGTAGAGGTTAATCAGAGTGTCGCACCCCCTTGGGTGCCATGACGGGAGTAGGACCGTGCTCCCTGGGTTTCGTCGCCAGCTCCCCATGACCAAGGCATAGTCTTGAGGTTTTGGGTTGCGAGTTTGTGATTGTGAAGCAGTACAGATCACGAGGGGCGCAAGGCCAGTGGGAAGCGCAAGTCAGACATGCTTGGCCACTTTTCCCATGCATTGGATTCCTGGCGTATCTAAGTTTCGGGGATGAAATTTCTTTTAAGGTGTGAGTGAGGTAGCGCTCGAGAAATTCTAGTGTGCTTGCGGGCAAGGAAACAGATCTAACCTTAGCGATTTGCATGCCGGCGCGTGAATTGCACAGTTTCCGATGCACAATTTCCGCCTTTCCGATCCGATACCTGGGCATTGGGTTAGGAACGAGCCCTAGGGTGACTTGCGTTCACGAGAGAGCGCAGGGTATTGGCATAGGGGTTTGGAGCCCAGGCGTGTTTCACACAGTTGAGTCTCGCTGTTTCGGTTATTGGTCGTACGCACTCTGATTTTTGGGATCGTTGTTAGTGCAGGGTTAGCCGCGGCCAGGGTTTCGGCTGTGGGCTTGAGGTTTCAATGGGGCCAGAGTGCTCGGATCGGTTACGGTGGTTAAGGGTTAAATCACTGTTTCTCTTCGTAATCGTCCAGCTGATGGCACAGCAGTAGACGACTGCTATTGTTGCACTAGCCCCACAGTTTGCTTAGAGGTTGAACAAGTTGCTGACCCTTCAGTGTCCCCGTGTCTTAATTCGTTGGCCTATGGGCCCGATGGTAACCCTGTTTTGGGACGGATGCAATTGACCCCACCTTTTGCACAGGTTTTGTGGATCGACGTAGACTCGCCTAAGTGTTAGTCATGGCGATGTTTGTGACCACGAGGCGGTAGTAATCCTCGATAAAGGTTATGTTTTGGCACTGAGATTGTGTTGGGAAGTATGTGATATACCTTCTGGTAGGAGTTGCGTCCCCAACTTGTTGTTGGCGACAAACCTTTAGTATTCCGCTGTTCTTTTGGTAAGCACGTTGGCTACAGGCAACGGACGGTCGAAAGAACTGAGGAAATACTCTGCCCTATAATGAGGAGTACCAGATTGGGTCTAAATTAGTAGCCTTAGAGTTGTAGATACCTTGCGACTGACTTGTAGCCCTCGATTAAACTTTCTGAGCATTTTCATAGAGTATGACTTCAGGCTGTAAGCTCTGGGAATGAAACTTTTAAGTTGTAAGTTTCGGGGACGAAACTTCTTTTAAGTTGTAAGTTTCGGGGACGAAACTTCTTTTAAGTTGTAAGTGATGTAAAAACTCTAAATACTTTATTTTAATAAATAGTCTAAAAGTGAATTTTTGACCTGGTTTTTGAATTCAAAAGACCTATGTTGATTTATCTAGTCAATTGCCAGTGTGCGAGTTGCACGTTTTGCGAGACAAAAAGGCTACTTTCCAATCCGGACATGATCTTGGAAATCCGAGTTGACCGTTGCGATCGTCTCGTCGAACTGAGCGAGATTTATATTCAGCACTTTTCGATCTGACGGTCGGATCTTCCAAAATTCAGCGAAGAAGCGGGCAAAATTACCGCGACCAATATAACAGTGGTCTGCGCAGAGGTCACTTAAGTGAATTACTGTATATGAACAGTAACCCTGATTTTCGGGACCTGACGAATACAACGTTGACTAATTCACTGTTCGGAATCCGAACATAGCATTTCAGGTAGTCGATTTGAACGGCTCCGATGTTCTGAACGCAGTGGCGCAGTCGAAAATTCTGTTTGACGACTCTGGAATCTCGAAGAGCGCGAAAACCGCATTTTGACACAGTTATTATGGACCGAGATTTTATCCGGGCAGTTTTTCGAAAATTAGAAATCGCTACCTGATAGGTCTCGTCGAGCCGGACGTCATGGCGCAGTCCATTTTCCGTTTCGACGACCGGATCGCCTCGAAAAGCATAAAATACAGCAAAAAATGCGACTTTTGCACTTCAAACCCTATGAAACCTGCCTCGTAAAGCGTGCCACTGCATGAGGAGGGACTTGAGTGTGAGACTTATGTACTGTGAAGGACTGTACTGCAAATACCAAGTGTGGAGGGGTGTTATTGCAATTGTGCAAGGTGACCTAGTATATACATATATATATACATGCACATACGGCTAGGGTTCTTCAAACCCTAGATCCCCCCGAGCCCCAGCCGCACCTCCAACAAACTCCTCTCTCTCTGCCGCACCCCTCGGTGGCGCCGCACCGGCCGCCGCCGCATCATCGCCGGAGAAGAAGGAAGGCGGGCAATGAACATTTAATCTCGGGCTGTGGGTGAGGAAGCAACTGGAGGAGTTAGGATTGCACCAAACTCCCTTTGAGGGTACCTCTGTGCGGGTGAAACCCGAGCCGAGACCCAACTCCGCCGTGCGCCGCCGCGGGGGAACCTCCTTCTTCCTCGTTTTCCGGCGAGGTGAGTTTGTTGAACCTAATGCAATACAATGGCATAGGGACCCTCCTATTCCTCTTCTGACATCGTAGGTATCATCCTGGTGCAGCCCAAGCCGCCGCCGTCGACCCTGTCGCTGGCGGGAGCTCCTGCCGCCGGAAGACCTTTATTGGGTCGATCTTGAGCACGGCGACATCCGGCCGTTGTACTCAGGATCAGAACCGTTGGTCTTGTTCCTCTGGACGACTGCACGCTTTCCCCAAGGTTTGGGGTTGATCAGACTGGGATCCGCGCCGCACCACGATGCCCTAGAACCGAGCTTTTTGGACTATCGCCGGAACTCCTCCCACCGGCGCTGCCGCTCGACGCCGTCGCCGGCCAGCACCTCAGCAAGCATCGTGGGCTCGGGGGAGGGCTTTTGGTCCAAGTTGCAGCGGCTCAAAAGCCGCCGGCCGGAATCCGCCATTAGAGGGCCCGAGCTCGACCAACTCTGCCGCCGCGCGTCGCCGGGGGTTCCCATCGCCGGTAAGTTGACGGGTTATTCTCTTTTTGATCCTAGAAAGCTTCCCAACCTGTTGCATGAAGCTTTTAACGTGGGGCTTTATGAATTGGTTGTTGCACCACTTGTGCACCCGAGCCCGAGCTCCGGCCGCCGCCACCGCACCTAGTTGCCGGAAAGCTACCCAGGTTTGGTCTCCACTTGTGCAAACCGAGCCCTAGCTTGAAATTGGTGTCGCTCCGACCAACTTTCCGGCGGGTCTGCACCGCACCTGAGGGCCCAGTTGTTCAGCGCCAGCCTCCCGGCAGTCTAGCGGGAGTTCGGGATCGGCCTACATTCAGGTGGGTTTTAATTCCTTGGTTCTAGCATCTAACTCTATCCTATTGGATGGGGTCAATTCTAAGTATACTGGGGTTAAATATTGATGGGTGATGGCTTATGCATGTTAATGGGTTTCGTCATAATGTTTAGCGTCGGTCCTCCGACGGTCGTTTTCCTTTGGATTATACATGATAGCGGGTTACTTTCGATCGCTTATGTTACGGTTTTACTTTGAGCATACATGTTGCCGTTTTGCTTTTGTTATATATATTATGATGCTGACATGATGATGGTTATGGTTACTTGGCTCGAGGCTGTCACACGCGCACCCGCGGTTTGGCCACCGCAAAGGGTGCGCTTTTCCGGAAAAGAGGTCGTAGGACCCGTGTATACCCACGAGGTGACGTAGTGGGGCCCCTTATTAGCTGTGGGGTTGAGGTGCCGAGGTGCGAGCGGAGCGACCCGCCGGTTTAGTTGTCCGGCGCGGTCGCGGTGCTGCAGGTACGGTATGGGCCGTCGGTTTAGCTGTCCGACGTGCCCGGGTATTACAGGATGCAGGTGTACAGGTTGCCTTTCCTCCTTGGGAGGATGGTTGCTCCAGTTGTCTTCACGGTTTGTTTTACTATATTCTCCTGCTTTACTATTTCTGCGTCACTGACATCCCACTTCGTGACAGGGTCCAGACGGGGAGGGAGGTAGGCGGTGGTGAGGACGGGACAGGAGCAGCTGGGTCGCTGGGGACCCTGGACTGTATTTATTCTTTTATTCTCGCTTTTCATTACTCTGTAGTTATGTGAGTGGTTCGCGATACCCTCGTGGGGTCGGCATGGATGTCGGTACGGGCTACATTTAGTGCCCCTGGTGCAATATTTTTCCCTTTTATTTCTATCGGCCATTTAAAAACCAAAAAAAAAAAGCAGAAGCCAAAGAAAGGATTGCGAAAACCGTCTTTAAAAACTTGGTGTCGGGTGGGCACCGCTTTCAAACCTTGTGGATTTATGCTGATTTTGAAAACTAGCTTTCAAAACGTAAGCGCCGGGTAGGCGCCCTTTCAAACTTGTGGATTTATCCTTTCCAAAACGATCGGCCATGTGATCTTCTTTTATCAGTTTAGAATGCTGGTTGGTTATGTATGATTGTTGTGATTGATTGGTTGCGCACGTTAGAACATGTACCGAACGCTACGCCGTGCATGTACAGGGGAGACTCTGCCCGTTTGCGGAGTGACCATGTACGTGTGGCGGGTCTGGGCACGTGCCGGGGAAGAGGGGTTTCTTCTTTTAAAAAAAAAAAAAAAAAAAATTTACACATCGAATATTCAACTTTTACGAATCGTTTCCGCTAAAACAAAACCCCCGGGGCGTGACAGGGTGTCATTCGAGGGCGCGGGTCGACTTCTGGTGTTCCGGTCAACGCATTTTGAGGCGGGTACCCTTTTCGTGCGTCTTTTTTAAAGTGAGGTCTCATCATGTTCTATGTAAGAGTAAAGTAGATGTGCTGATGGTTTTCAACTAACCCCTTTTCGCATGAGTATCCCTTTATTACTATCTGTTGCGACTGGTGTTGCGGTGCTCTATATCACACACCGACTTCGGTCTTTATGCTCATGGCTGCTTACGCGCACACCAGCAGTTTGGCCACCGCATCGGTGTACTTTTCCGGAGAGGTGGTACGTTGACCCGTGTACCCCACAAGGTGACGTGGTGGGGACCCCTTACGGTTACTTAAGGTGCTGCACAAGTACCGTAGAGGGGTTAAAAGCACCAAGGTAAGAGCAAGGTGTTTCTGTTCGCTGGGGGTCTTTTGTGACGCCCCAATTGTCCCACATCGGATGTGGATGAAATTGTGATTGGGTTTATATGAGACTTGGACACTAGTATTAATAACTGGGCTTAAGCATTTTGGGCTGTGGTTTGGGCCCAACGAGTTATTATTGTTAGTGGGCCGGGTCGTTACATTTGGTATCAGAGCCAATAACCAGCCGGAAGTGTGCTACGAGTCTCGGCTGAGCCTGGGTCTAGATGACAGGGCTAGCGAGACGAGTCTCACATCGCCTGGTGATCTTGTGCTGCTGTGTGCGTGTGTTTGGGCTGACGAGGACGTCAGGCCTAAACGTGGGGAGTTTGTGACGCCCCAATTGTCCCACATCGGATGTGGATGAAATTGTGATTGGGTTTATATGAGACTTGGACACTAGTATTAATAACTGGGCTTAAGCATTTTGGGCTGTGGTTTGGGCCCAACGAGTTATTATTGTTAGTGGGCCGGGTCGTTTCATCTTTAGACCTTTTGGCAGGTGTTCCGTTATGACTTATAAGGGTATGTGGATTCATGAGGGGGAGTTTTGGATGCTCTGGTTTATCGGTTTGCTTTCCTTTCAGTACTTATAGCATCTTACATGTTTACATCTACCTCTTACTCTTTGGTCACTGACTTCCCACACTGTGACAGGTTCGGTCTGGGGTGGGATCCGGGACGATGGTGAGGCCGCGACTCAAGGATTTTAGCCCCGATTAGGGGCTGGTGACCCTTTTTTTACTTACATTATGATTATTTTGGTTAGTTAGCTTATGTGCGTGTGATACATTATTGGGGATGTTGGGTTTGAACTATGTTTTATCGTGGATGAACGTTATTCCCTTACTAGTTGATGATTCGGCTACTCTTTTCAAATCAAGTAAAAAGTTTGCGAAAATATTTAATAAAATTTAGGTGTCGTGTGGGCACCGTTTTACAACCCGTGGATTTATCCTTTCTAAACTTGGTGGCCCTATTTGAAAGGTTGATTGGCTACTTTCTCCCTTCTCTTTCGTACATAGCTAGTGTGGTTAAAGTGTTATTGTATTTCCCTACGCCGTGAATGCACAAGGGTCACTCTACCTGGCCCTTCGAGGACTCTCACATATGTGGCGGATCTGCGCACGTGCCCGGCGGGTGTACCAAAAAAAAAAAAAATGTTCACATTTTTCGCTTATTTCAAACCCCCGAGGCGTGACAGGAAATTCACCTGAAAGCAGTGAAAAGGATCATCCGGTACATCAAAGGTACAATCAATTTCAGAATTTGGTATCCTATGGGCACATCTCTTGACATTATAGGATATTCGGATGCCGATTGGGCTGGATCAGTGGATGATCGAAAGAGCATGAGTGGTGCATATTTTTATCTTGTCTATTGTCTTGTTGCATGGCATAGTAAAAGGCAAAACTGCATTTCTCTCTCTACTGCCGAGGCGGAATACATTTCAGCGGGAAGTTATTCAACTCAATTGATTTGGATGAAAAGTGTATTGAGTTACTTCCGCATTCCTGCGACCTCGGTAACTATTTTGTGTGACAACACCAGTGCCATTAATATTTCTAAAAATCCTGTGTTGCACTCGAGAACAAAACACATTGAATTAAGATATCATTTTCTAAGGGAGCTAGTTGAATCAAGTACTTTGCAAATTTCTTATGTTTCAACTGATGATCAATTAGCCGATATTTTGACAAAACCTTTGGATCAAAAACGTTTTATACATTTGCGAAAAGCAATTGGTATGCTTTCTTTCTTATAACAATTTTTGAACCATTGCTAGTTAGGTTTTGTTTTGTATTTTTGTTCTTTTTGTTTGTAATATAGAACATTAACTGAGCATTAGTATAATTGACTTTAATTGTTTCATGTTTTGAGAAACTTATTATGATTCGAATATCATTATAACTCTTTTGATGCAATGATCATTTATATCTATTATGTCATCTTTAATTGATCAAAGTCAATTCCTCACTCAATAATCTCTCGATATTGTTTTTATCTTATTTGATGACTGAAATAAGTATGAACATAAGATCAATGGTTGGTTGAATACTGAATATCTTTTATAATTGATAGCCAATTGAGGGGGAGTTTTTAATGTTTCATGCTCAAAAGATGTGAAAAGAGTTACATCCATTAATGGAGTGTGAAAACTATCACCACATGGAGGAAAGAGCTACCACCTCGGTCATCCGAGTATTGTGTGCAGCTACCACATGTTTACCAAGCATGGTGTTCTTGTTTTTTAGATAAAATGCTTGTTGGAATACTTGATTATGTCAAATTCCAAGGTTAGCATAAGGTGAGATTTCAAATTGAAATATGCTCAAAGAGCCACTCCCTAAATATATTGACTAGATAATATTATTTGACTTATTTGGGATTTTAAATATCTATCGATCTTGGTGTTCATTTTCTTTGCTCACTGATGATTTGATAAACTCATTATTCATTAGATCGTGGTTGATGTTTTGAATTTACTCAACTTTAGAGAGTATAACTTTTATAAATTTTCATTTCATTACTTGGGTATTATTGATATATTTATCATAATCTATTTCTTTTTATGTGAAACGATATTTTTTTTTAAAAAAGTTGATGTGCAAGAATGCTTACAAACTTTTTCTGGATTTTCTGAAATTTTTACGAATTTTTCTGAAGAAAAAGTTGCAGGTAGTCAGGACTGGATTGACTCAATCCGGATCCCAAACCATGGGATTTTCTGCGCGAAGCCGATCTGGACTGACCTCATAATCTGATCCGGACCGTGGCTAGGTTTTGATTAAAAAACGAATGGTTTTCGATTTCTCATTCACTCCAAGCTTTGGATTTTGGTTTCTACTGTTTCTCTCTCTAGAATCTACGAGCTTTTGGATTTTTTTCACTACATTTCACTCGATCCAAGTAAGTATTTTGATCAAAACTCGGTTCATTCACAGTTTTTGCTTGTGTTCTTCAAAACGTGATAGATTTCATGCAATGATTTTATTTTTGCATAGTTTTTGATCAAATTTTTTTTGAAATCTGAACTCTGGATGCCTAAGAATTGTTTCTATGCTTGTTGTTAATTTTCTAAACGGATTTTACTGCTTCGATTTCAGAAACTTCGGTTTTAGGGCAATTTTTTGGATTTTTCAAGATATGTGTAATGTACCAGATTTATAGTATGTAAATAATACAAATAAAAATGGTATGAAATACTATTTTTATTGAATTCAGAGAAAAGTAAGTTGGAGTTGAGAATATGAAACTTCAATTGAGAAGCTCATGTCCTTGTTTGGCAATTTTTGCGAAATGGCGAAACTCAGCAAAAATACTTGTAACACATTTCAAATATAATTACAAGTGAGTTGGAAGTATTTCGAATCGATGCAAAAGTCATCGAGTCGAAAAATGAGTTGTAGTTGGAAATCGAAGCTTCAAGCTTGTAAAATGTAGACCCACGTTTGCCGAATTCGCAAAATGGCGAAATGCGGCGAAAAGACTTGTAACATGTTTTAAATATGATTACAGTCGAGTTCGGTGCGTTTCGGGTTGACGCGAACGGCATCGGGTCGAAAAGTGACTTGAACCCCGAGGACTTAGCAAAAATTCTGAGATTTTTGAAATTGTGATCACGAAGCATTTTCGGAGCCCTGTTTCGGAGACTTAGAGTAGCCCAAAAATTTAAAAGAAATCGTGGGGTGTCTCACAAAAGTTTTCTAATTAAAAGGGGTGAAAAACAAAGGTGAGCGATTAAAGGAAAATTGGAGAACGAAGCGAGGAAAAATGCTTCAAGAATTCTGAAACTGCAGTTTTTAACAGTGCAGTTTATCACGAAGCTTTTTCGGGGCTCTCTTTCGAGAGCTTAGAGTAGCCCAAAAATTTAAAAGAAATCGTGGAGAGTTTAAGAAAAAATTGTAGAATAAAGGGGGAAAGAAAAATTTCGATTCCGATTTTCTAGTTGACGGCAAAACGCAGAGGAAGAAGGGTGTCTGAAATTGCTCTCTGCAGGGGCAAAACTGCAGGATTGGAGGGCATTTTGGGAAAAAGTGGTTTAGTTGAGGGCAAAAGTGTAAATTCACACTTCCCCTCCAACTACCCACCTGCAGGAGCATTTATTTCCCACTCTCTCTCCCTCTCTCTCTGTTGGAGCAGGAAACGAAAGAGAGAAAGAAGAAGAAAGGGAGAAGAAGAAGAAGAAGAAGAAGAAGAAGAAGAGGAAGGAAAGAAGAAGATGAAGACTTTTTCCCCTTTGCCTCCTTGTGACCAGTAAGAGTTTCCTCTTTCTCTCTCTCTCTCTTTTCTCCCATTCCTTGGCAGGAAAAAGAAATATATATATATATATATATATATATATATATTGTTGGAGAGGGGGGTGGCCGCTGTTGCCAGCAGCAGCTGCATCAAGTGCAGCTGCTGCCAGCAGCAGCAGCATCTGCCGCAGCTGCTCAGCTGCTGCTGCTACTAAGCAGCAGCAGCTGAGCAACCATGCTGCGCGGGCAGCATTGGCAGCTGCCAATGCAGCTGCCTTGCCTTGGCTGCAGCAGCTGCTGCTGCTATGAGCAGCAGCAGCTGGATTGGCTGGAGCAGCTACTGCTGCTGTAGGCAGCAGCAGCAATTGCTGCTGCTGCTGCTGCTATCGAAGAGAAAAAAAAAAAAGAGAAGAAGAAAAAGAGAAGAAATGAGAAAGAACAGAAAAGAAGAAAAGAAGAAAGAAGAAAATTTCTTCTTCTTTTCTTTTCTCCAATGAGCGAAATCTGTAATTGGGGGAAATTGCTCAAATTGAGTTTCTCTCCAATTTTTGAATGCAAATTCTTGATTTTTGCCAATATGCGAAATCGGTAATCGGGGGAATTGCTCAAATTGAGTTTTTCTCAAATTTCTGGGAGCATTTTTGACCCAGGGTCGAGTTGAGCAAGTTTCTTTTTGGCAACATGCCATGGGGGGATTATTCTCCTCCCATTTTTATGAACCAATCAAAAATTAGCCTTTTGGTGGGGAAAAGGATCAAATAAGAATTTTCCCCTTTTAGTTGTCAAAAGGGGTTAATTTTATCGTTTGATGGAGTTAGTGGATCGTGTAAAGACGGTTACTTTATGTTCTTCCTTCCTTACAATGTAGGGAAACCACAGAGGCAAAGGGAGCTAAAATTGTCTCCTCCAGGAACCAAGAAAGCACATCGAGGTGGGGGATTCTGCCGAAATTGGGTGACCTCTCCCCTTGCTCCTTTGCTTTTCGATCTAGAAGCATGATAGTAGCCTGTTAGAGGCGTTGGGTAATTATGATTGAATTTGCATGTGTAGATGGATATAGAAGAGAAGTAAACTTTTCTAATTATTAGAATAAGAGATAAACTTGCATGTGTAGAAGGATACAGATAGAAAAGTGGATTTTTCTGAACTGGTAAATATGGATGATAATTGCCTGCGTAGGTGTTAAACTTTATTGATGATTGAGATGAAAATAATTGCATGCGTAAAAAGGGGAATCAATAATTTGTTATCTGTGATCATGTTAGGGTATAACCCTAGGACTCATGTGACATCAGGGAAAAGAACAACATTGTTGGTAGTAAGACTAGGAGAAAACCTAGTATAGGGGTTTGACGAGTGACATCAACTTAGGAGTTATCCTAAGGAGAACGAGTGGCATGGTCTTAGGTGACAACCTAAGGACACTGGATAGAGTGATCAACATAGAGTCAGAGAACTCTAGGATGTATATGACATGGAACTTAGGTAAAGAAAACCTAAGGAGAACTAGTGATCAACATAGAGTCAGGGAACTCTAGGATGTATATGACATAGAACTTAGGTAAAGAGAACCTAAGGTGAACTAGTGATCAGCATAGAGTCAAGGAACTCTAGGACAAGTATGACATGGAACTTAGGTAAAGGGAACCTAAGGTGAGCTAGAAGAGTTTAAACTCACAGACAGAAAAATAGAGTCAAGTTAACTCCAGGATTCAGTAAGGAATCAAGAGAATGAAAAAATGGATCAAGTGTGGAGACATGAAAGGGGAAACAGGAAATTAGAGTCAATGTAACTCTAAGTTAATAGTGGAACAGGAAAATAGAGTTACGTTAACTCTAGGATTCAATGAGGAATCAGGAAAGTGGGATAAGATCCCAAGGTTAAAGAGTTGATCAAATATAACCCTAGAAAGTCATAGGATGTCTGGGCAAATGGACAATAACTTTAACTTCAATTTGAGTTAAATAAATCAAGGTGAAATGTTTAAGAGTCCAGGAGACTCTCTAATTATCCTTATGGCAAGACCTAGGATAAGAGATAATAAATGCAAAAGGTAAAGTTTAATAGCAAGCTAAAAGCGGCTAAAAGAGCATATCGAGAATGTAAATGGCGCCTTCGAATTTGAGACTCGTCATTGTGGAGCAGGACTCCCTGGGCAGTGACCCGTCGGACGAGGTACTTTCGAAAGGCTAAAAGTGAAAGTAAAGAACTAAATGCTTAAAGAAAGAGATTGCCAGTGGCAAAAAGAGAGCTACAAGCTCGTATAAGACAGAAAAGCAAGTGTTAAGAGCAAAGAGGCCAAGTGCTAAAGAAAAGAGAAAGAAAAGAGAAAGAAAAGAAAAGAGAAAGAAAAGAAAAGAAAAAGATAAAATGGGCGTACCTCCGGGGGCGAACGTACAACTGTCGGAGTTGGAGAGGGTCCCTCTCTCGGGCAGCGACCCGTATGACAGGTTCTAGAGTACTCTTGTCAGAGTTGGGCAGTGACCCTATCGGGGAGTGTCCCGTATGACAAGTCCCCCCGGTAGGACGGGGTAACACTTGCGAGTGTTATCGGCAACCTTAGAAATCTTATCTGATGGTAGCAGGACTACCGGGCTGGGGCCCGTTGGATAAGAATTTCTGAGGGTTAACTTAAATTAAACCACCATAGGGTAAAGAATAAGAAGAACAGAGAGTGGCCAAGGTGGCCGGGTTAGGGTAACCCAGTATACAGCGGCTTAGTGGCCGAGTTGGTGGTTAGTTGCCTAGTGTGGCTAGACAGAGTAGTGATGGATTGGTGAGTATACACAGATAGTGTAGTGGCCAGTATATACATAGTAGCATTATGATATTGAGGATTTTAATTTCCTAGCACTATTATTATTGCTTCCATTGGACCAAGTGGTGTAGGACACTTTATCTGGGTGGTTGAACCCACTGGGAACTATGTCGTAGTTCTCACACCCCTTGGGTGACTCCCCCCCACAGGTTCAGGTATGGATGCAGCGATCGCGACGGTTCAGAGGCAGACGGCGAGGTATACGACAGGGGCAAGGGCCCAGCAGCATAGAGACCTAGAGGGTCTAGCAGAGGTATCCCTTTTATTTATTTCTTGAGTGAACCTTGTATGGTGAGGAAATTATGTAAGAGAATTATAATAATTTTATTGCAAGTTCAGAAATGTAAAGTGTAATAAAGTAATGCTTGGTTCACTCTTGTATGCTTTCATTTTCGCATTAACTGTTGTTATTGAATGAAAGTTTTAATTTGTAGTGATTTTTAGTACTCTGATATTGAGATTCCACATACACTTGTTGTATTATTTTGGATGTTACCGTTCCTTTCGGGTAGGAAAAGGTCTTACCCGATTGGCGGGTCTGTTGGCGTGCCCGAACCGTACAAATTGGCGGACTCGGGGCGTGACAGATTAGAGTGGTATCAGAGCCTAGGAATAGTCCTAGGTGGTTAGTGAGCCTTAGGGAGACCCTAGGGATTAGTACGAGAGAGTGTGTTGATTAGTGGGCGAAAGTATTCGATTGATTATTGTTGTTCCCCAAAAGGATGTTGGGACTGATCGAGGGCGACGAGCTTTCATTCTTCGGATATTACGTTGGCGGCCGACAACGTAATGTTGGAGATGAAAAGGAGTACCCTCCTATACTTTCGCATGATTGAGTCCACGAGCCTTTTTGTCGGTATGTAGACTGTGCGTTGCTCAAATGGCTAAGTTTGGGCTACTTGTTTCGTTGCGGTGTGCATATTGGCGATGACACCACATAGGGAAACGCACCTGTTTCGACTCGAGTCACGAGAGGGCTCGGGGTCAAACGACGTACATGAGCTGCGACAGCAGGTGGCCGCACTTATTGGGTGGTCCAGCAGCAGATCAAGCTTCTTGCCGCTAGACGGGGACTTCCCGCCGACAGGCAGACAGATTCCGACGCCTATAGGTGGCGTCAAGGTGACGGTCGGAGCAGATCAATAGGCTCCAGTGGCTGACAGCGCAGCAAGCTGAGGCTGCATAAATGACGCATGAGCGTACGGCGTCGCCGCATGATGGGGCGACAGTGGAGAGGGTGGCAGTGGCCACCGAGTTTTTGTCGGCGCACCCCGCACCTTCAGCAAGGGGTGTTATAAGCTTGTGTCAGCTATTTTGCTGGCAAGGTATGGTTGGAAAGGTCCAGTGAGAGACCGACTCACAGAACACTGGTGATCGCTACGTGCGAGAACCAAGTTAATGTCCTAAGGGTTAGGGCAAGAAGGATTACGGGCCTTGAGTAGGCTTCAAGATGCGTGGATCTCTCGATAGAGCGAGAGTTTACTGGCGCCGTTCTGATGAATGGGTGTGATGGCAAGGATTGCCACCGCAGGATTTGCGTGTTAATCACCAGAATGGTGAACTGTTGTTGTGGTGCCTCGACCCAGTTGGGAGAGTTGCACGAGAGCCGTAGGGGTACGTAAGCGAATCGCTCAACACTGGATTTCTGCGAGTTAGCGTGGGGGCGTAGGACGCCCAACTGTTTGGGTGCTCATGGAGCACAAGTATCGATTAGCCAGAGAGAGCTGATTAGGTGGCGTATTAGCCTTTGCCCAGTGTGGCCAAAGTTGATAGAGAGTTTTGGGTCGTGGATTGACGACTTGTTAGTTGGTTTTGCTCAGTGAGCATAGTGGTTGCGTGGCGACGATTAGCGGGTTCGCTTGGGGATGACCCGTACCTGGACCATGTTTGTGGACTATAGCCCAGTGGGCAGGCGCAGTCAGCTGTGAGAGACAGCGGCCCGAGACCTGATGGCGGGGCATGATAGAGATTTGGTCGGGACGGTAGTCCGAGCGATGACCCGGGAACGTGGAATGCCACGTGTGAGCATTGAGGCTATTAGTACGCTGAGAGTGTGATATGACCAGGCCGTAGAGCTAGTGGTGATTGAGGTACTATAGCTCCTAGTGGGAGTGTTGGTGTGGTAATCCCAAGTGAGGATTTACCCGTATGACGATTGGGTCTGTGTGCTAGTGAGAGCCATTATACAGAGTTGGACTTGTTGGGCTATAGGCCCCTATTTGACCGTGGTCTGTGAACCTATTAGTAGTCCGAGATGTCGGGTTAGCTGATAACCTGTGGACTTAGAGCGCTAGCAGCGTGTGAGATAGTTGAGGACTTGTGGGTTGGCCTTTGCCCTCCATATTAGGCAGCGGAGTGACCGAAAAATGCGGTAAATGTAACTAGTTGCTGATGCAACCTCGTTGTGAAAGATAGAATGATGGCGGAATTAAAGTGAAGATTTCGCAAGAAAAGACTTGATCATTCGTGGCAATTGAGAGAGCAAGTGCTCAAATGGGTCTCTCACCTACTTGGTGAAAGTGGCCAAACACCAGGTCTGAGTTTGTCCCTAAAAAGAGATAGGGATCCATGAATGGGTTGCTCGTGTAGTCTCGGCGAGCAGGCAATTTGATGCCGGTCATGATATATAGTGAGCCCAGTAGTGAGGGCAAAATTCCTCCCTCTCGATCAAGTAGGAGTCGAGATGTGATGCAAGTTTCGAGGACGAAACTTATTTTAAGGGGGGTAGAATGTAATGTACCAGATTTATAGTATGTAAATAATACAAATAAAAATGGTATGAACTACTATTTTTATTGAATTCAGAGAAAAGTGAGTTGGAGTTGAGAATATGAAGCTTCAATTGAGAAGCTCAGGTCCTTGTTTGGCAATTTTTGCGAAATGGCGAAACTCAGCAAAAATACTTGTAACACATTTCAAATATAATTACAAGTGAGTTGGAAGCATTTCGAATCGATGCAAAAGTCATCGAGTCGAAAAATGAGTTGTAGTTGGAAATCGAAGCTTCAAGCTTGTAAAATGTAGACCCACGTTTGCCGAATTCGCAAAATGGCGAAATGCGGCGAGAAGACTTGTAACATGTTTTAAATATGATTACAGTCGAGTTCGGTGCGTTTCGGGCTGACGCGAAGGGCATCGGGTCGAAAAGTGACTTGAACCCCGAGAACTTAGAAAAAATTCTGAGATTTCTGAAATTGTGATCACGAAGCATTTTCGGAGCCCTGTTTCGGAGACTTAGAGTAGCCCAAAAATTTAAAAGAAATCGTGGGGTGTCTCACAAAAGTTTTCTAATTAAAAGGGGTGAAAAACAAAGGTGAGCGATTAAAGGAAAATTGGAGAACGAAGCGAGGAAAAATGCTTCAAGAATTCTGAAACTGCAGTTTTTAACAGTGCAGTTTATCACGAAGCTTTTTCGGGGCTCTCTTTCGAGAGCTTAGAGTAGCCCAAAAATTTAAAAGAAATCATGGAGAGTTTAAGAAAAATTTGTAGAATAAAGGGGGAGAAGAAAAATTTCGATTCCGATTTTCCAGTTGACGGCAAAATGCAGAGGAAGAAGGGTGTCCGAAATTGCTCTCTGCAGGGGCAAAATTGCAGGATTGGAGGGCATTTAGGGAAAAAATGGTTTAGTTGAGGGCAAGAGTGTAAATTCACACTTCCCCTCCAACTACACACCTGCAGTAGCATTTATTTCCCACTCTCTCTCCCTCTCTCTCTGTTGGAGCAGGAAACGAAAGAGAGAAAGAAGAAGAAAGGGAGAAGAAGAAGAAGAAGAAGAAGAAGAAGAAGAAGAGGAAGGAAAGAAGAAGATGAAGACTTTTTCCCCTCTGCCTCCTTGTGACCAGTAAGAGTTTCCTCTCTCTCTCTCTCTCTCTCTCTCTCTCTCTCTTTTCTCCCATTCCTTGGCAGGAAAAAGAAATATATATATATCTATATATATATATATATATATATATATATATATATATATATATATATATATATATATATATATATATATATATATATATATATATATATATATATATATATATATATATATTGTTGGAGAGGGGGGTGGCTGCTGCTGCCAGCAGCAGCTGCATCAAGTGCAGCTGCTGCCAGCAGCAGCATCATCTGCCGCAGCTGCGTAATGCAGCTGCTCAGCTGCTGCTGCTGCTGCGTAATGCAGCTGCTGCTGCTAAGCAGCAGCAGTTGAGCAACCATGCTGGGCGGGCAGCATTGGCAGCTGCCTTGGCAGCTGCCAATGCAGCTGCCTTGCCTTGGCTGCAGCAGCTGCTGCTGCTATGGGCAGCAGCAGCTGCCTTGGCTGCAGCAGCTGCTGGTGCTATAGGCAGCAGCAGCAATTGCTGCAGCTGCTGCTGCTATCGAAGAGAAAAAAAAAAAAGAGAAGAAGAAAAAGAGAAGAAATGAGAAAGAAAAGAAAAGAAGAAAAGAAGAAAGAAGAAAATTTCTTCTTCTTTTCTTTTCTCCAATGAGCGAAATCTGTAATTGGGGGAAATTGCTCATATTGAGTTTCTCTCCAATTTTTGAATGCAAATTCTTGATTTTTGCTAATATGCGAAATCGGTAATCGGGGGAATTGCTCAAATTGAGTTTTTCTCAAATTTCTGGGAGCATTTTTGACCCAGAGTCGAGTTGAGCAAGTTTTTTTTTGGCAACATGCCATGGGGGGATTATTCTCCTCCCATTTTTATGAACCAATCAAAAATTAGCCTTTTGGTGGGGAAAAGGATCAAATAAGAATTTTCCCCTTTTAGTTGTCAAAAGAGGTTAGTTTTATCGTTTGATGGAGTTAGTGGATCGTGTAAAGACGGTTACTTTATGTTCTTCCTTCCTTACAATGTAGGGAAACCACAGAGGCAAAGGGAGCTAAAATTGTCTCCTCTAGGAACCAAGAAAGCACATCGAGGTGGGGGATTCTGCCGAAATTGTGTGACCTCTCCCCTTGCTCCTTTGCTTTTCGATCTAGAAGCATGATAGTAGCCTGTTAGAGGCGTTGGGTAATTATGATTGAATTTGCATGTGTAGATGGATATAGAAGAGAAGTAAACTTTTCTAATTATTAGAATAAGAGATAAACTTGCATGTGTAGAAGGATACAGATAGAAAAGTGGATTTTTCTGAACTGGTAAATATGGATGATAATTGCCTGCGTAGGTGTTAAACTTTATTGATGATTGAGATGGAAATAATTGCATGCGTAAAAAGGGGAATCAATTATTTGTTATCTGTGATCATGTTAGGGTATAACCCTAGGACTCATGTGACATCAGGGAAAAGAACAACATTGTTGGTAGTAAGACTAGGAGAAAACCTAGTATAGGGGTTTGACGAGTGACATCAACTTAGGAGTTATCCTAAGGAGAACGAGTGGCATGGTCTTAGGTAACAACCTAAGGACACTGGATAGAGTGATCAACATAGAGTCAGAGAACTCTAGGATGTATATGACATGGAACTTAGGTAAAGGAAACCTAAGGAGAACTAGTGATCAATATAGAGTCAGGGAACTCTAGGATGTATATGACATGGAACTTAGGTAAAGAGATCCTAAGGTGAACTAGTGATCAGCATAGAGTCAAGGAACTCTAGGACAAGTATGACATGGAACTTAGGTAAAGGGAACCTAAGGTGAGCTAGAAGAGTTTAAACTCACAGACAGAAAAATAGAGTCAAGTTGACTCTAGGATTCAGTAAGGAATCAAGAGAATGGAAAAATGGATCAAGTGTGGAGACATGAAAGGAGAAACAGGAAATTAGAGTCAATGTAACTCTAAGTTAATAGTGGAACAGGAAAATAGAGTTAAGTTAACTCTAGGATTCAATGAGGAATCAGGAAAGTGGGATAAGATCCCAAGGTTAAAGCGTTGATCAAATATAACCCTAGAAAGTCATAGGGTGTCTGGGCAAATGGACAATAACTTTAACTTCAATTTGAGTTAAATAAATGAAGGTGAAATGTTTAAGAGTCCAGGAGACTCTCTAATTACCCTTATGGCAAGACCTAGGATAAGAGATAATAAATGCAAAAGGTAAAGTTTAATAGCAAGCTAAAAGCGGCTAAAAGAGCATATCGAGAATGTAAATGGCACCTTCGAATTTGAGACTCGTCATTGTGGAGCAGGACTCCCTGGGCAGTGACCCGTCGGACGAGGTACTTTCGAAAGGCTAAAAGTGAAAGTAAAGAACTAAATGCTTAAAGAAAGAGATTGCCAGTGGCAAAAAGGGAGCTACAAGCTCGTATAAGACAGAAAAGCAAGTGTTAAGAGCAAAGAGGCCAAGTGCTAAAGAAAAGAGAAAGAAAAGAGAAAGAAAAGAAAAGAGAAAGAAAAGAAAAGAAAAAGATAAAATGGGCGTACCTCCGGGGGCGAACGTACAACTGTCGGAGTTGGACAGGGTCCCTCTCCCGGGCAGCGACCCGTATGACAGGTTCTAGAGTACTCTTGTCAGAGTTGGGCAGTGACCCTATCGGGTAGTGTCCCATATGACAAGTCCCCCCGGCAGGACGGGGTAACACTTGCGAGTATTATCGGCAACCTTAGAAATCTTATCTGATGGTAGCAGGACTACCGGGCTGGGGCCCGTTGGATAAGAATTTCTGAGGGTTAACTTAAATTAAACCACCATAGGGTAAAGAATAAGAAGAACAGAGAGTGGCCAAGGTGGCCGGGTTAGGGTAACCCAGTATACAGCGGCTTAGTGGCCAAGTTGGTGGTTAGTTGCCTAGTGTGGCTAGACAGAGTAGTGATGGATTGGTGAGTATACACAGATAGTGTAGTGGCCAGTATATACATAGTAGCATTATGATATTGAGGATTTTAATTTCCTAGCACTATTATTATTGCTTCCATTGGACCAAGTGGTGTAGGACACTTTATCTCGGTGGTTGAACCCACTGGGAACTATGTCGTAGTTCTCACACCCCTTGGGTGACTCCCCCCCATAGGTTCAGGTATGGATGCAGCGATCGCGACGGTTCAGAGGCAGACGGCGAGGTATACGACAGGGGCAAGGGCCCAGCAGCATAGAGACCTAGAGGGTCTAGCAGAGGTATCCCTTTTATTTATTTCTTGAGTGAACCTTGTATGGTGAGGAAATTATGTAAGAGAATTATAATAATTTTATTGCAAGTTCAGAAATGTAAAGTGTAATAAAGTAATGCTTGGTTCACTCTTGTAAGCTTTCATTTCCGCATTAACTGTTGTTATTGAATGAAAGTTTTAATTTGTAGTGATTTTTAGTACTCTGATATTTAGCTTCCGCATACACTTGTTGTGTTATTTTGGATGTTACCGTTCCTTTCGGGTAGGAAAAGGTCTTACCCGATTGGCGGGTCTGTTGGCGTGCCCGAACCGTACAAATTGGCGGACTCGGGGCGTGACAATATGAGAAATTGATCTATTTTCTCAATTCTTTTTGCAAAATTGTCTTGATTCCTAGCTTCTACATGTGATAAGGATTGTTTGGGTATAATTTTTCAAATTTTTGGAATTAAATAATTTTTTCCATGTTTTGGAGTTTTTGCTCACAGGACCAAATTTTTTAAAATTCTGGCAACAATGGTGTTTGGCTGGATAATTGTGTTCATAATTGCTCTAGTCAGCAATCGCGTGACCAACAAATTGAAGCAAGCTAGAAAAGATCAAGGAGAACTTGAGCTCGTTCCATCAGATGACTCAGAGACTGAATCAGAAGACTGGGAGAACACAGTCAAGGAAGCACAACTGGCTGCCGCAGCTAACGATAGGTCTGCGTTAAAGAACAAGGCGCCTATGGAATCTTGCTCGATGATAAGAAAGTGTAACGCCCCGGAGGTTTTTCGGTTGAGTGGAAAACGTGAAATATTAAAATTTTCTTTGCATTGTCCCCCAGTGCGCGCCAGACCCGCCACACGTGCAAATTCCTCGACCCCGAGAGCGGAGTCTCCTCTGCACGTGCACGGCAGTTTCAACTTAGACAGGCATACCAACCCGCATGTAAACTCATTCACACTTTAACCACAATCATCGTTCATCAATAGTAAGAGAGAGTACTATAACTACTTAACCCGGCCGTCGATATTTAGAAAGGATAAATCCATGGGTTTTCAAATCGGTGCCTACACGACACTCGTTGTTTTAAAAGCCATTTTCGCAAACATTTTCCTTGCTTTGAAAGTAGGCCGAAACTATAGAGTATGAAAGCAAACAGAGTCACCACAGTAGTTTGAACATCCACAGCCACAACCACTCACACAAAACAGAAACTACGAAGATAACATAAATAAAGCCTCACAAATGTCACTCATGGTAAAGCTAAACAAACGACAAGTCCTCGTGAACCGTCCTCACAGCCGTCCCATGCCTGCGCCCGACCAACCTGTCACAGAGTGGGGAGTCAGTGACACTACCAGGATGCAACATAAACTGGGGTAAACAATATATATATATATATATATATATATATATATATATATATATATATATGCGATGCTTGGGAAACTGAAATTTATGCAAACCGAGCCACTAGCATGTCCATGTTTACCCCCTCCCAAGAGAACCACGGTACCCTGTAATGAACCAGACACGTGCATCTGCTCCTGTAATAATCAAACATATGCCCTTGCTCCTATAACAATCAAACGTGTGCACCTGCCTCTCGTGATTTGCTTATACCCCTCCACGGCGCTCGTGCGGTACTTGAGCAGCCGTGAGAGGTCCCCATCATCACGAAGTGGGGTACACGGGCCAACGTGCCATCTTTCCGAAAAAATACACCCTGTGCGGTGGCTAGACCGCCGGTGTGCGTGCAAGCAAACCTTGGGCTCACAATTGTGTGTATCATAAACCAGAGCGACCCACAGTCGCTAGAGATATTAGTAATAACATGCTTATGTAAAACAGGGGTTAGACATGATCATAGTATAAGTGTTGCTTTATTCATGACAAAGCATAATTTCTTTTACCACCTTCCTGAAGAGACAGAGGAGATCACCCACTTGAGCAGCATTTGGTGTCACGCCCCGGGGTCGAAACTGCGACCCGGGCTCGCCAACAGATCCGCCGTCTGTGAGGAAACTGCCGCACAGACGAAGCGTCTATCCTGCAAAAGATCTATAGCTAACATGTATCAGGGCTGAAAAAGAACTAATAGCTATAGAAATCAACTGAACATCCGGATAAATGAAAGTCCTCAATACAAAGTCTGAAAGCTATGAAAAATAATACAATTCTCACAAGTCTGTCAGAATGTCCAGTACAAAAGTGGAGTCATAAAATAAAAACGGGTACATCTACCTCTGACTCTCAATGCTGGTAAGGAACTAATCGGCCACGTCCTCACCTCGATTTGCTGTCTCCGCGCGAACCAAGCCGGAACAACTACCTCAACCTGTCACCGCAGCGGGTGTGAGATCTACTGCAGAAGGGAGATCTCAGTGGGTACCGTCCCAATATCCACGGTATGCCCACTAAGTCTACTGGAGGCAAAACAGATAGATATGCAGATAGATAGATAGATAGATAAGCTGAAGGAAAACTACAGCTAATATGTCTCAAACATAATGCTCAAAAGGAAACTCTATCATAAATATGCTATGCATACTCTCGCTACTACTAAAATGCCTCAGTATCAATGCTCTCAGGAAAAACCATCTAAGAACATAATATGTAACCACCAACTCATAACACCCAATCTCAAAGACTGCCAAAACTGGCTCAGTCCAGCCTGCGCCTGTCGTCTAGGAACGCACCTGCCCACTACCACGCATCCACAAGAGGACGGGATTTACGTGGGGCGTCCTAAACCGACTATCTCAATCTCACACAAAGTGACCCCATGGTAACTCGGCCAGGGGTATCAAGCGACCACTAGTATATGAACTAGGCGCATATCCACATCGTAGCCTCGTCAGTCTCGGTATCATCATCGCACCCGGGGCGTAGCTCGAGGGGAGCGACCCCACCGAACTCAAGTATCACATCTGTCTCACTGTCTCAATATACGGCACATGCAGGCTATAATCCACGATCAAACAGATCGGTAACTCGAAGCTCAAAGCACAACTCAGTCGGAAAAGAACCTCGACTAAATCAGGAATAGCCCAAACACTCTCACAGCTATGTCGGAGAACCCTCAACGACTCAATCTGATAATGCATGACCATGGTTGTGTCGGGAAACCTCCGCGACTCAATCTGCCAGAACCCCAAATATCCTCAAAACTAAGTGGGAGAACTACCTCCACCACTAAATCATAAACACAACCCATGATCTAGAATAAACCCATCATCCCAACAAGGAAGAAGAACTCTCATGACACTAGAACTCGACAGACGTTGCTCTAAAAATACACTCGGCCCTCTGGCACGAGTACACAATCAACTCGAACAATCTAGACCATTCATAATGTTCTCAATAATTAAAAAAAAATCCTTTTAAAAATGGAGTTTTACTTCGAACGGGATACTAAAAATATATGAAGGTCCAGATGCAGGCTGAATCTCAAATGAACATACAGTCTAGTGTCAAATAACCTCTAGATCATACTAAAAAATGTCTGGGGCTCAAGAATGTCATTCTACAATTTTCTAGGCAACTATTAGAATTATCAATATAATAAATGAGCTAAACATGATCAATATGCTTACAGAAGAATTAAAGGGCATTCCATAAATCTCGAAGAAATTCCAACCCACCTCGGTTGCCACCAATTGCTTGTCGACACTTGCGATTGGGCTCCGCGCGATTACCTTGCCTCCACGTGGTCTGCACGCAAAACGAAGCCCGCTGCCAGAGTCCGCACACCAAACGGAGCACGCCGCCGGAGTCCGCACGCAAAACAGAGCACGCCGCCAGAACCCGCACGCAAAACGGAGTCCGCACGCAAAACGAAGCACGGTGCCGGAACCCGCATGCAAAACGGAGTCCACACGCAAAATGGAGCACGGTGCCGGAACCCGCACGCAAAACGGAGTCCGCACGCAAAACGGAGCACGGTGCCGTAACCCGCACGCAAAACGGAGTCCGCACGCAAAACGGTGCAGTACAACACGGTCCCTAACACACATAAGAGCAAGGGGTCAACACCAACGTCCAAAAGAACGCCCCAAAATCATGCCAAAAATACCGCAAAAACTACACGCGGGACCTACCTCGACTGCGTCGCGCCGCCCAAACGGCCGTTTGGAACACCTTGCGCGCTCCACGGGATCACCGACGCGCCGCCGCACCCTACGAACTCCCCTCTCTCACTCTCCCTCTCGCGCTCGGTTGGAGAAGAAAAGGAAAAGAAGAAGAGAAATGGCGCGGGGGAGAAGGAAGAAGAAAAAGAAGAGAAAGGGAAGGAGGGAGGGTGGTCCACGGACCCGGTCCACGGCGGCCAACCAATGGGGAGCCACAACCCGCGGTCTAGCAAGCCGGGGCGCGTGCGCCGGGTCCACGGACGCGCCCCGTGCGCCACGCGGCGCGCACCCAAGAGCGCCACGCGGGCGCGCAGCCCGCGCGCCACACGGGCGCTTGACACCGCGCCCGCGCAGGCGCGGGACACCCCGCGCGCCCCCGCGACCGCGCGGGGGGGGGGGGGGGGGGGGGGCCAGTGGGGGCCTGCCACGTGGCGGCCCCCGCGTGACCCGCGCTGAAGGCGCGCTTCCCCAGCGCGCCTGCGCGCCATCCCTACGACCGTACACTCGCCTCGAGCCGCGCGCCACCTCGGGATCCGAGCCGCCAACTCGGGATTCGCGCATGTGTCTCGAAAAACACGCGCGCCACCCGGGCTCCGAAAAAAACAAGTAAATAGTCCATTCCCAACGATTTCGCGCGCTGAATACAAATCCAATGTCCGTTTCTTCAAATTCTCATCCAAAAAATTTACCGAAAGCCCTCGGAAAGCCCACTTGCTCCGATTTTCATGCTGGGTCCATTTCTGAAGTCCGATTTGCCTAATTCCAACTCTAGATAAATTCCGAAGGCATCCGGAGAGGTGGTCATTCATCCAAACTTCGCCCTGAGTGCAAATTGACATCCGTGTCGCACGAAATCACTTCCAACACTCAACGGGTCCTCCAATTACCCATGTGATCCCTTTTAAGCCTGAAGTCCATCACTTGTGTCCAAATTGTGCACAAACACCACCGACACACCACGCAGGCCTCCATTGATGCAAACTAAATCCCAAATTGCACCAAAAATCCATTTCTTGGGCCGACACGCGCACAAACACTCCCAAAGGCCACTAATCCATCAGTAATCTCCTAAGTGGAGATTCGGGTCCTCACATTTGGTCGGTACGCCTGCAGTCGACTCACAGCCCTCGAACGACACCCCGACCTACGGAGTCCCCAGAAAACAACCATCAGTTAAGACTGAATATAATTAAAAGGGAGACAGCGACACGACACCACGGCGACTCGACGCTAACACGTGGGAGCCGGAACAAGCAAGAACACAGGCCCCACGTGACGCAGCAGTAGAGGCCCGTGCGGCGCGGCAGTAGAGGCCCCGCGCGGGCACAAGCCCCGCGCGGGCGCGGCGCGGCGGCAGTGGCAGCAGAGGCCCCGCGCGGGCGCGGCGCGGCGGCAGCGGCAGCGGCAGCAGAGGCCCCGCGCGGCAGAGGCCCCGCGCGGGCACAAGCCCCGCGCGACGACAGAGCCCCGTGCGGGCACATGCCCGCACGGGCGCGGCGCAGCGGCGCGGCAGCAGACCGCCCCCTCGCGGGCGGCGGCCCACGGCTGCAGGCCGCCCCGCGCGCGCCAGCAGGCCACCCCCGCGCGGGCGGCGGCGCGCGGCTGCAGGCCGCCCCGCGCGGCACAGGCCCTCGCTGGCGGCGGCGCGGCATCAAGCCGCCCCGCGCGGGCACAGGCCCGTGCGAGCGGCGGCGCTGCAGCAAGCCGCCCCGCGCGGGTGTAGGCCCGCTCGGGCGGCGCGCGGCAGCAGGCCGCCCGGCACGGGCGGCGGCGCGCGGCTGCAGGCCGCCCGGCGCGGGCAAGGCCCCGCGCGGTCGGCGGCGCGCGGCTGCAGGCCGCCCCGCGTAGGCGCAGGCCCGCGCGGGCGGCGGCGCGGCAGCAAGCCGCCCAGCGCTGTGCAGGCCCGCGCGGGCGGCGCGCGGCAGCAGGTCGCCCCGCGCGGGCGCAGGTCCACGCGGGTGGCGTGCGGCAGCATGCCGCCCCTGCGCAGGTCCGCGCGGGCGGCGCGCTCGGCAACAGCGGCAGCAACGGCAGCGGCGGCGGTTTCGACAGCGGTAACTCAGTTCCCCCGACATTAACGACGAATAGAGAGAGAAAAGAGGAGGGGAGATCGATCGTTTACCTTGGTCATGCGGCGGAGGAGAAGACAGATCGTTCTTCCCGTCACCAACGCGATGGATTTCCCTTCCCCCTTTCTCTAACTCTCCCTGGCGGCTAGGGTACAAGGGTTTCTCTCTCAGGGTAAACCGTCTGTATTTATATACATAAGAGGAAAAACCCCAACCCTCAAGTAAACGCTAATACTCCAAACCCTCACCGCATGCGCACACAAAAGGGATAAGAAAGAAGGTTAATTAACGACTCGCTACACTCGCACAAATACAGTTGTTAATCCGGTCCAAAAGAAACCTACATCGTTGCTAATAAAATAAACTCTTAAAGTAAGTGGTCGTAAAAAGTCCCGGACACTACAGAAAGTATGCTAGAAGGAAGCAAACAAGGGGGAGTGGACTTCATATTAATGAGTCTCTTGCAGGTATACAATCTCCAACTAGAGAAAACATCATCCAGATGAAAGTGTCTGAATGGATTGGAGATAGACATGCTTCATGAATTCCAGTATCTGTTGCACCACCTGAACCCTCGTTACCTACTTCAACTCCAAGGAGAGACACGTCAGAGGATGAAGGGTCTGTGTCCTTCATTTATCGCGAGCAACAACGACTTTTATCAGAACAAGAAAGGATGTCACTTGACGTACAACGCATCACTACCCATCAACGTAAGCTTCGAAGGAATTGTTCGAAACTTTCAAAGCTGCTCAAGGCAATATTTGACAAATTTGGATGCAGCAGCTCTGACGACAATGACGAATCAGATTGATGAGATTTTATTTTTCCTTTAGTTTCATTTCATTTCATTTTTTTTTTAACAATTTCTCTTTTGCAGATTTTTTTTGGTTATCTGAACTTTGCAATTCCTCCTTACATTTTTGGCTTGTTTGAGTGACAAAAAGGGGGAGAGAAAACTGAGAACTGAAAACTGAGAACAAGTAAGATGAGACTTGGATGACTACCCGACTAACTATTCTACTAACTATTTGGGGTTTTAATATTCTAACTTTTACCAAGTTGGTAGATAGGACAAGAACAAGTGACAGGTAGGTATCAATATCTTAACTTTTGTGAACTTTGAACTATGACATTTGGAACTTTATTGATATATGATATGTGAATCTTTGATTGACTATTTTCATACATATCTAATTAAATAATATCATAAGTTACATGTGTGACGCCCCACTTCCCAGGAGGTCACCCATCCTAGAACTACTCTAGCTCTAGCACGCTTAACTCTCATGTTCCTCTTGGATCTTGCTACCATCCAAAATGCTATAGCCGGGTTAGAGATTTAGTCCTATTATATCATTTATATATAGGACTAATCCAAATTCCGGGGGTGTCACATTCTTCCCCCCTTTAAACCCTGACGTCCACGTCAGGCTCAAGCACACTCACAAGCACCAGGCGATGTGAGACTTGTCTCGCTAGCCTTAGCCGACCTTGTAGGGAGCTGCACTCCACCTACAACGGTCATTAGCCGGGGAGGGGGTCACCCATCCTAAAACTACTCTAGCTCTAGCACGCTTAACTCTCATGTTCCTCTTGGATCTTGCTACCATCCAAAATGCTATAGCCGGGTTAGAGATTTAGTCCTATTATATCATTTATATATAGGACTAATCCAAATTCCGGGGGTGTCACATTCTTCCCCCCTTTAAGCCCTGACGTCCACGTCAGGCTCAAGCACACTCACAAGCACCAGGCGATGTGAGACTCGTCTCGCTAGCCTTAGCCGACCTTGTAGGGAGCTGCACTCCACCTACAACGGTCATTAGCCGGGGAGCCACACTCTACCCGCTATATAACCCTGGCTCAGCCGAGACTCATCTCATATTTCCGGCTGGTGAATGGCTCTGATACCAACTGTGACGCACCACTTCCCAGGGGGTCACCCATCCTAGAACTACTCTAGCTCTAGCACGCTTAACTCTCATGTTCCTCTTGGATCTTGCTACCATCCAAAATGCTATAGCCGGGTTAGAGATTTAGTCCTATTATATCATTTATATATAGGACTAATCCAAATTCTGGGGGTGTCACAACATGAGTATAAACTCTATCTCTCTGATTGCTTATTGAAGTTTTAAATTCTTGAGGTATCTAATAATTTCTTCTGTCAAGAATTGTTTCTTTTGTAGAGAGTACAAGCGCCTAAGTCTAGATTTTGTATTAGGAGTTTATCTCTTGTATTTACCTTTATTTGGACCATTCATATGAATTTTTGTTGTATGGTGATAGCAACAAAAATATCTTTTTGTTTATTTTAAGTGGATTACATATTTTGTCACGAAACCGCCAAAGGGGGAGATTGTTAAGGATTTTTGTATTGGCGTATTTCGTGAAGTGTTTTGAGTCTTGAAGATTGAAGTTGAAGAATTGTGGATCACATATATCAATCTCAAGAAGAATGGATTCAAAAGGATCAGGTACGTTTGACTAAATATTTTTGATAATCTGAATACATTGTTATAGTTTAGAAACACTTGGAATAAGTTTCATTCATTAAATATAAAAAATTGGACATTTTGAGTGTTCAGGATCCAGATCAGGAGCATCCAGTTCGTACCCCAAACATGGTTTAGTTTATGCGAAATTCTAGTCCGGATCATCCCCTTTCCAGTCCGGACCCCGAACCTTGTGTTTGTTGAATCGCATGAATCAGTCCGGATCAGGCAATTCTAATCCGGACCCCGTGTGAGGACCCAAAATTCCCACGTAAGGATTACTGTTGGATCAACAGCTTTTGGAGGCTTATGTTGAGTATTGGGAGTGTTTGTGCACAAATTGGACCCAAGATTTAGACTCAGTGAGAAATCTGGATCAAGATTACTTATTTGGATGCCTTCGACAAATTTTAGAAAGAGAATTTGGCAAAACAGACAGCGGATTTGGATTCAGCGTGCGAAAATGATAGAAATGGACTATTTACTTGTATTTTTCGGAGTCCGGATGAGCGAACACGGGCAACCGAAAGTTTTGGGGACTTTCGGGTACGTGGGTTGGTCGTGGACCGGGGGTGCCACGTGGTGGCACCCCATTGGACCGGTGGAGGGTCGCGGTCCATGGGGCGCGCCAGGCTGCCACGTGGTTGGCCATGATGGGCCAGCCGTACGCGCACGTGGGCCTGTAGAGGGAGAGAGGGATTTTGGAGATTTTTTCTCCTTTTCTTTTTCTTCTTCTTCCTCTTCTTCTTCCTCCTTCCTCCTTTGGACATTGGGATTTTTCTGGGGACCTTATGCAGAGCTTCACCACCAACCCTTCTTTATGTTCATCACCTTGGTTGGCCATGAGAGCTCCCTTGATCATCATCTTCCCCATGTTGGAGCACAAACACCATTGATGGATTTTCGGAGCTTCACCGTCGCAGTTTAGTTCAGAAATTCCCCAGGCTTCATTTCTTGGTATTTTGAGCTGAAATTTGGAGGGGATATCCACGACAGGTAAATCTACAAACTTTATATTCAGTGTTTTGCTTGGATCATAAGTTTTCTTGGAGAATTTCTAGTTTTCCCACAACCCTCGCGCACAGATCTTATTATTGGACACTTTGGAGTAATTTTGGGTTTTCTCTTTCATACGAGCTCGGAATTGGGAGATCTTTAGCTCAATCTCTATCTACTCTCGACAAGGAATTCATTGCCACCTTTCTCACTATATTTGGAGCTCATTTGGACAGGTAAAATTTGTTGGGTTATGTCTAATAAGGATCTAAATAGGGGAAAAAATACCTAGAGGGGGGTGAATAGGTGTAAACGATAAACTCTCAAAAATCTTTGCGTAATAAAACCCAATGCGGAAATGAAAAATAACACGCAAGATTTTTACGTGGAAAACTCCATCACAGGAGTAAAAAACCACGGGACCGATAACACGGTGAAATCAACTAAGATTAAACACGTACAAAGGTGATATAACGTACTCACACACGACTCAACCTTTTTCCATACGCTCCGAGTTGATATTCTCCGCTCGCTCCGCAACGCGCCTCGAATCCACGATTTGCGTCCAACGCCGAATCCACGGCGTCCAACGTCGAGTCCACGACGTCTGACCGAATCCACGGTCTCCACCAAGTAGTACGTCTCGATCACACGAACGTACCTCGCTCCGAATCCACAAGAGCGGTAACACCTTGAATCTACAAGGCCACGCGAATCCACGTGCCGATTTTAGGGAAAATCGTTGTTTGGTTGGTGGTGATAATCCGTCGAATACTTAGATCAAAGATAGATCGGAAATACCATCTAAGTATTCATTAATTTGATTCTACTCAAAATCTGAGTATGAAAACCTAGAATCAAATTAATTAATATAGATGAAGAAACATAGAATTAAATCTAGTTATTTCCTTTCTTCTCTATATGTGGATTTATAAGTTTTTCTCCGTTAATATTTTTTCGTCATTTCCCGGAGTATAAAACTTATCGTGGATTACCCTAAAAGATAGAATTAGGGTTTACTTATAGGTTAGAAACCATTGGAAGTGGATAAGAATCAAAAACTGACTGTAACAGATTTTTACCCGCACGACGGTCCGGACTGGATTATGCTCGATCCGGACTGTCGTTATTTTTCAGAGAATTCCTAAAAAAACAAGGTTCGGGGTCCGGAACAAAATATCTATGGTCCGGACTTTTCATGCAATTTCTGCAAAATCCACGTTCGGGGTCCGGACTGAAACAGGGGTGTTCCGGACTGGATTTGCGCATGAACCAACCTACGTTCGGGGTCCGGACTGTAGTACCCTGATCCGGATCCTGAACATATAACAGTCCAGTTTCTTGATTTTTATGCGATTAAAAATTCATCCAAGTGTTTCTACATTATAAGAAGTATTCGGATTACCAAACTTATTTAGTTAAACGTACCTGATCCTTTTGAATTCTTCTTTCTTGAGATTGAGGTATATAATTCAACCATCTTCATCTTCAATCTTCAAGACTTAACCATTTCACGAAATACGTCAAAACAAAATCCTTAACAATCTCCCCCTTTGGCGGTTTCGTGACAAAACATAAATCCACTTAAGAAAATTCAAAAAGATATTTTTGTTGCTATCACCATACAACAAAAATTTACAATAGAGATCCAAATAAACAAAATACATGAGTTAAACTCCTAAAACAAACTCTAGACTTATACGTTTGTACTCTCTGCAAAAAGAAGTAATTCTTGACAAAAGAAATCGTTAGATACCTCAAGAATGTAACAATCAAAAAACCAAACAGAGAGATGAAGTTTATACTCACCATGACATTTACAAAATCAGATATGTATTAAAATACCAATCGGAGATAGACATATCGACTAAGCATTAAATTCCAAATGTCATATGGATGTTAGTAATCAAACAACTTGTTAGTAATAATACATGCCCAAATAGTTAGTCAAATAGTTAATCGAGGCATGCATTCTTTCACAGTACAATACCAAAGTTGTGTATACTTACCTTCCAGGTTTCATTCCAAAGTTCTAAGTTCTCACAGAGACCATTGTTTAACCAGTTCAAATCTCTCTCCCCCTTTTTGTCACTAAACAAAGTCATAATTACAAAAATAAAAGGGAGTCAAAAGTTCAAAAATGTAAGAACTAAGACTAAAACCTGCAAAAACAAAAAAAAGATTAGCTAGAATAACACAGAAACCCAAGATTAGATCATTAGAGTAAATGATCATTCCAGATCAGACCTGTCTGAACTGCTACAATCCAATTTGTTCAAAATTCCTTTAAGCATTCTTGATATTTTGGAGCATTTTATTTTGTCTGTTGTTGTCCAGAATTGATGCGTTCTATGTCAATGGCCATTATTTCTTGTTCAACAGACAATCTCCGCCATTCTCGTTGGATAGAGGACAATATATCAGCTTCTGTGGTGTTTCTCCTAGAGGTTGAAGGAGGTTGTGTGGATGCGGACGGTGCATTTTGACCTTCATTCCATGGAGATTCTCTAGGCAGAGAGTGTGCTCTGGCGAGGGGTTCATTAATCGGAATTCTACTACCCCTCGAATTCTTTCGCCTAGTGTACTGCTTGGTTGTTGAAGAAGACTTCATCAGCTTTTTGTTCTTTAAATAAAACCTATCTTCGTCATCAACAGCCTGTTGTACTTCTTTGCAAAATGCGTCCCAATCCTCTTCTTCTTTCGATTCTGACTCAATTTGAGGAACATTCTTTGTCTCTTCTTGATTTGTTCCATCTTGTTCATTTTTAACAGATGCTCGAGTTCCTACTAATGCTACAATGAGTACAATAATCCAAGCAAAGACCATCGTTGCTAGTGCTTAAGAAGTTGAAAAACCTGCGAGCAAAAACTCAAAAACAGGAAAAAATTGTTTATTTTCAAAAATTTGAAAAATTGTACCCAAACAATCATTATCGTGTAGAGAGACTAAGAATCAAATTAGTTTTGCAAGAAGAATTTTAAAAATAGATCAATCCCATGATTTTCAAAAATTCTCATTATATGCCCTAAAACCGAATTTTCAGAAATCGAAGCCTAAAAATCCATTAATCAAGAGAATACCTAGCATATAAACAAAACTAATCTACTCAGAGTCCTTATTTCAAAAAAATTTGACCAAAAACTAATCAAAAACGAAAAAGATACAAGATTTTCATGCACGTTTTGAGAAACTTGAGAAAAACTGTGAAAAACATATGTTTTGATCATAAAAACTTACTTGAATCCGAAGAACTCGAGTTAGAAAGACTCCAAATTGGTTGATTTCAAGTGAGAGAAACTTTGGAGACTTGAAAACAAAAGTTTGTTGTAAAAAGAAATCAAAACCCTTTTGTTTCTTATAAAACCCTAGCCGCGGTCCGGAACATCTTATGAATCCAGTCCGGATCGGCTACCCGCAGAAAATTTGTCACCCCCCGGGGTCGAAACTGCGACCCGGGCTCGCCAACAGATCCGCCACCTATGCCAACCTGCATAGGCGAAGCGTCCTACCTGCAAGAAAAGTACTACAGCTAAACAGATATCAGAGCTATAGATAAAAAAATCTGCTGTATAACTAAAATCAATCACTGTACAACTGGAAATAATACAACAATGTCCGCCTCCCAAAAGAATAATAATAATACAATGTCCTCAAATACAAGCTCTGAACCCAACCGGGAGGTAACTCCAATAAATACATCAGTGTACAGTCTCACAATACATAATCATATAGGGTAACATTAACCTAGGTAAGCTTACACTAATCATCAACATAGATGTCCAAATCATGCAAGTCCTCAGTATACCTCATAAATACTATTCTTGCAATTATTTATACAATTATCATTATCAAGCTTACCTACCTTACAAACATAAACCATGTACCCTAAACATGCATGCATCCTAACATACAGAATTAGAGAACCGTCCACCGGTTCTGGAAACAAAGCACCCACCTGAAGCGCTTTCCGCAGGCAAAGCCGAAGTCGGTGAAGTGTGAAGACGCTCGCAGTCCAAAATCCGCCAAAACAGCACCCTCGGTACATGACGTGAAAGCCCCGGCTTCAAACAGCTGAAAACATCCGGAATCCACTATGTCCAATTTTCTCCAGTTCCAACAGGCCCAGCAACACTTGCAAACACCCCTGGGTACAATGATAAGGTCCAACATTACACTTAATCCAAAATATTCCAAGTATATACAACATCAGAAAACAGCCCCGAAGATGTGCAGTTTTCACCGGCAGAACGGATTCTGAAAAATCCAGCAAAATTACTGTCACGTTCCTCGCGTCGATACCTTCGAAACGAGTACCTGCACGCCAAATTCCGAGCCCCGTAGGCCGAGTTACAAATTCCACAACACAGGGCGCTCACAAACACACAACCACACATCGTATTTCCATGAACAGATAAAGGGCGAAAAATATACCTTCGGGCAAGCCTTAGAAAAATCCAATAAAAATACTGTGACAATCCTCGCGTCGAGTAGATGAAAAAAGTGTACAAGCACGTCGCCATCCGATGCCCGGTTGCGGAGATAAAAATCCGGCAAGATGTCGCTGTCCAGAATTTCCATCAGCGGCAAAGGAGGGTTAAAAACGTACCCGGAACCCCAAACAAAGCTCAAATCTGAGAAAAGTGGACAATACAAGAATCGTAGATCTACCTCTCGTGAATCCGACGCCGTGAAAATCATCCGAAAATATTGTCGGGGTAGCTCTGTGGACCTCTAATACCAAACTGCGACGATAACAGGCCTGCGATGAAAATATGTCGCTCTGTGCCACGATGCCGAAGTCGTCGACGCCGCGCCTTCCAAAAATTCCGAGCCTCCTCTAAAAGATGCGCGACAAGGTGATCAACAAAATTGGTGAAGGGCCCTTAGGCCAGAGAGCTCGGGAAAAGCCCGAAAAGGGCAGTGCAAAGGGCCTATTTATAGGCCCATCCCGAAAAATCCCGAAAATGGGCTTTTGGGCCGAATTTCCGGGCGCCCGCAGGAACCGGGCGTGAACAGTGTTGGGCCAGGCCCAACACTATAGCCGCCCGAAAGGCCTACAGCCCACCACGTTGCACCCGAACAGCGGACAGCCACCCCGGCCATCCGCTGCTCGACACGTGGAGCGCGGAGGCGTCGGCACGTGGACCGCACTCAGCCCCGACCGCGCCCACGTGTGCGCCTGCGCCGCCGCCTGCCACCCTGCACGCACGCGCCCCGAGGCAGCCTGCACCCGCTCCGTGGACCGCGTGCACGTTGACCGGCCAATCAGTGGCCTCCACGTGGCCCCACCCGGTCCATGCACCAGGCCGCACTCCCCGTAGACCGCGCTGTCACGTGTCGATCGTGTTGGTTCGACCGTGACATCCTTGGGGGCCACTTTTGGATGACATTTGGTAGGCATTTGGGTTGACAGAGTTCGGGTTTGCGAAGTTGGGACAATCCGTCAGGGTTGAGCCGCGGGCGAACCAACGGAGGCAATTCCCTAGCAATGGCCCATGCCATGACCATGAAAATGGTGCCGCATGCGGGGTTTCAAAACGTACCCCTCGGTGAGCACCTTTGTACCCCCGGGGTGCCAAAGGGGTGGATGCCTCGTGGGTTATATAGAGGAGGGGTTGGACACTTGCGAAGTGGCCCCGACTCCCCCGTTGGCCTATAGGACATAGGCCATCCCTTGGCGAGCGGAGTCGCCAAGCCTAAGTTCGTGTGAGCGGGATTTGATGGTCGTTGAGCACACGGGCTTAGGGTAATGCCAAAGACACGAGGTCGACGGCATTACGGAGCGGGGTTGGCCCAGAGGTTTTGCCTCTCGGTTCGCTTGCACTACCTTATGCCGTTTCGGATCTCTGTAGTGGAGCGAACGAGCGGATGAGGGACAGTCTTGCGAAGGTTGGTCCGCCTCAAGGGACAAGGCTTGCGAAGGCATGTGGGTGCCTAGCGGGGATTCGTGAGGCGCGAGGCCTACGAAGTTCGCGAGGCGAAGGAACGGTCGGTCCGCCGTAATGGACAAGGCTCGCAAAGGCAGCGGTGCCGAGCGGGGATTCGTGCGGCGCGGCCCACGAAGTAAGAGGAGACAATCGATGCTGGTTTTCGTGAAGTGAGCCATGGAGAGGACCGAGAGTGTTGGCAGCCAAGCATGGCCGTGCAATGGAGGTGCCGAATGGCTAGCGGAGCGGAGCGAGGCTGATTCGATTGTGAGCGACATCCGTCAAGCAACCTTGGAGGCTGGGCCGAGTGTGTTGGCGGCCAAGCATGGTCGTGCAATGGAGGTGCCAGGGGGTTGGCGACGCGGGGAGAATGTCGCTAGGTTGGCAAACCCTTGCGAAGGGAACACACGCGGGAACAAGTAGTGTGGGGTATTCGGGAAGCGGACCTTGGACCGAATCGGAAGCGATGTCGGAACTAGGTGGCCGGCGGAACGGGACATGCCCGACTCGATTATGGATCCTGTCGTGGGAATTGCGGGGCGCGCGGCGCCTTGGCAAGGCAATGGGCTGGCAGACGGGCGAGATGCGTGGGACGGGTCGCTCGGTTAAGCAGACGAGCGGAACGCGCAGGGGCAACTCACTCGGGCCCATTCGAATGGACTAAATTGTGAGAACTTGTATTGTCCTGGATGTTTGCTTCGGAGGCAAAGGGACATTCGGTTAGTAGCACTCTCGAGGAGAGTTTGTCCGGCTAGGCGGAATATACTCGGCTTGAGGGTCAGCCTCGGTGGCGGGGTTGTTTGTTCGGAACTCGCGGAGTTCGACAAAGGGTTCGACGTAAGGCGTGGCACCGGGCAGTCAGGCTCGTGGAGGAGCATGCTTGGTTAATGCTTGAGTTTGGATCCCGCTGTTTAAGTTCGAGGGCGTGTCCGTGGCAAGGGGACTCGGGAAGGCTGGCTCGGGTGTGCGACACTTGAGCGCCGCATGGGGTAATTTTAAGGCGAAAAAGCTGACCCCGTGACAAGTGGTATCAGAGCTAAGTTGAGCTCATGGGTTGAAGATTTGGCCGGAAGGTGCGACCTTGGCGGCGAAGTTGGTGTGAGTGGAGTCACTCCAACGAAGGTACTAGGCGGCGGCGAGGCACTGTGGCGGTACTACGCTTGTGGGAGATGCGGAGTCAGAGTGCAGCGGATTCTAGTACAATACTTGTAAAAATGGCTAAGTCCGGAGTCGCGTGGCAGGCGACGAGGCAATGATTGCGAGAATCATTATGTGGTCCGTGGCCGCGGTTACCACGGAGTGGAATTAGGCGGGTGCCTAAGGAATCCGAGCTCGTGAAGTGGAGTTCGCGGCTTGGGAAAAGAGAGGAACACATTGCGCGGCATTGTGCTTCCGGGATGGTGGTCTTGCAGCGGATGAATCTCTAGAAGGGAAGGATTGGGATGCAGCACACGCGGCAGAAGGGTTTCTTCGTAGTGACTGAGTTTAAGTGTTTCAGTACAAGAAGATCGATGGGAGATCGATTACTCTTCGAGTGTGTACCCATGAATTGAAAAGAGTTATCTCGATGCGAGAAAGAGATCGCAATTGAACCTGTACTCCTAGGGTAAGGAGAAAAGTCTGTATCTGGGCAGGGCGGTGACAGCGTTGATTGTTCAGAACAGCATCCACGTGTACAATGGACGAATGACGTGGATCCCGCTGATGGGTGTAGTCAAGGTTGTGGTAGAACCGAAACTCGCGCAGCGGAAGTGGGCATTGCGAATGCCTGGATTTGGTCTGAGTGCGCTCGGCGGAGCTTGCGACTCAGGGTGGGGGAGCACATTTGAGCAGAATGTGGCCCCGATGTTTGGTAACTTGATAAGGGATCTTGTCTAAGGAACGTGGCGGATAAAACACACAGATCAGAAGAGTTCACGTCGTGGAGCACAAGTTGGGAACCAAGACTGGTCGGGTACCGTGGCAGTAACAAGCTGAGCTTTGGGCTAGGTTGTGAAGTGGGCCAAGGGTTGCTGGATGGTTTGGTGTTTCTCACTTGGGGCGAGAAGGCCTATGGGAGATCGGTTGCTCTCGATGGTGTGGCCACAGGCTGGACGAATGGGACTCCCTATTCGAGCAGATCAAACGATGAGATTGGACTTTGTTCAGAGGAACAAGGTAAGGTGCTATGTTCGGGAAAAGCAGTGGCAGTGCTAAGGTCTCGAGATAGCGAGCACGCATCCGTGCGACGGATCGTGTGGACTCTGCTGGCAGATTGCAAAGGTTGTGCGAGGACCTGAGCTTTTGGAGCGGAGAGACTGGGACTCGAGTGTAGACGAGGAGACAAGTCATGACACTCGGGTGGACCGTGGTCCAGGATCGCCTAGTGACAGGTTGCTGGGAGGGGAAAGACTCAGTTGTCAACTCAAAGGGTCGAGGTATCGCAATTTGTGAGGGGGTGGATGTTGGATGGCGACATCACCGTTATCAGCAGTTGTGAGAAAGACTAGCAGATGGGTTAAGCTTGGGTTCCGTTCAGTGGCTATTGCGAAGGTGATTGCTGGAGGTACGGAGGTCGGCAAGTTTGAGCAATGGAAACGAGGTGTCGTTAGTCTCGAACTTGGCCGAGGACTTTGGTGGAGAACCGAAGTCGGGAGTACAGAAGCCTAAGGTGCTAAGCAGCAACGAGTAGCGAAAGTGCGGAGCAGTCAGGAGGCACGACAAGAGTTCATGGTGGAGCAAGTAGAGGTGCGAAGTAGCCGAGGACAAGCTTGTCTCGACGAAAGACTCGAAAACTCGTGGAGACCATGGTGATGGCTTGACGTCGTGTGATTGTGGCGGCATTTGTGAAGCAAAAGTTGTGTGCGGAGTGGCACGAGAAAGGCAGAAGTACTCATGGATATTGGAAGGGGTTGGATGCGATCTGGCCCGACCACAGTTTGTGTATTGGGAGCTCCAGGGTGGAGAAGCCTAGATGAATATTGTGATATTTCGAGGTGGAGAAGCGAAGCCGAGCTGCGAGCTGATTCGCGTTGGACGCTCCAAGACGTTGGGACGTTTGGAGTTTGACCTCGGAGGGAGCGAGGGAGGGCCACTCTTCTGATTTCAAAGGAACCCGTGCACGCTTGGAATAGGTGTATTCGCGGAGTATACCGAGTGCAGGGGTTGGTCCGGTAGCGTTCTGGGAAGAGATCGCTAGCTGGAAAGGGATTTCCCTAAGAGGGAGGCATAAGGTTGGCTACTAGCTGCAGGAGACTTGGGTTAAGTAGGGGCGAAAGGGACAGAAGGGCCGAGTAGCACCTCGAGAAGGACCGAGTTGCAGAGAAGTGCCAGTGCCATCTGGATTGTCGTGAGCAGACGACAAGGTTAACATTCTAGTTCTGTGGAGGAGTTTTGTGGTGCGGGGGGAGGCATCCGGAGCTGGGGAGCTTCAACTCAAGGGGACAGAATGGGTTTGTACAGTGTATTGGGTCAGTGTGCATGCGATGCCAAGGCCGAGGGCGGCTCTGATCTGTGGTTTGGTCGAGAGGACCAAGGAGTTTCAGCAACGCGTTGGGTAGCGGACATACTCAAGGCGGGTCAGCGTGGCATGCGATGCCAAGGCCGAGGGCGGCTCTGATCTGGAGTAGTGTTTGGCAGCTATCAACAAAGCTGGAGTACGGATGGACATCGACGAGGACGTCGATAACTTGGGTGGGGGAGTCTGTCACGTGTCGATCGTGTTGGTTCGACCGTGACATCCTTGGGGGCCACTTTTGGATGACATTTGGTAGGCATTTGGGTTGACAGAGTTACGGGTTTGCGAAGTTGGGACAATCCGTCAGGGTTGAGCCGCGGGCGAACCAACGGAGGCAATTCCCTAGCAATGGCCCATGCCATGACCATGAAAATGGTGCCGCATGCGGGGTTTCAAAACGTACCCCTCGGTGAGCACCTTTGTACCCCCGGGGTGCCAAAGGGGTGGATGCCTCATGGGTTATATAGAGGAGGGGTTGGACACTTGCGAAGTGGCCCCGACTCCCCCGTTGGCCTATAGGACATAGGCCATCCCTTGGCGAGCGGAGTCGCCAAGCCTAAGTTCGTGTGAGCGGGATTTGATGGTCGTTGAGCACACGGGCTTAGGGTAATGCCAAAGACACGAGGTCGACGGCATTACGGAGCGGGGTTGGCCCAGAGGTTTTGCCTCTCGGTTCGCTTGCACTACCTTATGCCGTTTCGGATCTCTGTAGTGGAGCGAACGAGCGGATGAGGGACAGTCTTGCGAAAGGTTGGTCCGCCTCAATGGACAAGGCTTGCAAAGGCATGTGGGTGCCTAGCGGGGATTCGTGAGGCGCGAGGCCTACGAAGTTCGCGAGGCGAAGGAACGGTCGGTCCGCCGTAATGGACAAGGCTCGCAAAGGCAGCGGTGCCGAGCGGGGATTCGTGCGGCGCGGCCCACGAAGTAAGAGGAGACAATCGATGCTGGTTTTCGTGAAGTGAGCCATGGAGAGGACCGAGAGTGTTGGCAGCCAAGCATGGCCGTGCAATGGAGGTGCCGAATGGCTAGCGGAGCGGAGCGAGGCTGATTCGATTGTGAGCGACATCCGTCAAGCAACCTTGGAGGCTGGGCCGAGTGTGTTGGCGGCCAAGCATGGTCGTGCAATGGAGGTGCCAGGGGGTTGGCGACGCGGGGAGAATGTCGCTAGGTTGGCAAACCCTTGCGAAGGGAACACACGCGGGAACAAGTAGTGTGGGGTATTCGGGAAGCGGACCTTGGACCGAATCGGAAGCGATGTCGGAACTAGGTGGCCGGCGGAACGGGACATGCCCGACTCGATTATGGATCCTGTCGTGGGAATTGCGGGGCGCGCGGCGCCTTGGCAAGGCAATGGGCTGGCAGACGGGCGAGATGCGTGGGACGGGTCGCTCGGTTAAGCAGACGAGCGGAACGCGCAGGGGCAACTCGCTCGGGCCCATTCGAATGGACTAAATTGTGAGAACTTGTATTGTCCTGGATGTTTGCTTCGGAGGCAAAGGGACATTCGGTTAGTAGCACTCTCGAGGAGAGTTTGTCCGGCTAGGCGGAATATACTCGGCTTGAGGGTCAGCCTCGGTGGCGGGGTTGTTTGTTCGGAACTCGCGGAGTTCGACAAAGGGTTCGACGTAAGGCGTGGCACCGGGCAGTCAGGCTCGTGGAGGAGCATGCTTGGTTAATGCTTGAGTTTGGATCCCGCTGTTTAAGTTCGAGGGCGTGTCCGTGGCAAGGGGACTCGGGAAGGCTGGCTCGGGTGTGCGACACTTGAGCGCCGCATGGGGTAATTTTAAGGCGAAAAAGCTGACCCCGTGACAGCGCGCTCGTGCGCCCGCCACTCCGGGGCCGCCACGCGTCCAAGCCCCTGGTGCACGCCTCGCCTGGTGGACCGAGCGGCCGTGCCTCACTCCGCCGCCGCGCTCCTCCGCCAGCCGCCGCTGCCCGCCGCCACTGCCGCCGGCCGCAACAGTACCCTTGCCTCGAAAAACATGCCGAATCATCCGGACTCTGAAAAATGCAAGTGAATAGTCCATTTTCATCGTTTTCGCGCGCTGAATCCAAATCCGAAGTCCATTTTGCCAAATTCCAACTCTAAAAATTGCCGAAGGTATCCGAAAAAATGTTCCTTGGTCCAAACTTCGCACTGAGTCCAATTTTAATATCCATAGCGCGCGAAACCACTTCTAAGCATCCGACGGGGTCATCAGACTACTCTCGTGATCCACTACACACACCGAGTCCATCATTAGTGTCCAATTGGTGCACAAATACCACCGACACGCCACATAGGCCTCCAGAAGCTGCAGAGGCAACAGTGATCCATAAGTGGGAATTCAGGGTCTTCACAAAATTCCTGCGTTCGGGATTCGGAACAGGAATTCCAGTCCGGATCGGCTCCAACTTTTTCTTCAGAAAAATTTAGAAAAATTCTAGAAAATCCAGAAAAGGTATGTAAGCACTTTTGCATGTCAACTTTAAATAAAAATCATCGTTTCATATCAAAAGAAATAGATCATGCTAAATCTATCGATAATATCCAAGTAGAGAAACTAAAATTTATAAAAATTAAATTCCTTAAAGTTGAACAAGTTCAATGACATCTATCACGATTTTATGAGTAATGCGTTTATCAAATCATTAATATGGTAAAAAAAATGAAACACCAAGATCGATAGATGTTTGAAATCCCAAATAGATTAGATAATATATCTAGTCAATTTGTTGTAAGGAGTGGTTCTTTGAGCATATTTCAATAAAAATACCCACTTTATACCAACCTTGGAAATTGACAGAGTCAAGTATTCCAAAAAGTATTTTATCTATTCAATCACGAAAAACCATGCTTGGTATACATGTGGTAGCTGCACACAGTACTCGGACGACCGAGATGGTAGCTCTTTCCTCCATGTGGTGGTAGTTTTCACACTCCTCATTGGGATGTAACTCTTTCCACATCTTTAGAGCATAAACATTTTAATAAACTCCCTCTTAATTGGCTATCAATTATTTAAGATATAAGGTATTCAACCAAAAATTGATATCGAGTTCATACTTAACACAATTGTCAAATAAGATAAAAACTATACCAAGAGATCACATAAGAGAGAAATTGACTTTGATCAAGTTAAAATGAACTAATTGATATAAATGATCATTGCATCAAATGAATTATTATGATATCCAAAGCATAATAAATTTCTAAATATATGAAAGGATGCAGTTAAAGTCAATTAAACTAATGCTCAATTAATGTTCTATGTACAAACATAGATAAGGAACAAAAACACAAAACAAAACCTAACCTAAGCAAAGGTTTCAAAAAGAGTTATTTCAAAGAAAGCATTCCTATTGCTTTACGCAAATGAATAAACCGTTTTTGATCCAAAGGTTTTGTCAAAATTTCAGCCAATTGATCTTCAGTTGAAATATAAGAAATTTGAAGAATACTTGATTCAACTAGCTCTCTTAAAAAATGATATCTAAGTTCAATGTGTTTTGTTCTTGAGTGCAACACAGGATTTTTAGAAATATTTATAGCACTTGTGTTGTCACAAGGAATAGTTACCGAAGTTACTGAAATTCGGAAGTCGCTCAACACGCTTTTAATCCAAATGAGTTGGGTTGAACAACTAACCCACTGAAATATATTCCGCTTCGGCAGTCGAGAGTGCAATGCAGTTTTGCTTTTTACTATGCCATGCATGTCACGCCCCGGGGTCGAAACTGCGACCCGGGCTCACTAACAGATCCGCCATCTGTACGGAAACTACCGTACAGACGAAGCGTCTAACCTGCAGAAAGAAAGCAACTACAGTATACAGATATCAGAGCTGAAAGTAAACTACTAAAACTGAAATCCAAACACTGTACAACTGAAAATAAAAACAATATCCATCTCCCAAATCCGATCATATAAAGAGTCCTCTGATACAAAAACCCAAAAGGGAGATATTTCCAAAAACATCAGTGTACAAGCTCTCGATACAAATATCCTCACTACATCAGTCTCTCAAACTGTAAAATAAAGTACAACTCTATACCTCACAACAAAGGTCACTCAACAGAGGAAAAGGAGGTAAACTAATCTACTGAAGCTCTCCTCTGAAGGGGTACCGCTACACTCCAACGACGGGTAGGGAACTAGCTCGCGACTCCCTCGCCTCGGTCAGAAGGATCAGCAACTGGAGCAACAGGAACAGGAGAAGAAGTTCCTGGGGAAAAAGACACCACGACGGGTGTGAGAACTACTTCCCACAGTAGTTCTCAGTGGGTGCCGTCAACAAGCCCAACGGTCTGCCCACTAAGTCTACTAGAGGTAAAAGATAACAGTGCAATGAAATCTGAGCAAGAAAAGCTGGAGCTACTCTACAGCTACCATACCTCTATCTAGATACTCAAAAAGTGGAACAGATGAAAGTAAAAGAGACCACTCGCACCCAAGGTGCTCAATAGACCCAATCGAACTGACTGCCTCATAGGGTCCAGTCAAGCCTGCGCCTGTCGACTAGGAACGCGCCTGCCCACTATCACACATCCCCATGAGGACGGGATTTACGTGGGGCGTCCTGCCCGACTAACTCACCCCTCGCGCAAAACTGCCTCAACAGGCCCATCGTATCCACAGCGGCATCTCAGGGACGCGACTCCAACTGAGGAAAACGGCGCGGCATAGAGTATCACTAATTGGCATAAGCAGGCTATAGTCAAACCACGCTCACTCCCAGAACGGTAGGACTCAAGATCCCCAAATATCTCGCACAACAGTCGGAGCACTCTCGACGACTCAGCTGATCGGCTAACACGAAACACGAGACACTAGCCTCTGCAACAGCTCGCAGCACAAGGCACACTGGCTGGAGGCACTCCACAGCCAGGAACGACCCACAACTCAAGCTAACAATACTGGTCGGACAACACTCAACGACCAGGGATCACCGTTAAGCCCAACGGTTCCCAACAACCCTGGCCGGAAGATACTCGGCGGTCCGGGGCTACCGCCTGCTCAACGGCTCCCTCCCACGACAGCGCAACAGGGATACTAGACCTCCCGGGACTACCGTTTACCCAAACGGCTCCCGGCACAGATAAGCAACCCGCTACAACTACCAGACTCCACTCTGCTCCCAAGCAAGAGTGCAAAAGCATCCCACACTAAAAGCAAGTCCCGACCTCTCGGCCCACTACCCGGGCGAGGATAACACTATGTCCAGGAATGAAAGAACAGTGTGGATGTCTAAGCATAAAATAACCCTAGCCCAAGTGAGGGTTTTCTACTGGTCTGGTTACACATGCAACATATGACGGGGGTGCTAGGTCAAGTTCCAAGATAACTATATTAACAGATAATAAAAGGAATAACAATTCCTACAATCTAGCATACTACACAATGAAATAAACTATCATGCATAGTCCTACATCAGTAGAAATACTGTACAGTCCATAAAACTTGGAGATAAGGCCACCCACCTCGATTTGCCACCAATTGCTCGTAGACACTTGCAATTGGCCTCCACGCGATCCGCATGCAAAACGATGTCCACTGCCGGAGTCCGCACGCAAAACGGAGCACGGTGCCGGAATCCGCACGTCAAACGGAGTCCGCACGCAAAACGGTGTCCGCTGCCGGAGTCCGCACGCAAAACGGAGCACGGTGCCGAAATCCGCACGCCAAACGGAGTTCGCACGCAAAACGATGCACGGTGCCAGGATCCACACACAAAACGAAGTCCGCACGCAAAACGGAGTCCGCATGCAAAACGGTGCACGGTGCCAGGATCCGCAAGCAAAACGGAGCACGGTGCCAGGATCCGCACGCAAAACGGAGTCCGCACGCAAAACGGTGCACGGTGCCAGGATCCGCACGCAAAATGTAGTCCGCACGCAAAATGGTGCACGGTGTCCAACACAGGAAAGAGCAAGAGGGTCAATTACAGTCTAAAAGAACGCTCCAAAAACTGTACGAAAATACAGTAAAAGCAAAGCGCGGGACTTACCCGACCGTGCCGCCGCCGCCGCAACGCCCCCAACGGAAGCCTTGCGCGCTCCACGAGGCCCGCGACGCGAAACGCCATCTCCCACAACCTCCTCCCTCACTCCCTCTCGCTCTCGGGTGCAGAAGAAGGAAAAGAAAGGGAGAAAAACGCTTGCGGGGGAGGAAGAAGAAGAAGAAAAGAAGGGAGAGAGGGAAGGTGGTCCACGGCCCACAGTGCACGGTGCACCCGCCGGTCCACCGCACCCATGCGGGTGCACCCGGTCCAGGCAGCGACAGGCGGGGCCACGTGGCCGTATCCCCGCACGCCACGCGGGCGCGCAGCTCACGCGCCACACGGGCGCGTGACACCGTGCCGCCCACAGGCGCGGGACACGCGCCCGTGACACGGGCACGCGCCCCTGCGCCCGCGCGGGCGCCAACGGGGGTCCGCCACGTGGCGGCCCCCCCCCCCCCCCCCACGTGGCCCGCGCAGGAGGCGCGCCTCCCCGCGCCCCCCCCCTGACGCGCTGCTGCGCGTCCTGTCACGCGGCCGCCTCGAATGGCGCGCCGCCGCTTCCTCGGGACCCGTGCCGTGCACACCTCGATAAACGTGCCGTTTTGCCTCAAAAAACGCGCACTTCATCCGGGCTCCAAAACCAACAAATAAATAGTCCATTCCTAGCGATTTCGCGCGCTGAATCCAAAAACGATGTCCATTTTCCCAAATTCTCATCCAAAAATTGCGGAGTGCCCCCGGATAGCCCACTTGATCCGATTTTCCACGCCGGGTCCAAATCTGAAGTCCGATTTGCCAAAATACAACTCTAAAAATTCCCGATGGCAGCCGGAGAGGTAACATTAATCCAGAATTTGCCCGGAGTCCAATTTTGACATATGAATCGTGCGAAATCACTTCCAAACACCCGACGGGTCCCCCAAATTCCCACGGGGTCTCCTTATAAGCCCGAAGTCCAACACTTGTGTCCAAAAGGCGCGCAAACACCGCCGACACATCACGCAGGCCTCCAGTGATGCAACTAAATCCCAAATTACATCACAAATCCATTTCTTGGGCCCGACACGCGCATCAACACCCCCAACGGCGACCGAAAGCTACCCAACAACCAGCAACCCTATGCGGGGGATTCCGGGACCTCACAATGCAACAAGGCAATGGCCAAGATAAAAACATGCACCACTCGTACTTTTCCGATCATCCACAGATCCTGCCCAATCGGCATCTGAATATCCTATTATGTCAAGAGTTGTTCCCATAGGATACCAAATTCCGAAATTCACGGTTCCTTTGACGTACCGGATGATCCTTTTCACCGCTTTCAGGTGAACCTCCTTTGGTGCTGATTGATATCTCACGCAGATTCCAACACTAAAGGATATGTCCGGGCGACTAGCCGTGAGGTAGAGTAGACTTCCAATCATGCTGCGATAAAGCTTCTCGTCTACACTTTCACTAAGAGATTCACTTCCTAATCTCTTATTGCTAGTTCCCATCGGAGTCAGAAAGTCTTTAGAATTTTCTAATCCAAACTTCTAGACCAACTCCTTTGCATTCTTGGATTGGCACAGATGGATGCCTTCTTCATTTTGTTTCACTTGCAATCCAAGAAAGTATGTTAGTTCGCCCATCATAGACATCTCAAATTCGCTTTCCATGGTTTCAGCGAATTTAGAAGCATAATTGTCTCTTGTTGCACCAAATACAATGTCATCGACATAGATTTGTGCCACAATAAAGTTATCCTAATAATGCTTCACAAAGAGAGTCCGATCTGCTCCCCCTCGAGTATAGCCCTTCTCCAAAAGGTGCTTTGTCAACCTTTCGTACCACGCTCGCGGTGCTTGTTTTAGACCGTAAAGAGTCTTTTTCAAACGAAAAACATGGTTAGGTTGCTTATGGTCTACAAAACCTTTCGGTTGAGCCACATAAACTTCCTCGTTCAAAAACCCATTTAAAAATGCGCTCTTAACGTCCATTTGAAAGAGTTTGATTTTAAAATGACAAGCAATTGCGAACAAAATAAGAATCGACTCGAGTCGAGCTACCGGGGCGAACGTCTCATCAAAGTCTATTCCTTCAATTTGTGAATAGCCCTGAGCAACTAGGCGTGCTTTGTTCCTAATAATGGTACCATCCTCATTTTTCTTGTTCTTGAAAATCCATTTAGTACCAATCACGTTGTGTTGCTTCGGTGGCTTCGTTAGTTCCCAGACTTTGTTTCTTTCGAACTGATGGAGCTCTTCTTGCATTGCTTCAATCTAGTAATCATCCTGAAGAGCTTCATCGACGTTCTTTGGTTCTATCATGGAGACGTAACATGAGACTCCACAAACCAACTGTCTCCGAGTCCTGACTCCTTCTTGTGGGTCTCCAATAATGTTCGACTCTGGATGATCCTTGGAGATACGTAGCGTTTGAGGTAACGGAGTACTTGGAGGTACATGTGATGATTCCTGTATATCAGATAAACTAGAAGAACCATTAGATGTATCAACATTATCGAAGGAATTATTATGAGAAGATGCATTTACAGGAGTATCATCATCTAGAGACATATCCGGGGTAGATTTATCAGATGCAAAATGAAAAGCTTCATCTACTTTAACATTAATAGATTCTACCATCGTTTTAGATTCCAGGTTAAATACCCGATATGCTCTACTGTTTGTAGAATAACCCATGAAAATCCCTTCGTCACTTCGAGAGTCGAATTTACCAAGATTTTCACGATCACGTAAAATGTAACAGCGACTCCCAAAGATACGAAAATATTTGATATTTGGTTTTCTACAAAACCATAGTTCATAAGGTGTATTTAAAGTTTCCGGGCGCAAATACACTCGATTAATTACGTAGACGACAGTGTTCACAGCTTCAGCCCAAAAATGTAACAGGAGTTTCCGGCTATGAAGCATAACACGCGCCATCTCCTGTACAACCCTGTTTTTGCGCTCGACTACACCATTCTGTTGAGGTGTATAGGGTGCTGAGAATTCATGTTTTATGCCGTTGGAAGTGCAAAAATAAATGAATTTAGAATTGATGAATTCTCCACCTCTATCACTCCGAATACGAACGATCTTTTCATTTTTCTCAATCATAATACGATGACATATCTCTTGAAAAGAGTCGAAAGTATCCGCTTTCTCTTTTAAAAAAAGTTACCCAAGTATATTTAGAGAAATCATCAACCAAAAGAAAAATATACCATTTACCTCCCAAACTTGGTTGACGAGTCGGCCCCATTAAGTCCATATGCAGTAATTCTAAAGGGCGTTTGGTACCAACGTGGTTCAAGTTCTTGTGTGCAGCCCTTGATTGTTTTCCCTTTTGACAACCTCCACACACAATATTTTCTTTGAAAGTAAGTTTAGGAACCCCCTTAACCACGTCTTTATTTGAAATCCTTGCTAGTTCCTTAAAATTTATGTGACCTAGTCTTTCATGCCAAAGAGTTTCATTATCCAAAGAAACTAGGTTACAATTTTCAGAAATTTTGTTTGGAATGACATAGCAATTATTTTCATATCTAACCCCTTTCATAAAGAATAATTGGTCCTTATCAGTTACAATACATTCTGCAGAAGAAAAGTTAACTGAAAAACCATTATCACAAAGTTGACTTATGCTAATGAGGTTAGTCTTAAGGCCTTCAACAAATAAAACATTGTTTACAACCGGGCCTTCTGGAATAGCAATTGTTCCTTTTCCAACAATTTTAGAAGAACGACCGTCTCCGAAAACTACAAGTCCTCCGGAGGTTTTCTCTAAAGTTTGAAAACAGTTTTTGTCACCGGTCATGTGACGGGAACATCCACTATCCAGATACAAAGACGAATTGTCATAAGCATGCAAAGAAGTATGAATGACAAGACAAGGGAAGATTTCACCTTTGCGCACCCAAACCTTTTTGGATTGCGTCGGCAACGAATGTGAAGTTATTCTCCTTGGTGAAACTGTCTTGTTTGATTGATCGCTTTTCTTTGACATCGTCTTGTGAGGTGAACTACCAATGTTCCTTTCTTTTGAAAAGTTCTCCTTTGATTTCCGAGGAATCACCTTTTTGGTAGTTGTTGCAAGAGGTGCTTGATGTGATCTTTTCGCTCCAATCTTACAATTTCTTCTTATGTGCCCCGCAAAACCACAACGAAAACATACCTTTGTACTTGACGAACCCAAAGTAGGTGTGTCACGGCCCGGGGGTTTCAATCAGCGGAAACAGTCAATAGTTTAAAAAGGATTTGTTTTGCGTATCAGCTTTTTTTTTTTTTTTTTTTTTTTGAAATTCCTTCCTCCCCGGTGCGTGCCCAGACCCGCCGCATACACAGAATCACCCTGTAAACGGACAGAGTCTCCTCTGTATATGCACGACGTCGCGGCTAATACAACTTGAAAACATAGTAGTTTATTCAATCACAACAGTTCACAATACTTACACAACAGAACCATTCTCAAAGCCGACCAAGTTGAAAGGATAAATCCACAATTTTAAAAGCGGTGCCCACCCAGCACCCAGATTTCTAAAACAGTTCGAAAACCATAAATCCACAGAGTTTTTAAAACAGTGCCCACACGACACCCAGGTTTTGAAATCCGTTTTCTAAAATCCATAAATCCACAAGGTTTTTTAAAACGGTGCCCACACGACACCCAAGTTTTGAAAACGGTTTTCGCAATCCTTTTTTTTTCTTTTCCTTTTTGAAAAACGGCCGAACAGAGATAAGAACTCAAACATCCACATAATCAAAGAGTAGAGTACCGACATCCACACCAACCCCACGATGGTATCGAGAACCACACAATAGTCTACAAGTAGTAAATGAAATGCGACAGAAAAGAGAAAATACAGTCTGGGATCTCATAGGACCCGAAAGCTCCTAACTCGGCCTCACCGTCGCCTAGCTCTCACCCCTGAAGGAACCTGTCACGGAGTGGGAAGTCAACGACACGATAATACCAATAATAAAGCAGGAAAAAGTAGTAAAGCCAACCGTCGGACGATCCGGAGCAACCACCCTCTCAAGAAGGAAAAAGAAACACGAACACCTATAAAACCTGACCACATCGAGCAACTACGTCGACGGGTCGCACCGCTCACAAAGAGCCACAAACACCTGTAACACCTGACCACGTCGAGCATCTACGTCGACGGGTCGCACCGCTCGCACCTTGGTGCCTCAAAACCCCACAACTATGGGGGCCCCACTACGTCACCTCGTGGGTTTACACGGGTCAAAGACCACTTTTTCGAAAAAGCGCACCCTTTGCGGTGGCCAAACCGCGGGTGCGCGTGCTGCAGCCTCGAGCATAGTAACTGTCATGCCCCGGGGGATTATTTTAGCAGAAACGAATTACAAAAGGTATGTATTTTTTTTTTTTGAAAACCTTCTTCCCCAGCGCGTGCCCAGATCCGCCGCATATAAAGGATCACTCTACAAACGGACAGAGTCTCCCCTGTATATGCACGGCGTCACGGCTTGTACAATGTCCAATAACAGGTAAACATTCAATCACAACAATTCAGACATACAACCATTCACAATGCACTGAATAAATCTCACGGCCGATTAGTTTGAAATGATAAACCCACAATTGTTGAAACGGCGCCCACCCGGCACCCATATTTTGAAAACCCTTTTTGAAAGCAACATAAACTCAGGGGTTTTGGAAAACAGTGCCCACACTACACTTAGGTTTTGAAATCCATTTTCGCAAACCATAAACCCACAAGGTTTTGAAATCGGCGCCCACGCGACACCCGAGTTTTTGAAAGTAGTTTTCGCAATTCTTTTCTTTTGTTTGATCTTTTATTTTCCAAAGCGGCCAACAGAGATGTAGATAAAATAAACAATTTATTATTCACCATACCGACATCCACACCGACCCCACGAGGGTATCGAGAACCACACCACAGTCTACAAAAAGTAAATGGAATGCGAAAGAAAGAGATAAAGTACTGTTTAGGTCTCCAGGGACCCAGAACCTCTTGCCGCGGCCTCGCAGTCGCCTAACTCTCCCCCCTGTAGGACCCTGTCGCAAAGTGGTAAGTCAGCGACTAAACAATAATGATAACAACAAAGCAGGGTAAAGAAATATGTCTAACCGTAGCCTATCCGGAGCAACACCCTTCGGACCCCTTAAGCGGGTCGCAGTGTAAAAAGAATTTAAAATAAAAAGGTCCGCGTGTCCTGAAACCCGCAGATATTACACCACTTACCTCTTAAAAATGAGTTTCGTCCCCTAAACTCAAACCTGGGTTGCGGTGAAAAGATCGAGGTAGCACTCTCTCATTTTTGACTCCAGCTCCCACGTCGCTTCCTGTTCCTCCTGGTTGCTCCAGAGCACCTTCACGTAGGGGATGACCCGGTTCCACAACGCTTTGCTTTCTCTTGCTAGGATACGCACGGGGGTTTCCTCGAAGCTTAGGTCCTCCTAGAACTCGAGCGCGGAGACGTCTAACACGTGTGACGGGTCGGAAAGATATTTCCGGAGCATGGACACGTGGAAAACATTGTGGACTCGGTCGAGGTTGGGCGGTAGGGCAAGGCGGTACGCTACTGGGCCAATGCGCTCCAAGATCTCAAATGGCCCCACAAACCGTGGGCTCAACTTGCCCTTCAGCCCGAAACGCCTGATCCCTCTGGATGGCGAGACCCGTAAGAACACGTGCTCTCCCACTTGAAATTCCAAATCGCGGCGCCGTCGGTCTGCGTAGCTCTTTTGTCGGCTTTGCGCGGTCAGTAAACGCTGCCTGATGAGGCGTACCTTCTCTTCAGTTTCTTCCACCAAGTCGGGTCCCAGGAATTTCCGTTCACCCAAGTCGTCCCAACAGATCGGGGAACGGCAGCGTCTCCCATATAAAGCTTCGTAAGGTGCCATCTGGATGCTGGCCTGGTAGCTATTGTTGTAGGCGAATTCCACGAGGGGTAGGTAGCGTGACAAACCAACTCCCCAGTCAAGTATACAGGCGCGAAGTAGGTCCTCGAGGGTCTGAATCACTCGCTCCGACTGTCCGTCCGTCTGAGGGTGGAAGGCTGTGCTAAAATGTAGCTTGGTCCCCAGGACCTGCTGTAGGCTCTGCCAAAACTTCGAGACGAAGCGGGTGTCTCTGTTTAAGGTGATCGATGCCGGCACTCCATGCAGTCTCACAATCTCGCTGAGGTAGACTTGAGCCAACCGTTCTCTGGTCCAGGTTGTATGGATGGGCAGGAAGTGCGCTGACTTGGTTAGCCGGTCCACGAGGACCCAAATCGCGTCGTGTCCCTGCTGTGAACGTGGGAATCCAGTGACAAAGTCCATGGTGATCTGATCCCACTTCCACTCCAGCACCGGTAAGGGCTGTAACTTTCCCGCCGGCCGCTGATGTTCTGCCTTTATCTGCTGACATACCAGGCAATGAGCTACATGTCGTGTCACATCCCCTTTCAGCTTGGGCCACCAGAAAGTCTGCTTGAGGTCCCTGTACATCTTCGTGCCCCCTGGATGCGCCGCATAAGGAGCGCGGTGTGCCTCTGCCAGAATTTCCTCCTTCAATTCCGGCGAATCCGGTACACAGAAACGCCCGCGGAACCGCATGATGCCGTCACCTCCCACTGCAAAGTCGTTCTCCTGGTCCGGGGAGATCTTGTCTCGCACGAGCTGTAAGTGCGAGACCGCTTGCTGTCCTTCTCAGATTTTCTCGAAAAGCGTCGGCTTGACCACCAACGCTGTCAGTTGTGCAACTGTGCCTGCTGGTACCACCTCCAACCTCAGTCGTGAGAATTTCGCGATCAAGGTGCTCTGCTCAGTTATCGCGCGTTCCGACGCTTCTTCCGGTTGCCCCTTTCTGCTCAAACCGTCTGCCACCACGTTTGCCTTCCCGGGGTGGTATTGAATTGTTAGATCGTAATCCTTCAATAACTCAAGCCACCGCCTCTGCCGCAAATTTAGCTCCTTTTGGGTGAACAGATACTTAAGACTTTGGTGGTCTGAAAAGACGTTACAGTGGACACCAAAGAGATAGTGTCTCCATAACTTTAGAACAAAGACCACTGCAGCCAGTTCCAAATCGTGTATCGGGTAATTCCTTTCGTAATCCTTCAATTGTCTGGAAGCATAGGCTATCACTTTCCCCTGTTGCATCAATACACCCCCAAGGCCGATCCTCGATGCGTCGCAGTACACTTCATAGTCCTCCCCGGGTATTGGTAGTACAAGTATTGGGGCCCTGGTCAGCCTTCTTTTTAGTTCCTCAAAGCTCTCCTGGCATTTAGCTGTCCATATGAACTTCTCCCCTTTTCTGGTCAACCGGTTCAAAGGGGTAGTAATCTTCGCGAAACCTTCGACGAAGCGTCTGTAATATCCTGCCAGGCCCAGGAAACTGCTGATCTCCGTCACTGTCGTCGGCGGCTGCCAGTCGATCACCAATTCCACCTTCTTGGGGTCCACGGCGATTCCTTTCGCCAAAATCACGTGCCCTAGGAATCCCACCTCGCGTAGCCAGAATTCACACTTTTTGAGCTTGGCGAACAGCTTCTGCTCCCTGAGGGTTTGGAGAATCGTTCGTAAATGGTCCTCGTGCTCCTCGTCGGTGGGTGAGTAGATCAGTATGTCGTCGATGAAGACCACTACGAACCGGTCTAGGAATGGTCTGAATATCCGGTTCATCATATCCATAAAGACCGCGGGGGCATTCGTAAGCCCGAACGGCATAACCGTGAACTCGTAGTGGCCGTACCGGGTTCGGAAGGCGGTCCTCGGAATGTCTTCGTTCCGAACCCGGAGCTGATGGTAGCTCGATTGTAGGTCAATCTTTGAAAACACCGTCGCTCCTCGCAACTGGTCGAAGAGGTCATCTATTCTGGGCAGAGGGTACTTATTCTTCATCGTAACCTTGTTTATCCCCCTGTAGTCGATGCAGAGACGCAGGCTGCCGTCTTTCTTCCGTACAGAGAGTACCGGTGCGCCCCAGGGCGACACACTCGGCCTGATAAACCCTTTGTCCGAGAGGTCCTCCAGTTGCGCCTTAAGCTCCTTCAACTCCGCGAAGGCCATTCGGTAGGGCGCCTTCGTGATAGGTTGAGTACCCGATAAGAGTTCGATAGGGAACACCACCTCTCGTTCAGGGGGTATCCCGGGCAGTTCCGTCGGGAAGACATCGGGAAAATCCCTTACCACCCGAATGTCGGAAGGTGTCGCCGAGGGTCGGGTAACTAGATCTACCGATGCCAAGTAGGCCACACACCTACCCTCCACCAATCTTCTAGCCCGTGTCGATGAGATGATTGCTGGGAAAGAGATGCTCTCACCCGCTAGGCACACGTTCTCCGGGAACCCCAGATACAGCGGCCGCACCTGGTGCTTCTCACGTGAGCCAAGCCATCCTAAGCACTACGCCACATTCCCTCAGTGGGATCACTACCAAATCCCCGGGGCATGGGATTACTGCAGGGTGCCTGACCCCTAAGGCGTAACTAGGGAAGGAACTTACACGCAAAACATAAGTACAAACGTACAGTGCGAAAGGAACAATAATGGGATTAAGGCCTAACCAGAGAGAAGACATGTAAGGGATTACCTGCTATTCCCCATTCCGGGACGTCGCGTCACCATTCTCCGGGGCGCCTGGGGAAGTCCGCCCACAATCCTTGGGCCAACGACATACGGTGTGGCGGGGTAGGGACCCGGTGTTGAAGGAGTCCGTCGTGCGTGGGTCGTCGAGTCTCGGCGCCGGGGGTCTAGTGACGGCCGGCTTCCGGGGGCACGCGTAACACGTGTGACCCGGCCTGCCACATCGAAAGCAGTGTTCGTCCCGCCAAGGACAATCCATCATTGAATGCGCACCATCGCAAATGACGCACGGCTTTGGTGGTTCAGGTCCCTCCCTCGTCGACTGCCTGGGTTTCTGCCCTATCTTCTGGCGCTTGGTCGCCCGGCCCTTTTGGTAGGGGTCCCTTGTCGGACCGGGGTAGGGGCATGCCCGTCGAGTACACTCCAGCTCCGCGCATACGGCTAAGTTGGCCGCTTCCTGGGGGGTGGGAAACCCGTTGGTGGCGTCCCACGAGGGATAACACCACCGGTGCCGCGCTGGACGTGGTCGACTCCCTCAAGCTCCTGGGTCAGCATACTCAAGCGCTCAGCGAGGGTCAGCAGCTGCCCAGCCACATCGCGCAGCTGGTTGCGTAGTATGCGGTTCGTCTCGGCCGCAAAGTCCATTCCCGGCGACGTCTAATCACGGGGGCCGGAGTTCTATCTGTCGCACACAAAGAAAACACGTCAGTCCTAGCAAATTTAGGAATGCCCGGTACGAAAAGGGTTTCGCTAATCTCCCCTCCCCCCCCCCCCACGAGCACTCGCGTTCTGATCCCTTATGCCCTCTCTATTCCATTTGTTTGTAGCCTAGTGCGGTGTCCCCGAGGATGTCGGCACTAACTGTTGTGATTAAACAACCCCGCTCTGATACCATCTTAATCTGTCACGCCCCGGGGGATTATTTTAGCGGAAACGAATTACAAAAGGTATGTATTTTTTTTTTTTGAAAACCTTCTTCCCCAGCGCGTGCCCAGATCCGCCGCATATAAAGGATCACTCTACAAACGGACAGAGTCTCCCCTGTATATGCACGGCGTCACGGCTTGTACAATGTCCAATAACAGGTAAACATTCAATCACAACAATTCAGACATACAACCATTCACAATGTGCTGAATAAATCTCACGGCCGATTAGTTTGAAAGGATAAACCCACAATTGTTGAAACGACGCCCACCCGGCACCCATATTTTGAAAACCCTTTTTGAAAGCAACATAACCTCATGGGTTTTGGAAAACAGTGCCCACACGACACTTAGGTTTTGAAATCCATTTTCGCAAACCATAAATCCACAAGGTTTTGAAATCGGCGCCCACGCGACACCCGAGTTTTTGAAAGTAGTTTTCGCAATTCTTTTCTTTTGTTTGCTCTTTTATTTTCCAAAGCGGCCAACAGAGATGTAGAGAAAATAAACAATTTATTATTCACCATACCGACATCCACACCGACCCCACGAGGGTATCGAGAACCACACCACAGTCTACAAAAAGTAAATGGAATGCGAAAGAAAGAGATAAAGTACTGTTTAGGTCTCCAGGGACCCAGAACCTCTTGCCGCGGCCTCGCCGTCGCCTAACTCTCCCCCCTGTAGGACCCTGTCGCAAAGTGGTAAGTCAGCGACTAAACAATAATGATAGCAACAAAGCAGGGTAAAGAAATACGTCCAACCGTAGCCTATCCGGAGCAACACCCTTCGGACCCCTTAAGCGGGCCGCGGTGTAAAAAGAATTTAAAATAAAAAGGTCCGCGTGTCCTGAAACCCGCAGATATTACAGTAACCAAGAATACCGTACATAATCAAGTAGCGAGGATCATAGAGACTATCAACCACATAAAATCAAATAAAGAGAACCATAATGACTATCATAATATCGCAGTTAACCGTACAAAAAGAGTTAATCACAAGTGTCGGAAATGCCATGCTAAGTCTCCAAATAAAACCCACCTCAAACACGAAGTAGAAGACGTGCGGAAGCTCCAACTAAAAATACCCTCGCCGTGTGCCCGAACAGCTACAATAAGAATTATTGGTGAAAAAGCATCGTCGCGGTTAAAAACACACAAAAACAGGGCGAAACGGGCCAAAAACGGAGCTTCTGGATCATTTTTCTGAAGATCGGTGCACGGATCTTGGCGTGGACCGGGTCCACGACCAAACGCGGCCGCGGCGCGGGCCGGGAGCACGCTGCAGTGGTGGACCACAGCGTCTTGGGCCGGGCAGCGCGCACGGGCAGGGGCGCGCGCCGGGTCCATCGCTTCCCGCTGCGGTGGCGAGCACCGGGTGCACACCTAGGGCGTGCACCGCGCGGCCTGGCGCATGACTCTGTGCGCCGGGTCTGCGCCCCCGGGCCGCGGAGGCGTGTGTCGGGTGCACGCCGGCCCGGTGGACCGCGCGGCCTGGCGCACGACTTTGTGCGCCGGGTCTGCGCCCCCGGGCCGCGGAGCGTGCGCCGGGTGCACGTCGGCGTGTGGACCACGGCCAGAATCCTCCAAGAAGTGAACAGTGCGCACTCGTTTTCGGCTCCGGTTGCGACCCCGCGATCACGGCGGCTCCGGCGATGACCCCGTGAACACGGTGACGGCGGCGGCGGCCTCCCATTTAACCACGGCGGCGGCGGCCTCCCGTTTGGTCCCCAAACTCGCCTCGCACGCGACACAACAAGAAAGAAAACCCACACCGAAAAATCGGAAGGACCCCAGCCGCTCACCTCGTTTTCGCCGATAAGGGAGGAAGGAGGAGGATCGTCCCGCTCTCGTTCGTCGGATTCCGCAGGAAGTGCGATCGTCCTTCCTTCTCCCCGTCTCGTCGCCTCGGTTCTTCACGCCAACCGATGGAGGGGAAAAGCTAGGGATTGGGTTCCTCGCACGCGCTCGGATGGGAAACTACGCACAGGAAATGAGAAGTGGGGAAAAGCCCTACGCCCCCAACCAAAAATGTAAATGATCGTACGGGTGCGAATGGGGGGTGGGACTGAACCCTAAACCCCCAAATTCGAAACTTAGCGATCGGGTGCGGATCAGGATCCACTTACCTCGAAAAGCATGCCGATCTCCCGCACGCTTTTTGATGCACCCGGGACTGTTGGTTTACCTTCCGAAATTTATTCTGGGAGATCCCGGGGTCGGAATTCGAATCCGATCGCGCCACCGTTCTCCGTTTCACGAGCTTTACTGCCTAAAAATACCCGCGAGCCCCGACGGTCTGCCCAGAAACAAAGAATTATTAGCCCACCCTCCGGACCCCTAAAAAGGATGCGGAAAAAACTAAAATCTGAAAAACCCTTTTTACATGTGGTTACTACACCACTCACCTCTTAAAACGAGTTTCGTCCTCAAAACTCAAACCTGGGTCGCGGTGAAAAGGTTCGGGTAGCACTCCCTCATTTTTGACTCCAGCTCCCACGTCGCTTCTCGCTCCTCATGGTTGCTCCAGAGTACCTTCACGTAGGGGGTGGCTCGATTTCGCAGCGTTTTGCTTTCCCTTGCTAGGATCCGCACTGGGTTTCCTCGAAACTCAGGTCCTCCTTAAGTTCGAGTGCAGAAACGTCCAGAACGTGTGATGGAACGGAAAGGTACTTCCAGAGCATTGAAACGTGGAACACGTCGTGGACTCGGTCGAGGTTTGGTGGTAGGGCAAGGCAGTAAGCCACTGGGCCAATGCGCTCCAAGATCTCGAATGGCCCCACAAACCGTGGGATCAGCTTGCCCTTCAGCCCGAAATGCTTGATTCCTCTGGATGGCGAGACCCACAAAAACACGTGTTCTCCCACTTGGAATTCCAAGTCGCGGCGCCTCTGGTCTGCATAGCTCTTCTGTCAACTCTGGGCGGCCAGTAAGCGCTGTCTGATGAGGCGTACCTTCTCTTCAGTTTCTTCCACTAAGTCGGGTCCCAAGAACTTCCGTTCTCCCAAGTCGTCCCAACAGATCGGGGATTGGCAGCGCCTCCCATATAAGGCTTCGTAGGGTGCCATCTGGATACTGGCCTGGTAGCTATTGTTGTAGGCGAATTCCACGAAGGGTAGGTAGCGTGACCAACCGGCCCCCCAGTCAAGTACACAGGCGCGAAGCAGGTCCTCGTGAGTCTGAATCACTCGCTCCGACTGTCCGTCTGTCTGGGGGTGGAAGGCTGTGCTGAACTTGAGTTTGATCCCCAAGGCCCGCTGTAGACTCTGCCAAAACTTCGAGACAAAGCGCGTGTCTCTATCCGAGGTGATCGATGTCGGCACTCCATGCAGTCTCACGATCTCGCTGATGTAGACTTGAGCTAATCGCTCTCGGGTCCAGGTGGTATGAATGGGCAGGAAGTGTGCTGACTTGGTTAACCGGTCCACTATGACCCAAATCGTGTCGTGCCCCTGCTGCGAACATGGAAACCCAGTGACAAAATTCATGGTGATCTGATCCCACTTCCACTCTGGCACCGGTAAAGGCTGTAACTTTCTTGCTGGTCGCTGATGCTCAGCCTTTATCTATTGACATACCAGGCAATGAGCTACATGTCGTGTCACATCCCCCTTCAGCTTAGGCCACCAGAAGGTCTGCTTGAGGTCCCTATACATCTTCGTTCCCCCTGGATGCGCCGCATAAGGGGCGCGGTGTGCCTCTGCCAGAATTTCCTCCTTCAACTCCGACGAATCCGGCACGCAAATCCGCCCGCGGAACCGTAGGGTGCCGTCGCCTACCACTGAAAAATCGTTCTCTTGGTTCGGGGAGATCTTGTCTCGTACGAGCTGTAAGTGAGAGTCGGTCTGTTGTCCTTCTCGGATCTTCTCGAACAGCGTCGGCTTGACTACCAAGGTTAAAAGTTGCGCAACCGTGCCCACTAGTACCACCTCCAACTTCAATCGTGCGAACTCTGCGATCAAGCTACTCTGCTCAGTTATCGCGCCTCCAGGCACCCCTTCTAGTTGCCCCTTCCTGCTCAAAGCGTCTGCCACCACGTTTGCCTTCCCAGGGTGGTATTGAATTGTTAGATCGTAATCCTTCAGCAACTCTAGCCACCGCCTCTGCCGCAAATTCAATTCCTTTTGGGTGAACAGGTACTTAAGACTTTGATGGTCCGAGAAGACGTTACAGTGGACACCAAAGAGGTAGTGTCTCCATAACTTTAGAACGAAGACCACTGCAGCCAGCTCCAAATCATGTATCGGGTAGTTCTTTTTGTAATCCTTCAGTTGCCTGGAAGCATAGGCTATTACTTTCCCTTGTTGCATCAGTACACCCCCAAGGTCGATCCTTGATGCGTCGTAGTACACTTCATAATCCTCTCCGGGTGCTGGTAGTACAAGTATTGGTGCTCTGGTGAGCCTTCTTTTGAGTTCTTCGAAGCACTCCTGGCATTTAGTCGTCCATAAAAACTTCTCCCCTTTCCTGGTCAACCGGTTTAAAGGGGCAGCAATCTTCGAGAAACCCTCGACGAAGCGTCTGTAGTATCCTGCCAGGTCCAGGAAACTGCGAATCTCTGTCACCGTAGTCGGCGGCTGCCAGTCGATCACCGATTCCACCTTCTTGGGGTCCACGGCGATTCCCTCCGCCGAGATCACGTGCCCTAGAAAACCCACTTCGCGAAGCTAGAATTCACATTTCTTGAGCTTAGCGAACAGCCTCTGATCCCTGAGAGTCTGGAGAATCGTTCGCAAATGGTCCTCGTGCTCCTCGTCGGTGGGTGAATAGATCAAGATGTCGTCGAGGAAGACCTCTACGATATGGTCTAGAAAGGGCCAGAAGATTCTGTTCATCACATCCATAAATACCGTGGGGGCGTTCGTAAGCCCGAACGGCTTAACTGTGAACTCGTAGTGGCCGTACCGGGTCCGGAAGGCGGTTTTTGAAATGTCTTCGTTCCGAACCCGGAGCTGGTGGTAACTCGATTGCAGGTCAATCTTTGAAAAGACCGTCGCTCCCCGTAGTTGGTCGAAGAGGTCGTCGATTCTGGGGAGGGGGTACTTGTTCTTCACTGTAACCTTGTTTATCCCTCTGTAGTCGATGCAGAGACGCAGACTTCCGTCTTTCTTCCTCACAAAGAGTACCGGTGCGCCCCAGGGCGACACACTCGGCCTGATAAACCCTTTGTCCAAGAGGTCCTCCAGTTGCGCCTTAAGCTCCTTCAACTGCGCGAAGGCCATTCGGTAAGGCGCCTTCGTAATAGGCTACGTGCCCGGTAGGAGTTCGATAGGGAACACCACCTCCCGCTCAGGGGGCATCCCGGGCAGTTCCGTCGGGAAAACATCGGGAAAGTCCCTCACTACTGGGATGTCAGAAAGTGTCGCCCGGGGTCGGGTGACTAGATCCACAGACGCCAAGTAGGCCACACACCCACCCTCTACTAGTCTTCTGGCCCTTGTTGCTGAGATGACCGCTGGGAAGGAGGTGCTCTTGCATGCCAGATACACGTGCTCAGGGAAACCCAGTTCTTGTAGTCGCACCTGCCACTTCTCACAGTCAATAAGTGCCTGGTACCTCGAGAGCCAGTCCATGCCCAACACTGCGTCGTACTCCTTCAGGGGAATTACCACCAAATCCCAAGGGCAAGCCAGTCGCCCTAGGTTAATCGGGCAGGCGGCCACAAAGCTGACTGCCTCCAATGCCCCACCCGCCGTTTGGACCGTCATTCAACTTTGGAGAGGTATCTCCCCAAGACCATGCACAAACACGAAGTCACGAGAAATGAAAGAGTGTGTTGCTCCGGTATCAAAAAGGGTTCTAGCACGGGAATTTGAAACAGAAGTAATACCTGCAAGTACGTCCTCCGGCAGGTCCGTTTCTGGGCGGTTCATCGAGTAAACTCTCCCGCCAGCCTGAGGTTGTCTTTCCCCCTCTCGCCGTGGTGTAGGGGGTCTTGAAATCGACCCCATAGGAGCTTTTCCTCGTCCAGAAAGTTGTGGCGAAGGTGCAGAAGCTGCTGAGGAAGCCGTTCCCAAGGTTAAGGGGCAGTTGCGGCGAAAGTGCCCCTGCTTGCTGCAGCAGTAGCAATGATCATTTCTTTGGGGGCAATCAAACACTCGGTGCGCCCCCCCGCATATCACACAAGGCCCATCCCCCGGCCTCGGTCCTCCTGCAGGTGCGCTCCGAGATCCTGCCTGCGTTCTCCACCGTTTGGGGGGTCGGTTCTTGCTAGAAGAGCCTCCCCCCGAGTACCGTTGCGGTCGCCTCTTGTCCTCGTACTGAGCCGGGGTCTCTCTTCTGGCGCGCGTAACAGCGAACCCGCGCTCCACTACAGTGGCCCTGTCGACCACTTTCTGAAAAGTGTGTAAGTCGGCTGCTTGTACCACCTAGAATATGTCGCTTCGCAAGCCATCCAAGAAAAGTTGTGCCTTGTGGGACTCGTCCCTCATGACGAATGGGACGCAGTTGGCCAGTCTCACGAACTCGCGTTGATACTCCATAACTGTCCTGCTCCCCTGCTGGATGTGGTTCAAGTCGTCCTCCAGTTTCTTTTTGACGCTGTTGGTGAAGAAAGCCCCGAACAACTCATGTTTGAACGTTGTCCACGATGGGAGCGCGGTGCCCTTTGTGGGATCAGGGCGTACCATCTTCCACCATAAGCGGGTGTTCCCCTCTTGGAAGTGGACCGCCAGGGGAACCCGCTCGCAATCCTCCATGAGCAAGTCCTCAAATAATTTTTCCATCGATCCCACCCACTTCTCGACGACCCAGGGATCGGTCGTCTCCCCTTCGAACGTGGGTGGATCATATTTCTTAAAGTCGGACAGGTTGGCCAACACTCGGTCCCACTCAGTCAGCGGAACTGACCCCTCCCCCGTGGCGGCGGCGGCCACTGTAGGGGAAGGTGTCACCACGGTCTCTCCCCGGATACCCCCGCCGAGGGTCCCCGGCGCCGGTCCCGTCGTCGCTGTCGCAGGTGCTGCTGCTGGCGCCGTAGCCTGGGTTGGCGGTACCCCGGCTACTGCAGTTGGTGGAGGGGCCACTCCTGCCCAGGCCCCCGTCACTTGCGGTCCCGTCGCCGGCGCGATTGGCCCCTACGGAGGGGCCGGGGCGACCGTCACCGTCGCGGCCGGTTGCTATTGCGTCAACTGACGCACGTGATCCGTGAGGGTCGCCAGCTGCCCCGCTATCTCTCGTAGTTGTTGCCGCAGGAGCTGGTTCTCTGCGGCCGCCGACATCGTCGCATCTGCCCCTATATCCTCGGCCGATGATCTAGTACGGGCCATGTCTGTACACACACACAACAAAAGTCAGCTCTAGACTTCGCTAGCATAGCAATGAACCACCTATCGAGAGAAAAGGACTTAGACTCTTTCCCCCCCCTCGATCACTCGCGTTCTACTATCCTATGCCCTTTCCATTCCATTCACTTGTAGCCAAGTGAGGTATCCCCGTGGATGTCGGCACTGCCTGTTGTGATTGAAGAATAAGTCTCTGATACCATCTTAATCTGTCACACCCCGGGGGTCTCAATCAGTGGAAACAATCAATAGTTTAAAAAGGATTTGTTTTGCGTATCAGCGTTTTTTTTTTTTTTTGAAATTCCTTCCTCCCCGGTGCGTGCCCAGACCTGCCGCATACACAGAATCACCCTGTAAACGGACAGAGTCTCCTCTGTATATGCACGGCGTCGCGGCTAATACAACGTGCAAACATAGTAGTTTATTCAATCACAACAGTTCACAATACTTACACAACAGAACCATTCTCAAAGCTGACCAAGTTGAAAGGATAAATCCACAATTTTAAAAGCGGTGCCCACCCAGCACCCAGATTTCTAAAACAGTTCGAAAACCATAAATCCACAGAGTTTTTAAAACAGTGCCCACACGACACCCAGGTTTTGAAATCCGTTTTCTAAAATCCATAAATCCACAAGGTTTTCTAAAACGGTGCCCACACGACACCCAAGTTTTGAAAACGGTTTTCGCGATCCTTTTTTTTTCATTTCCTTTTTGAAAAACGGCCGAACAGAGATAAGAACTCAAACATCCACATAATCAAAGAGTAGAGTACCGACATCCACACCGACCCCACGAGGGTATCGAGAACCACACAATAGTCTACAAGTAGTAAATGAAATGCGACAGAAAAGGGAAAATACAGTCTGGGATCTCATAGGACCCGAAAGCTCCATACTCGGCCTCAACGTCGCCTAGCTCTCACCCTTGAAGGAACCTGTCACGGAGTGGGAAGTCAGCGACACGATAATACTAATAATAAAGCAGGAAAAAGTAGTAAAGCCAACCGTCAGACGATCCGGAGCAACCACCCTCTCAAGAAGGAAAAAGAAACACGAACACCTGTAAAACCTGACCACGTCGAGCATCTACGTCGACGGGTCGCACCGCTCACAAAGAGTCACGAACACCTGTAACACCTGACCACGTCGAGCATCTACGTCGACGGGTCGCACCGCTCGCACCTTGGCGCCTCAAAACCCCACAACTACGGGGGCCCCACTACGTCACCTCGTGGGTTTACACGGGTCACAGACCACTTTTTCGAAAAAGCGCACCCTTTGCGGTGGCCAAACCGCGGGTGCGCGTGCTGCAGCCTCGAGCATAGTAACCAAGAATACCGTACATAATTAAGTAGCGAGGATCATAGAGACTATCAACCACATAAAATCAAATAACGAGAACCATAATGACTATCATAATATCGCAGTTAACCGTACAAAAAGAGTTAATAACAAGTGTCGGAAATGCCATGCTAAGTCTCCAAATAAAACCCACCTCAAACACGAAGGAGAAGACGTGCGGAAGCTCCAACTAAAAATACCCTCGCCGTGTGCCCGAATAGCTATAATAAAAATTATTTGTTAAAAAGCATCGTCGCGGTTAAAAACACTCAAAAACGGGGCGAAACGGGCCAAAAATGGAGCTTCTGGATCCTTTTTCTGAAGGTCGGTGCACGGATCCTGGCGTGGACCGGGTCCACGACCAAACGCGGCCGCGGCGTGGGCCGGGAGCACGCTGCAGCGGTGGACTACAGCGTCTTGGGCCGGGCCGCGCGCACGGGTAGGGGTGCGCACCGGGTCCATCGCTTCCCGCTGCGGTGGCGAGCACCAGGTGCACGCCTAGGGCGTGCACCGCGCGGCCTAGCGCACGACTCTGTGCGCCGGGTCTGCGCCCCCGGGCCGCGGAGGCGTGCGCCGGGTGCACGCCGGCCCGGTGGACCGCGCGGCCTGGCGCACGACTTTGTGCGCCGGGTCTGCGCCCCCGGGCCGCGGAGCGTGCGCTGGTTGCACACCGGCGTGTGGACCGCGGCCAGAATCCTCCAAGAAGTGAACAGTGCGCACTCGTTTTCAGCTCGGGTTGCGACCCAGCGATCACAGCGGCTTCGACGATGACCCCGTGAACACGGTGACGGCGGCGACGACCTCCCATTTAACCACGGCGGCGGCGGCCTCCCGTTTGGTCCCGAAACTCGCCTCGCATGCGACACGACAAGAAAGAAAACCCACACCGAAAAATCGGAAGGACACGAACCCCTCACCTCGTTTTCGCCGGTAAGGGAGGAAGGAGGAGGATGGTCCCGCTCTCGTTCGCCGGATTTCGCAGGAAGTGCGATCGTCCTTCCTTCTCCCCGTCTCGTCGCCTCGGTTCTTCACGCCAACGGATGGAGGGGAAAAGCTAGGGATTGGGTTCCTCGCACGCACTCGGATGGGAAACTACGCACAGGAAATGAGAAGTGGGGAAAAGCCCTACGCCCCCAACCAAAAATGTAAATGATCGTACGGGTGCGAATGGGGGGTGGGATTGAACCCTAAACCCCCAAATTCAAAACTTAGCGATCGGGTGCGGATCAGGATCCACTTACCTCAAAAAGCGTCGAGATCTCCCGCACGCTTTTTGATGCACCCGGGACTGCTGGTTTACCTTCCGAAATTTATTCTGGGAGATCCCGGGGTCGGAATTCGAATCCGATCGCGCCACCGTCCTCCGTTTCGCGAGCTTTATTGCCTAAAAATACTCGCGAGCCCTGACGGTCTGCCTAGAAACAAAGAATTATTAGCCCACCCTCCGGACCCCTAAAAGGGATGCGAAAAAAACTAAAATCTGAAAAACCCTTTTTACATGTGGTTACTACACCACTCACCTCTTAAAACGAGTTTCGTCCTCGAAACTCAAACCTGGGTCACGCTGAAAAGGTTGGGGTAGCACTCCCTCATTTTTGACTCCAGCTCCCACGTCGCTTCTCGCTCCTCATGGTTGCTCCAGAGCACCTTCACGTAGGGGGTGGCTCGATTTCGCAGCGTTTTGCTTTCCCTTGCTAGGATCCGCACTGGGGTTTCATCGAAACTCAGGTCCTCCTTAAGTTCGAGTGCAGAGACGTCCAGAACGTGTGATGGATCGGAAAGGTACTTCCGGAGCATTGAAACGTGGAACACATCGTGGACTCGGTCGAGGTTTGGTGGTAGGGCAAGGCGGTAAGCCACTGGGCCAATGCGCTCCAAGATCTCGAATGGCCCCACAAACCGTGGGCTCAGCTTGCCCTTCAGCCCGAAACGCTTGATTCCTCTGGATGGCGAGACCCGCAAAAACACGTGCTCTCCCACTTGGAATTCCAAGTCGCGGCGCCTTTGGTCTGCGTAGCTCTTCTGTCGACTCTGGGCGGTCTGTAAGCGCTGTCTGATGAGGCGTACCATCTCTTTAGTTTCTTCCACTAAGTCGGGTCCCAAGAACTTCCGTTCTCCCAAGTCGTCCCAACTGATCGGGGATCGGCAGCGCCTCCCATATAAGGCTTCGTAGGGTGCCATCTGGATGCTGGCCTGGTAGCTATTATTGTAGGTGAATTCCACGAGGGGTAGGTAGCGTGACCAACCGGCCCCCCAGTCAAGTACACAGGCGCGAAGCAGGTCCTCGCGAGTCTGAATCACTCGCTCCGACTGTCCGTCCGTCTGGGGGTGGAAGGCTGTGCTGAACTTGAGTTTGATCCCCAAGGCCCGCTGTAGACTCTGCCAAAACTTCGAGACAAAGCGCGTGTCTCTATCCGAGGTGATCGATGTCGGCACTCCATGCAGTCTCACGATCTCGCTGATGTAGACTTGAGCTAATCGCTCTCGGGTCCAGGTGGTATGAATGGGCAGGAAGTGTGCTGACTTGGTTAACCGGTCCACTATGACCCAAATCGTGTCGTGCCCCTGCTGCGAACGTGGAAACCCAGTGACAAAATCTATGGTGATCTGATCCCACTTCCACTCTGGCACCGTTAAAGGCTGTAACTTTCCTGCTGGTCGCTGATGCTCAGCCTTTATCTGTTGACATACCAGGCAATGAGCTACATGTCGTGTCACATCCCCCTTCAGCTTAGGCAACCAGAAGGTCTGCTTGAGGTCCCTGTACATCTTCGTGCCACCTGGAAGCGCCGCATAAGGGGCGCGGTGTGCCTCTGCCAGAATTTCCTCCTTCAACTCCGATGAATCCGGCACGCAAATCCGCCCGCGGAACCGTAGGGTGCCTCGCCTTCCACTGAAAAATCATTCTCTTGGTCCGGGGAGATCTTGTCTCGTACGAGCTGTAAGTGAGAGTCGGTCTGTTGTCCTTCCCGGATCTTCTCGAACAGCGTCGGCTTGACTACCAAGGTTAAAAGTTGCGCAACCGTGCCCGCTGGTACCACCTCCAACTTCAATCGTGCGAACTCCGCGATCAAGCTGCTCTGCTTAGTTATCGCGCCTCCAGGCACCCCTTCTAGTTGCCCCTTCCTGCTCAAAGCGTCTGCCACCACGTTTGCCTTCCCGGGGTGGTATTGAATTGTTAGATCATAATCCTTCAGCAACTCTAGCCCCCGCCTCTGTCGCAAATTCAATTCCTTTTGGAAGATTCTGTTAATCACATCCATGAATACCATAACTATCCTGCACCCCTGCTGGATGTGGTTCAAGTCGTCCTCCAGTTTCTTTTTGACGCTGTTGGTGAAGAAAGTCCCGAACAACTCATGTTTGAACGTCATCCACGATGGGAGCACGGTGCCCTTTGTGGGATTAGGGCGTACCATCTTCCACCATAAGCGGGCGTTCCTCTCTAGGAAGTGGACCGCCGGGGGAACCCGCTCGCAATCCTCCATGAGCAAGTCCTCAAATAAATTTTCCATCGATCCCACCCACTTCTCTACGACCCAGGGATCGGTCGTCTTCCCTTCGAATGTGGGTGGATCATATTTCTTAAAGTCGGCCAGGTTGGCCCGCACTCGGTCCCGCTCAGTCAGCGGAACTGACCCCTCCCCCGTGGTGGCGGCGGCCACTGTAAGGGAAGGTGCCACCACGGTCTCTCCCCGGATGCCCCCGCCGAGGGTCCCCGGCGCCGGTCCCGTCGTCGCTGTCGCAGGTGCTGCTGCTGGCGCCGTAGCCTGGGTTGGCGGTACCCCGGCTACTGCAGTTGGTGGAGGGGCCACTCCTGCCCAGGCCCCCGTCACTTGCAGTCCCGTTGCTGGCGCGATTGGCCCCTGCGGAGGGGCCGGGGCGACCGTCACCGTTTCGGCCGGTTGCTGTTGCGTCAACTGACGCACATGATCCGTGAGGGCCGCCAGCTGCCCCGCCATCTCTCGCAGTTGTTGCCGCAGGAGCTTGTTCTCTGCGGCCGCCGACGCCATCGCATCTGCCCCTATATCCTCGGCCGATGATCTAGTACGGGCCATGTTTGTACACACGCACAACAAAAGTCAGCTCTAGACTTCTCTAGCATAGCAATGAACCACCTATCGAGAGAAAAGGACTTAGACTCTTTCCCCCCCCTAGATCACTCGCATTCTACTCTCCTATGCCCTATCCATTCCATTCACTTGTGTTGAGGTATGTATAATTGGATCTAAATAGGGGAAAAAAACACCTAGAGGGGGGTGAATAGGTGTAAACAATAAACACTCAAAAATCTTTGCGATATAAAACCCAATGCGGAAAAATAAATAACACGCAGAGATTTTTACGTGGAAAACTCCAAACCGGAGTAAAAAACCACGGGACCGATAACACGGTGAAATCCACTAGAATTAAACACGTACAAGGTGATATACCGTACTCACAGATGACTCAACCTTTTCCATACGCTCCTAGTTGATCTTCTCCGCTCGCTCCACGACGCTTCTCGAATCCACGATTTGCGTCCAACGCCGAATCCACGACGTCCGACCGAATCCACGGTCTTCACCCAGTAGCACGCTTCGAATCCACGAACGTACCTCGCTCCGAATCCACGAGAGCGGTAGCACCTTGAATCCACAAGGCCACGCGAGTCCACGCGCCGATTTTGGGAAAATCGTTGTTTTTGGGTGGTGATGATCCGCCGAATACTTAGATTAGAAATAGATCGAAAATACCATCTAAGTATTCATTGATTTGATTCTACTCAAAATGTGAGTAAGAAAACCTAGAATCAAATCAATCAATATAGAAGAAGAAACATAAGATTTAATCTATTGATTTCCTTTCTTCTCTATTTGTGGATCTATCTAATTCGGTCGTCTTTTTTCTTTTTCGTGGGTTACCCTAAAAGATGAATTAAAGGGTCTATATATAGGTTAGAAACCATTGGAAGAAGATAAGAATAAAAAACTAACCATTTCTGGAATTTTTCAGGACGGCGATCCTGTGACGCCCCACTTCCCAGGGGGTCACCCATCCTAGAACTACTCTAGCTCTAGCACGCTTAACTCTCATGTTCCTCTTGGATCTTGCTACCATCCAAAATGCTATAGCCGGGTTAGAGATTTAGTCCTATTATATCATTTATATAGAGGACTAATCCAAATTCCGGGGGTGTCACATTCTTCCCCCCTTTAAGCCCTGACGTCCACGTCAGGCTCAAGCACACTCACAAGCACCAGGCGATGTGAGACTCGTCTCGCTAGCCTTAGCCGACCTTGTGAGGAGCTGCACTCCACTCACAACGGTCATTAGCCGGGGAGCCTCGCTCTACCCGCTATATAATCCTGGCTCAGCCGAGACTCATCTCACATTTCCGGCTGGTGAATGGCTCTGATACCAACTGTGACGCCCCACTTCCCAGGGGGTCACCCATCCTAGAACTACTCTAGCTCTAGCACGCTTAACTCTCATGTTCCTCTTGGATCTTGCTACCATCCAAAATGCTATAGCCGGGTTAGAGATTTAGTCCTATTATATCATTTATATAGAGGACTAATCCAAATTCCGGGGGTGTCACAGATCCGGATCGAACTTCGGCGATCCGGATTGCAGTAGCGAGACAAACAGTTTCCAGAAAAATCAAGGTTCGGGATTCGGATCGAAGTGCCTGATCCGGATCGTTCATACAGTTTCACCAAACACCAACGTTCGGGATCCGGATTGCAAAGCCTGATCCGGATCGTTCATAAAACATGGTAAAACCAGTGTTCGGGATCCGGATCAAGGGAGGCTACGATCCGGATTGAACTGATGTATGAACGAACACCCTTCGGGATCCGGATTGGAAAGTCTGATCCGGATCCTGAACATGTCCCATGTCCAGTTTTTGATTTTTATGCAATAAGAAATTCATCCAAGTGTTTCTACACTATAAGAAGTATTCGGATCACCAAAAATAATTAGTTAAACATACCTGATCCTTTTGAATTCTTCTTTCTTGAGATTGAGTTAAATGATGCAACTTTCTTTATCTTCAATCTTCAAGACTTAACCGAATTCACGAAATACGCCAACTCAAATTCCGTAACAATCTCCCCCTTTGGCGGTTTCGTGACAAAACATAAATCCACTCAAGAAAATTCAAAAAGATATTTTTGTTGCTATCACCATACAACAAAAATTTACAATGGAGATCCAAAATAGATACATGAGTTAAACTCCTAAAACAGACTCTAGACTTAGACATCTGTACTCTTTGCAAAAGAAATCATTCTTGACAAAAGAAATCGTTAGATACCTCAAGAATTTTATATCATTCAAAAACCACCTACAGAGATGAAGTTTATGCTCATTTACTTACCATGACATTTATACATTCAGATATGTAATTTGATCATAGTTAAAAACCAACATATCTCCTATGCAATCAAAATCCAAATGTCACAAAAATTGTTAGTGAACATCAACTTGTTAGTTATATTACATGCCCAAATAGTTAGCAATTAGTTAGTCGAGGCATGCAAGCAATCACAAAAGAAAACCAAAAGTTGAAGTTCTACTTATCTTACTTACCTTCATAGTTCAACTAGACAATCAAGATTGTTCAACCTGTTCTAATACTCTCTCCCCCTTTTTGTCACAAAGTTAGCCAAAATTACCAAAAAGGAGAGCAAAGTTAACAAGTTCAAGAACCAAAAGTTTGAGAATTAAAACTAAAAACTAAAACTTAAAACCTGCACAAGAAAAGATTAAAAATCTGCACAAGAAAAAGAATTAAAAAAAAGAAGAGAATTACTCAGAATCATCTGAACTGATGCAGCCGAGTATTTGGAAGATTTTCTTTAAACGTTTGTTCATGGATGACCGGTTCTTGTTGACATTTTTTATTTCTTCCTTTACTTCAATCAGTTCATTTGAAATGCGTTCTTGCTCGTTGGAGAGCCTTTGCTGTTCTCTATAAATGGAGGTAATCGATGCATCATCATCGGATGTCGATGGAGGTGCTTGTTGTGCTGCAGGTGCTGGTTGGACTGGAGGTGCTGCTGGAGCAGAGGTTGTTGCTTGTTGTTGTGTTCTTCGTCGGTGAGGAGGTGATGGGGGCTCATCTTGCTTTGTTGAGAGACACTTGACTATAGTTGTTTCATTGATAGTTCCTAGACTGTGCATGTAGGAACTCGCACTTGTGTCAGCTTTAAATTTTCGAAGAATGCGCATAATGATCATTGGATAAGGTAGTCTCTCTGAAGGGTGAGCATGTTCCACATAGCGTGCCATCCTCGACCAGATGATGTAAGGAATATTTAAGTTTGCTCCCATTGCTGCTGTGGGGTTGCCAAGAAGATAGAGGAATAACATCCTATCCCACCGAAGAACCTTTGTATTCATGTTTGGAAGGACGTTATAACAGATAATGAAGTTCAAAAAGCGATGCTCTGGTCAAAGTTCTTTTGAAAAGACTGAGTTTCCTGCCGACAGAGTATCGGGAACACAGATTCCATCAACTACCACTCTCCAGGAGTTGGTGGTGTAGGTTTGACAATTCATATAATGAGCCCCATCAGCTCTGGCCATCATTCCCAACGCCTCTTCAATCAGTTGAGGGGTTACTTTGATCTTAACATTCTTGACCAATGTCTGGAATTCTCGACGTCCACTCTCCTGATCAACTAGATAGCAGGCATTTTGATAAAACATTCTTACTGAGTGAAGACAATACCCAGTGGTCTCGGGGAAGTTGCAGATGGGAGCAAGACCTGTCCGGTCATACAGAGTCCCAAAAAGTGAAGATCGTTCCTTCAAGGCTTTGACATTGACATGTCTTTCGCCAATGCATTCCCTATTCTCAAAATCCTTTATCCTAGCAGAGCTGATAAAGTCTTGTGGAGGAGGCTGCCTAGCAACTGGTTGCTCAATGGAAATTCCTCGAGCACTCCCTCTCTTGTGAGCAACACCTTTTCTTCTTGTTTTCACAGAAGGTTCTTCCATTGGAGCTTTCTTTGCCCTTTTCAGCAGCAGTAGGCGGAGCCTTTGATGTTTCTGCAGGCGCTTTTCCCTTCGAAGCAGTGGGTGCAGTTGCTTCAACTTGCAACTCATCCCAATCGATCGATTCCGTCTTAGATTCCGTATCGGAATCATCTTTAGTTTTCTTCGCCTTCTTAGCCCTCTTGGGCTTGACAGTGTCTCTAGTATGGACCATAGTAGCCAGAAGAAAAATGATCCAGGTGATCACCATTGCTACTAGTTGCTTGTGAGAAAGGAAATCCTGTGAGCAACAACTCAAGAACACGAAAAATTTGTTAATTTTCAAAAATTTAAAAAATTGTACCCAAACAATCATTATCGTATAGAGAGACTAAGAATCAAATTAGTTTTGCAAAAGGAATTTTAAAAATAGATTAATCGCATGATTTTGGAAAATTCCCATTATATGCCCTAAAACCGAGATTTTTGAAATCGAAGGCCAAAAATCCGTTTATCATTAGAATACCTAGCATATAATCAAAACTAATCTACCCAGAGTTCTTATTTCAAAAGAAATTTGATCAAAAACCATCCATAAACGAGAAAGATATGGAAATTCATCACGTTTTTGAGGAAGAATATGAAAAACTGTGAAATACCGAGATTTTGATCAATAAAACTTACTTGGAATCGAAGAACTTGAGTTTGAAAGCTTCCAAGATGGATGTATTCTAGAGAGAGAAGCTCTGGAGACTTTAGAACAAAAGATTGAGGTAAAAGAAATCAAAGCCCTTTTGTTCTATATAAAACCCTAGCCGCGATCCGGATCAGTTCGTGATTACGATCCGTATCGGCTACCCGCAGAGAATACCTGCGTTCGGGATCCGGATCGGCTTGTCCAATCCGGATCGGCTCCAACTTTTTCTTCAGAAAAATTCAGAAAAATTCTAGAAAAACCAGAAAAAGATTGTAAGCACTTTTGTGTATCAACTTTAAATGAAAATCTTCGTTTCATACAACAAGAAATAGATTATGCCAAATCTATCAATAACATCCAACAAATGAAACGAAAATTTATAAAAATTAAATCCCTTAAAGTTGAACAACTTCAATTACATCTAACTTGATCTTATGAGTAATGCCTTTATCAAATCATCAATTTGGTAAAGAAAATGAAATACAAAGATCAATAGATGTCTAAAATCCCAGATAAGTTAGATAATATATCTAGTCAATTTATTGAAGAGAGTGGCTCTTTGAGCATCTTTCATTAAAATTCCCACCTTATACCAACCTTGAAATTTTGACAGAGTCAAGTATTTCAACATGCATTTTACTTAATCAAACTTGAAAAACCTTGCTTGGTATACATGTGGTAGCTGCACACAGTACTCGGACGACCGAGGTGGTAGCTCTTTCCTCCATGTGGTGGTAGTTTTCACACTCCTCATTGGGATGTAACTCTTTCCACATCTTTTGAGCATAACACTTTTTCTTTGACTCCCCCTCAATTGGCTATCAATTATTTAAGATATAAAGTATTCAGCCAAATATTAATCTCGATTTCATACTCGACTAAACAGTCAAATAAGATAAAAACTATACCAAGAGATCATCGAGAGAGAAATTGACTTTGATCAAAACAAAGATGATTTAATTCACATAAATGATCATTGCAACAAATGAATTATTATGATATCCAAAGCATAATAAATTTCTAAGCATATAAAAGGATGCAGTTAAAGTCAATAAAAAACTAATGCTCAATTAATGTTCTATGTCTAAGCATAGATAATGAACAAAAACACAAAAACAAAACCTAACCTAAACAAAAGTTTCAAAAAGAGGTTATTTCAAGGAAAGCATTCCAATTGCTTTACGCAAATGAATAAAACGTTTTTGATCCAAAGGTTTTGTTAAAAAGTCAGCTAATTGATCTTCAGTTGAAATGTAGGAAATTTGAAGAATATTTGATTCAACTAGCTCTCTAAGAAAATGATATCTAAGTTCAATGTGTTTTGTTCTAGAGTGCAACACAGGGTTTTTTGAAATGTTTATAGCACTAGTGTTGTCACATAAAACAGTTACCGAAGTTACTGAAATCCAGAAGTCGCTCAACACGCTTTTCATCCAAATGAGTTGAGTTGAACAACTTCCCGCTGAGATGTATTCCGCTTCGGCAGTCGAGAGTGCAATGCAGTTTTGCTTTTTACTATGCCATGCAACTAGGCAATGACCAAGATAAAAACATGCACCACTCGTACTCTTCCGATCATCCACAGATCCTGCCCAATCGGCATCTGAGTATCCAATAATATCTAGACTTGTTCCCATAGGATACCAAATTCCGAAATTAATGGTTCCTTTGATGTACCGGATGATCCGTTTCACCGCTTTCAGGTGAACCTCCTTTGGTGCTGATTGATATCTCGCGCAAATCCCAACACTAAAGGATATATCCGGGCGACTAGCTGTGAGGTAAAGTAGACTTCCAATCATGCTGCGATAAAGTTTCTCGTCTACATTCTCACTAAGAGATTCACTTCCTAATCCCTTATTGCTAGTTCCCATAGGAGTAGGAAAATCTTTAGAATCTTCTAATCCGAATTTCTTTACCAACTCCTTTGCATACTTGGATTGACACAGATGGATGCCTTCACCATTTTGTTTCACTTGCAATCCAAGAAAGTATGTCAGTTCGCCCATCATAGACATCTCAAATTCGCTTTCCATGGTTTCAGTGAATTTAGAAGCATCATTATCCTTTGTTGCTCCAAATACAATGTCATCGACATAGATTTGTGCAACAATGAAGTTATTTTGATAATGCTTCACAAAGAGAGTCCTGTCTGCTCCCCCTCGAGTATAGCCCTTCTCCAAAAGGTGCTTTGTCAACCTTTCGTACCACGCTCGCGGTGCTTGTTTTAAATCGTAAAGAGCCTTTTTCAAACGAAAAACATGGTTAGGTAGTTTACAGTCTACAAAACCTTTCGGTTGAGCCACATAAACTTCCTCATTTAAAAACCCATTTAAAAACGCACTCTTAACGTCCATTTGAAAGAGTTTTATTTTAAAGTGACAAGCAATAGCGAACAAGATACGAATGGACTCGAGTCTAGCTACAGGGGCGAACGTTTCATCAAAGTCTATACCTTCTATTTGAGAGTAGCCTTGAGCAACTAAACGTGCTTTATTCCTGATGATGGTACCATCCTCATTTTTCTTGTTCTTGAAAATCCATTTAGTACCGATCACATTGTGTTGCTTCGGAGGCGTCGTTAATTCCCAGACTTTGTTGCGTTCAAACTGATGGAGCTCTTCCTGCATTGCTTCAATCCAGTAGTCATCCTGAAGAGCTTCATCGACATTCTTTGGTTCGATCATGGAAACGTAACAAGCGAATCCACAAACCAACTGTCTCCGAGTTTTGACTCCTTCTTGTGGGTCTCCAATGATGTTTGATTCAGGATGATCTTTGGAGATGCGTAACGTTTGATGTAATGGAGTACTCGGAGGTATATGAGATGATTCCTGCACATCAGATAAACTTGAAGAACCATTAGATGCATCATTAATATTGGAAGTATTATCATGAGAAGATGCATTTACAGGAGTATCATCATCAATAGAGATATCAGGGGTAGATTTATCAGATGCAAAGTGGAAAGCTTCATCTACTTTAACATTTATGGATTCTACAATCGTTTTAGATTCCAAGTTAAATACCCGATATGCTCTACTATTTGTAGAATAACCCATGAAAATCCCTTCGTCACTTCGAGAGTCAAATTTTCCAAGATTTTCGCGGTCACGTAAAATGTAACAACGACTCCCAAAGATGCAAAAATATTTGATGTTGGGTTTTCTACAACACCATAGTTCATATAGTGTATTTAACATTCCCGGGCGCAAATAAACTCGATTAATAACATAGATTGCAGTGTGTTACGGAATTTGAGTTGGCGTAGTTTCGTGAAAGTCTCAAGTCTTGAAGATTGAAGGTGAAGAAAGTTGGATCATTTAACTCAATCTCAAGAAAGAAGAATTCAAAAGGATCAGGTATGTTTAACCTAAGATTTTGTGTGATCCGAATACTTCTTGTAGTGTAGAAACACTTGGAAGAATCTTTCATTGCATAAAAATAAAAAACTGGACTTGGGACAAGTTCAGGATCCGGATCAGGTTGTTCGATCCGGATCCCGAAGGTGGTTTGTTCATACACCAGTTCAATCCGGATCGTAGCCTCTCTTGATCCGGATCCCGAACACTGAGTTTACCATCTTCCTTGAACGATCCGGATCAGGCTTCGCAATCCGGATCCCGAACGTTGATGTTTGGTGAACTGTATGAACGATCCGGATCAAGCACTTCGATCCGGATCCCGAACCTTCGTTTTTCTGGAATTACCTGACTCGTTACGACGATCCGGATCACAGCTAATCCGATCCGGATCGCCGTCCGTAAAATTTCCAGAAATGTTAGGTTTTTGATTCTTATCTCCTTCCTAGGGTTTCTAACCTATAAATAGACCCTATGACTCTTTTTCTAGGGTTAATCCAAAAAGAAGCCGATAAAAAGGAAAATAGCCGTCATTTTCATATATCATCTTTTACGGCTCTAGATCCACATATAGAGAAGAAAGGAAATCATTAGAGAACACTCTATGTTTCTTCATCTATATTGATTAGTTTGATTCTAGGTTTTCATACTCACATCTTGAGTTGAATCAAACTAATGAATACTTAGATGGTATTTCCGATCTATCTTTGATCTAAGTATTCGGCGGATCATCACCACCCAAAAACAACGATTTACCCCAAAAATCGGCGCGTGGATTCGCGTGTCCTTGTGGATTCAAGGTTCAACCGCTCTCGTGGATTCGGAGCGAGGCACGTTCGTGGATTCGAAGGGTGCTATTGGGTGAAGACCGTGGATTCGGTCGGACGTCGTGGATTCGACGTTGGACGCCGTGGATTCGGCGTTGGGCGCAGATCGTGGATTCGAGAAGCGTCGCGGAGCGAGCGGAGAAGATCCTCTAGGAGCGTATGGAAAAGGTTGAGTCGTAAGTGTGTACGGTAAATCACCTTGTACGTGTTTTAATTCTAGTGGATTTCTGCCGTGTTATCGGTCCCGTGGTTTTTTTACTCCGGTGATGGAGTTTTCCACGTAAAAATCTTGCGTATTATTTTTATTTCCGCATTGGGTTTTTATCGCAACGATTTTTTGAGTGTTTATACGTTTACACCTATTCACCCCCCTCTAGGTGTTTTTTCCCCTATTTAGATCCTTATTACATATAACCCAACAAGTGGTATCGGAGCGGGAATAGGGTTGTAAACAATGGTTGAAGGTGGAAACATCAACCGACCCCCGTTCTTCGATGGAACAAATTATGCGTACTGGAAAGTACGGATGAAAGCCTTTTTAATTTCCATCGACGAACGGGTGTGGCAATCAATTGAATTAGGATGGTCTAATCCAACTGAATTTATTGGTGATGTTCGCACCTTAAAACCTAGGTCGAAATGGACCAAGGAAGAGTTAGATTCATCTTCTTACAATGGCAAGGGAATTAATGCTTATTTTAATGCCTTATCTCAAACTGAATTCTCTCGCGTCTCGGCATGTGAGACTGCGAAAGAAATCTGGGATGTTCTTCAGGTTACACATGAGGGAACTAACCTCGTGAAGATTCAGAAACTGCAAATGCTTACGAGCAAGTTTGACTCTATCTTAATGGCAGAAAATGAATCTTTCACGGATTACTATACACGATTGCAAGACATCGTAAACTCATGTGCTAATCTGGGAGAGAAGATTCCAGAATTTAAGATTGTAAGAAAGATCTTAAGAACTCTCCTTGAACGATTTCGCCCAAAGGTTACTGCCATTGAAACTATTAAACACCCGGACGAAATACGTGTAGAAGAATTAGTTGGTTCATTACAAACTTATGAAATGACATTTACTACTAACAATTCTTCTGGAAAGGCATCCACTTCTAAGTCTTCAGGTTATGCGTTGAAAACAACTAAGGAAGAAGACGCGGATACATCCTCCTCAGACGATGACGAGAACCTTTCTATGGAGGAATTTGAGAAGCAGCTCGCTCTCTTGACAAGGAAGTTTCGCCGCAACTTTCGAAGGGGTAATTCAAGTAAATCTCCATTCTTCGGAAAGTCGAACAAAGGCAAGGGTACTGCAAGTTACAAGTCAAGAAAGCAAGAGAACTTCTCAAAGGATAAGAAAAGTTCAGAGGGACAACTACAATGCTTCAAATGTCAAGGCTATGGCCACATTGCAACGGAGTGTCCCAACAAGTATCCAGCAAAGAAGAAGGCGATGCAGGTGGTCACTTGGGATGACAACTCAACGTCAAATGAGTCGTCTTCAAGTGATGAAGAAAAGAGCTCCATGGCATTCCACGCGTCTGTATCTTCACCCTTCATGTGCTTTATGGCAAGTACATCCGAGTCGTTGTCCAACTCCACTGTTGAAAAGATTGCAACGGACAATGAATCGGATGATTCAGAAGGTGAAGATTTTGCTTTAGCCTACCACAGACTTTTGAGGGATTCAAAGAAAGTGGCTAAGCAAAACAAGAGTTTGAGAGGGAGAGTGCATGATCTCGAAGAAGAAGCAAAAAGAGCAACTTCTCTCTCAAACGCTCTTGAAGTGGAAAGGGAAAATATGATAAAAGTAAATGTTTCCCTTCGAGAGTCCAATGAGCGCTTTGAGAAGGAACATACAAATCTGGTGGATAAAGCGAATCACTTCTCAAAGCTCTACAACGAGGCTCGACAGGATAACCTGGAAATGACAAAGACCATTTTCCAACTCAAGAATGACTTACAGCGATTCTCTTCAGGAAGGAGTAAGTTGGATAGACTTCTTGGTCTTGGTCAATCAAATCGGTTCGGCCTCGGATACACTCAAACTGGAAACAGTCCAAGTTCGAGTGAGACAGTTTTTGTGCCTCAGTCGGTATCTCCTCCTCCGACACCGAAATTCAAGACAAACAACGACAACAAACCTACTTCATCCTCTTTGGGATCGTCAAGATCTAAGGTATGTTTTCGTTGTGGTGTCTCAGGGCACATAAGAAGATATTGCAAGACGGGAGTCGAACGCTCATCTCAAGGACCTCTTGCAACAACTACCAAAAAGGCTCCTCCCCGAAAATCAAAGCAAAACTTTTCAAATGAAAAGAGACTTGGTAGTTCATCGCGCAAGACGATTTCATCAAGGAACAACAATCGCTATAACAAGACGCCTTCACCTAGGCATATAACTTCACGACCATTACCGACGCACTCCAAAAGGGTTTGGGTGCGCAAAGGTGAAATTTTCCCTTGTCTTGTTTCCAATGTTTCCTTGCATGCATATGATAGTTCGTCTTGGTATCTGGATAGCGGGTGTTCCCGTCACATGACCGGTGACAAAAATAGTTTTCAAAATCTTGAGAAAATCTCCGGAGGACACGTTGTTTTCGGAGACGGTCGATCTTCCAAAATTGTTGGAAAAGGGACGGTAGCTATTCCAGATGGCCCGATTTTGAAAAACGTCTTATTTGTTGATGGCCTTAAGACTAACCTCATATGCATAAGTCAACTTTGCGACAATGGTTTTTCAGTTAACTTTTCATCTGTTGAATGCGTTGTAACTGATAAGGACCATGTCTTCTTTTTAAAAGGGGTTAGATCTGAAAACAATTGTTATGTTGTTCCTAATAAATTTTCTGAAAATTGTAACTTAGCCGCTTTGAATAATGAAACTCTTTGGCATGAAAGGCTAGGTCACTTAAATTTTAAGGAACTTACTAGAATTTCAAACAAGGACGTGGTCAAGGGGGTTCCAAAACTTTTATTTAAACAAAACGTTGTGTGTGGTGGTTGCCAAAAGGGAAAACAGTCTAGGACTGCACACAAGAACTTGAACCACGTTGGTACAAAACGGCCCTTGGAACTTTTGCACATGGACTTAATGGGGCCGACCCGTCAACCATCTTTGGGAGGTAAATGGTATATTTTTTTATTGGTTGATGATTTCTCTAGGTTTTCTTGGGTAGCATTTTTAAAAGAGAAAGCTGATACGTTTGACTCTTTTCATGAGATTTGCCATCGTATTATGATTGAAAAGAATGAAAAGATCATTCGTGTTAGAAGTGATAGAGGTGGAGAATTCATTAATTCAAAATTCATTGATTTTTGCACTTCAAATGGCATTAAACATGAATTCTCTGCACCCTATACACCTCAACAGAATGGTGTTGTCGAGCGCAAGAACAGGGTTGTTCAAGAGATGGCGCGTGTGATGCTTCACAGCCGGAATTTACCGCTACATTTTTGGGCTGAAGCTGTGAACACCGCTGTCTATGTCATTAATCGAGTGTTCTTGCGCCCGGGAAAGTTAAATACACCATATGAACTATGGTGTGGTAGAAAACCCAACATCAAATATTTTCGCATCTTCGGGAGTCGGTGTTACATTTTACGTGACCGTGAAAATCTTGGAAAGTTTGACTCACGAAGTGACGAAGGGATTTTCTTGGGGTATTCTACTAATAGCAGAGCATATCGAGTATTTAACATTGAATCTAAGACGATCGTAGAATCTATAAATGTTAAAGTAGATGAAGCTTTTCACTTTGGATCTGGAAAATCTACCCTCGATATCTCTCTAGATGATGATTCTCCTGCTAATGCATCTTCTCATGATAATACTTCCAATATTAATGATGCATCTAATGGCTCTTCTAGTTTATCTGATGTGCAGGAATCATCTCATGTATCTCCGATTACTCCGTTTCAACAAACGTTACGAATCTCCAAGGATCATCCGGAATCGAATATTATTGGAGATCCACAAGAAGGAGTTAGAACTCGGAGGCAGTTGGTTTGTGGATTCGCTTGCTACGTATCTTTAATCGAACCAAAGAACATAGATGAAGCTCTTCAGGATGACTACTGGATTAAAGCAATGCAGGAAGAGCTCCATCAATTTGAGCGAAACAAAGTCTGGGAATTAACGAAGCCTCCAAAGCAACATAATGTGATAGGTACCAAATGGATCTTCAAGAACAAGAAAAATGAGGATGGTACTATCATCAGGAACAAGGCACGATTAGTTGCTCAAGGCTACTCTCAAGTAGAAGGTATAGACTTTGATGAAACATTCGCCCCTGTAGCTAGACTCGAGTCCATTCGTATACTATTTGCTATTGCTTGTCATTTTAAAATCAAATTATTTCAAATGGACGTTAAGAGCGCATTTCTAAATGGGTTTTTAAATGAGGAAGTTTATGTGGCTCAACCGAAAGGTTTTGTAGATCATAAACAACCTAACCATGTTTTTCGTTTGAAAAAGGCTCTTTACGGTCTGAAACAAGCACCGCGAGCATGGTACGAAAGGTTAACAAAGCACCTTTTGGAGAAGGGCTATACTCGAGGGGGAGCTGATAGGACTCTCTTTGTGAAGCATTATCAAAGCAATTTCATTGTAGCACAAATCTATGTCGATGACATTGTATTTGGCGCAACAAGAGATAATGATGCTTCTAAATTCGCGGAGACCATGGAAAGCGAATTTGAGATGTCCATGATGGGCGAATTGACTTATTTCCTTGGATTGCAAATTAAACAAAATGATGAAGGTATTCACTTGAGTCAATCCAAGTATGCAATGGAGTTGGTCAAAAAGTTTGATCTAGAAAATTGTAAAGATTTTCCGACTCCAATGGGAGCTAGCCACAAGGGACTTGGAAGTGAATCACATAGTGAGAATGTAGACGAGAAACTGTATAGAAGTATGATTGGAAGTCTACTTTACCTCACGGCTAGTCGCCCGGATATATCCTTTAGTGTTGGGATCTGCGCGAGATATCAATCTGCACCAAAGGAGGTTCACCTAAAAGCGGTGAAAAGGATCATCCGGTATATCAAAGGATCAATTAATTTCGAAATTTGGTATCCTATGGGAACAAGTTTGGATATTGTTGGATACTCAGATGCCGATTGGGCAGGATCAGTGGATGATCGGAAAAGCACGAGTGGTGCATGCTTCTATCTTGGCCATTGCCTTGTTGAATGGCACAGTAAAAAGCAGAACTGCATAGCACTCTCGACTGCCGAAGCGGAATACATTTCAGCTGGAAGTTGCTCAACTCAACTCATTTGGATGAAAAGCGTATTGAGCGACTTCCACATTTCAGCATCTTCGGTAACAATTCTTTGTGACAACACAAGTGCAATTAACATTTCTAAAAACCCTGTGTTGCACTCTAGAACAAAACACATTGAACTTAGATATCATTTTCTTAGAGAGCTAGTTGAATCAAATACTCTTCAACTTTCATATATTTCAACTGAGGATCAATTGGCTGACTTTTTAACAAAACCTTTGGATCAAAAATGTTTTATTCATTTACGAAAAGCAATTGGAATGCTTTCCTTGAAATAAACTTCTTTTTGAAACCTTTGCTTAGGATAGGTTTTGTATTTGTTTTGTTTTGTTCATTATCTATGTTTGTACATAGGACATTAATTGAGCATAGATCATAATTGACTTTAATTGCATCTCTTCGCCCATTTAGAAATTTATTATGCTTTTGCCATCATAATATGTCACTGTTGCAAGTTAATTAAATCATCTTCTAAGTGATCAAAGTCAATTTCTCTCTCTCTATGATCTCTTGGTATAGTCCATTATCTTATTTGACTGCTTAGTCGAGTATGAAATCGAGATCAATATTTGGTTGAATACTTTATATCTTAAATAATTGATAGCCAATTGAGGGG
>CM055064.1:15611791-15657187 GCA_029204045.2 Tillandsia leiboldiana | reverse complement strand
AAGATTTGTGTGATCCGAATACTTCTTGTAGTGTAGAAACACTTGGAAGAATCTTCATTGCATAAAAATCAAAAACTGGACTTGGGACATGTTCAGGATCCGGATCAGGTTGTTCGATCCGGATCCCGAAGGTGGTTCGTTCATACACCAGTTCAATCCGGATCGTAGCCTCTCTTGATCCGGATCCCGAACACTGAGTTTACCATCTTCCTTGAACGATCCGGATCAGGCTTCGCAATCCGGATCCCGAACGTTGATGTTTGGTGAACTGTATGAACGATCCGGATCAAGCACTTCGATCCGGATCCCGAACCTTCGTTTCTGGAATTGGCTGACTCGTTACGACGATCCGGATCACAGCTAATCCGATCCGGATCGCCGTCCGTAAAATTTCCAGAAATGTTAGGTTTTTGATTCTTATCTCCTTCCTAGGGTTTCTAACCTATAAATAGACCCTATGACTCTTTTTCTAGGGTTAATCATAGCCGATCAAATAGCCGTCATTTCATATATCATCTTATACGGCTCTAGATCCACATATAGAGAAGAAAGGAAATCATTAGAGAATACTCTATGTTTCTTCATCTATATTGATTAGTTTGATTCTAGGTTTTCATACTCACATCTTGAGTTGAATCAAACTAATGAATACTTAGATGGTATTTCCGATCTATCTTTGATCTAAGTATTCGGCGGATCATCACCACCCAAAAACAACGATTTACCCCCAAAATCGGCGCGTGGATTCGCGTGTCCTTGTGGATTCAAGGTTCAACCGCTCTCGTGGATTCGGAGCGAGGCACGTTCGTGGATTCGAAGGGTGCTATTGGGTGAAGACCGTGGATTCGGTCGGACGTCGTGGATTCGACGTTGTACGCCGTGGATTCGGCGTTGGGCGCAGATCGTGGATTCGAGAAGCGTCGCGGAGCGAGCGGAGAAGATCCTCTAGGAGCGTATGGAAAAGGTTGAGTCGTAAGTGTGTACGGTAAATCACCTTGTACGTGTTATTAATTCTAGTGGATTTCTGCCGTGTTATCGGTCCCGTGGTTTTTTACTCCGGTGATGGAGTTTTCCCACGTAAAAATCTTGCGTATTATTTTTATTTCCGCATTGGGGTTTTTATCGCAACGATTTTTTGAGGTGTTTATACGTTTACACCTATTCACCCCCCTCTAGGTGTTTTTTCCCCTATTTAGATCCTTATTACATATAACCCAACAAGTGGTATCGGAGCGGGAATAGGGTTGTAAAACAATGGTTGAAGGTGGAAACATCAACCGACCCCCGTTCTTCGATGGAACAAATTATGCGTACTGGAAAGTACGGATGAAAGCCTTTTTAATTTCCATCGACGAACGGGTGTGGCAATCAATTGAATTAGGATGGTCTAATCCAACTGAATTTATTGGTGATGTTCGCACCTTAAAACCTAGGTCGAAATGGACCAAGGAAGAGTTAGATTCATCTTCTTACAATGGCAAGGGAATTAATGCTTATTTTAATGCCTTATCTCAAACTGAATTCTCTCGCGTCTCGGCATGTGAGACTGCGAAAGAAATCTGGGATGTTCTTCAGGTTACACATGAGGGAACTAACCTCGTGAAGATTCAGAAACTGCAAATGCTTACGAGCAAGTTTGACTCTATCTTAATGGCAGAAAATGAATCTTTCACGGATTACTATACACGATTGCAAGACATCGTAAACTCATGTGCTAATCTGGGAGAGAAGATTCCAGAATTTAAGATTGTAAGAAAGATCTTAAGAACTCTCCTTGAACGATTTCGCCCAAAGGTTACTGCCATTGAAACTATTAAACACCCGGACGAAATACGTGTAGAAGAATTAGTTGGTTCATTACAAACTTATGAAATGACATTTACTACTAACAATTCTTCTGGAAAGGCATCCACTTCTAAGTCTTCAGGTTATGCGTTGAAAACAACTAAGGAAGAAGACGCGGATACATCCTCCTCAGACGATGACGAGAACCTTTCTATGGAGGAATTTGAGAAGCAGCTCGCTCTCTTGACAAGGAAGTTTCGCCGCAACTTTCGAAGGGGTAATTCAAGTAAATCTCCATTCTTCGGAAAGTCGAACAAAGGCAAGGGTACTGCAAGTTACAAGTCAAGAAAGCAAGAGAACTTCTCAAAGGATAAGAAAAGTTCAGAGGGACAACTACAATGCTTCAAATGTCAAGGCTATGGCCACATTGCAACGGAGTGTCCCAACAAGTATCCAGCAAAGAAGAAGGCGATGCAGGTGGTCACTTGGGATGACAACTCAACGTCAAATGAGTCGTCTTCAAGTGATGAAGAAAAGAGCTCCATGGCATTCCACGCGTCTGTATCTTCACCCTTCATGTGCTTTATGGCAAGTACATCCGAGTCGTTGTCCAACTCCACTGTTGAAAAGATTGCAACGGACAATGAATCGGATGATTCAGAAGGTGAAGATTTTGCTTTAGCCTACCACAGACTTTTGAGGGATTCAAAGAAAGTGGCTAAGCAAAACAAGAGTTTGAGAGGGAGAGTGCATGATCTCGAAGAAGAAGCAAAAAGAGCAACTTCTCTCTCAAACGCTCTTGAAGTGGAAAGGGAAAATATGATAAAAGTAAATGTTTCCCTTCGAGAGTCCAATGAGCGCTTTGAGAAGGAACATACAAATCTGGTGGATAAAGCGAATCACTTCTCAAAGCTCTACAACGAGGCTCGACAGGATAACCTGGAAATGACAAAGACCATTTTCCAACTCAAGAATGACTTACAGCGATTCTCTTCAGGAAGGAGTAAGTTGGATAGACTTCTTGGTCTTGGTCAATCAAATCGGTTCGGCCTCGGATACACTCAAACTGGAAACAGTCCAAGTTCGAGTGAGACAGTTTTTGTGCCTCAGTCGGTATCTCCTCCTCCGACACCGAAATTCAAGACAAACAACGACAACAAACCTACTTCATCCTCTTTGGGATCGTCAAGATCTAAGGTATGTTTTCGTTGTGGTGTCTCAGGGCACATAAGAAGATATTGCAAGACGGGAGTCGAACGCTCATCTCAAGGACCTCTTGCAACAACTACCAAAAAGGCTCCTCCCCGAAAATCAAAGCAAACTTTTCAAATGAAAAGAGACTTGGTAGTTCATCGCGCAAGACGATTTCATCAAGGAACAACAATCGCTATAACAAGACGCCTTCACCTAGGCATATAACTTCACGACCATTACCGACGCACTCCAAAAGGGTTTGGGTGCGCAAAGGTGAAATTTTCCCTTGTCTTGTTTCCAATGTTTCCTTGCATGCATATGATAGTTCGTCTTGGTATCTGGATAGCGGGTGTTCCCGTCACATGACCGGTGACAAAAATAGTTTTCAAAATCTTGAGAAAATCTCCGGAGGACACGTTGTTTTCGGAGACGGTCGATCTTCCAAAATTGTTGGAAAAGGGACGGTAGCTATTCCAGATGGCCCGATTTTGAAAAACGTCTTATTTGTTGATGGCCTTAAGACTAACCTCATATGCATAAGTCAACTTTGCGACAATGGTTTTTCAGTTAACTTTTCATCTGTTGAATGCGTTGTAACTGATAAGGACCATGTCTTCTTTTTAAAAGGGGTTAGATCTGAAAACAATTGTTATGTTGTTCCTAATAAATTTTCTGAAAATTGTAACTTAGCCGCTTTGAATAATGAAACTCTTTGGCATGAAAGGCTAGGTCACTTAAATTTTAAGGAACTTACTAGAATTTCAAACAAGGACGTGGTCAAGGGGGTTCCAAAACTTTTATTTAAACAAAACGTTGTGTGTGGTGGTTGCCAAAAGGGAAAACAGTCTAGGACTGCACACAAGAACTTGAACCACGTTGGTACAAAACGGCCCTTGGAACTTTTGCACATGGACTTAATGGGGCCGACCCGTCAACCATCTTTGGGAGGTAAATGGTATATTTTTTTATTGGTTGATGATTTCTCTAGGTTTTCTTGGGTAGCATTTTTAAAAGAGAAAGCTGATACGTTTGACTCTTTTCATGAGATTTGCCATCGTATTATGATTGAAAAGAATGAAAAGATCATTCGTGTTAGAAGTGATAGAGGTGGAGAATTCATTAATTCAAAATTCATTGATTTTTGCACTTCAAATGGCATTAAACATGAATTCTCTGCACCCTATACACCTCAACAGAATGGTGTTGTCGAGCGCAAGAACAGGGTTGTTCAAGAGATGGCGCGTGTGATGCTTCACAGCCGGAATTTACCGCTACATTTTTGGGCTGAAGCTGTGAACACCGCTGTCTATGTCATTAATCGAGTGTTCTTGCGCCCGGGAAAGTTAAATACACCATATGAACTATGGTGTGGTAGAAAACCCAACATCAAATATTTTCGCATCTTCGGGAGTCGGTGTTACATTTTACGTGACCGTGAAAATCTTGGAAAGTTTGACTCACGAAGTGACGAAGGGATTTTCTTGGGGTATTCTACTAATAGCAGAGCATATCGAGTATTTAACATTGAATCTAAGACGATCGTAGAATCTATAAATGTTAAAGTAGATGAAGCTTTTCACTTTGGATCTGGAAAATCTACCCTCGATATCTCTCTAGATGATGATTCTCCTGCTAATGCATCTTCTCATGATAATACTTCCAATATTAATGATGCATCTAATGGCTCTTCTAGTTTATCTGATGTGCAGGAATCATCTCATGTATCTCCGATTACTCCGTTTCAACAAACGTTACGAATCTCCAAGGATCATCCGGAATCGAATATTATTGGAGATCCACAAGAAGGAGTTAGAACTCGGAGGCAGTTGGTTTGTGGATTCGCTTGCTACGTATCTTTAATCGAACCAAAGAACATAGATGAAGCTCTTCAGGATGACTACTGGATTAAAGCAATGCAGGAAGAGCTCCATCAATTTGAGCGAAACAAAGTCTGGGAATTAACGAAGCCTCCAAAGCAACATAATGTGATAGGTACCAAATGGATCTTCAAGAACAAGAAAAATGAGGATGGTACTATCATCAGGAACAAGGCACGATTAGTTGCTCAAGGCTACTCTCAAGTAGAAGGTATAGACTTTGATGAAACATTCGCCCCTGTAGCTAGACTCGAGTCCATTCGTATACTATTTGCTATTGCTTGTCATTTTAAAATCAAATTATTTCAAATGGACGTTAAGAGCGCATTTCTAAATGGGTTTTTAAATGAGGAAGTTTATGTGGCTCAACCGAAAGGTTTTGTAGATCATAAACAACCTAACCATGTTTTTCGTTTGAAAAAGGCTCTTTACGGTCTGAAACAAGCACCGCGAGCATGGTACGAAAGGTTAACAAAGCACCTTTTGGAGAAGGGCTATACTCGAGGGGGAGCTGATAGGACTCTCTTTGTGAAGCATTATCAAAGCAATTTCATTGTAGCACAAATCTATGTCGATGACATTGTATTTGGCGCAACAAGAGATAATGATGCTTCTAAATTCGCGGAGACCATGGAAAGCGAATTTGAGATGTCCATGATGGGCGAATTGACTTATTTCCTTGGATTGCAAATTAAACAAAATGATGAAGGTATTCACTTGAGTCAATCCAAGTATGCAATGGAGTTGGTCAAAAAGTTTGATCTAGAAAATTGTAAAGATTTTCCGACTCCAATGGGAGCTAGCCACAAGGGACTTGGAAGTGAATCACATAGTGAGAATGTAGACGAGAAACTGTATAGAAGTATGATTGGAAGTCTACTTTACCTCACGGCTAGTCGCCCGGATATATCCTTTAGTGTTGGGATCTGCGCGAGATATCAATCTGCACCAAAGGAGGTTCACCTAAAAGCGGTGAAAAGGATCATCCGGTATATCAAAGGATCAATTAATTTCGAAATTTGGTATCCTATGGGAACAAGTTTGGATATTGTTGGATACTCAGATGCCGATTGGGCAGGATCAGTGGATGATCGGAAAAGCACGAGTGGTGCATGCTTCTATCTTGGCCATTGCCTTGTTGAATGGCACAGTAAAAAGCAGAACTGCATAGCACTCTCGACTGCCGAAGCGGAATACATTTCAGCTGGAAGTTGCTCAACTCAACTCATTTGGATGAAAAGCGTATTGAGCGACTTCCACATTTCAGCATCTTCGGTAACAATTCTTTGTGACAACACAAGTGCAATTAACATTTCTAAAAACCCTGTGTTGCACTCTAGAACAAAACACATTGAACTTAGATATCATTTTCTTAGAGAGCTAGTTGAATCAAATACTCTTCAACTTTCATATATTTCAACTGAGGATCAATTGGCTGACTTTTTAACAAAACCTTTGGATCAAAAATGTTTTATTCATTTACGAAAAGCAATTGGAATGCTTTCCTTGAAATAAACTTCTTTTTGAAACCTTTGCTTAGGATAGGTTTTGTATTTGTTTTGTTTTGTTCATTATCTATGTTTGTACATAGGACATTAATTGAGCATAGATCATAATTGACTTTAATTGCATCTCTTCGCACATTTAGAAATTTATTATGCTTTTGCCATCATAATATTTCACTGTTGCAAGTTAATTAAATCATCTTCTAAGTGATCAAAGTCAATTTCTCTCTCTCTATGATCTCTTGGTATAGTCATTATCTTATTTGACTGCTTAGTCGAGTATGAAATCGAGATCAATATTTGGTTGAATACTTTATATCTTAAATAATTGATAGCCAATTGAGGGGGAGTCATAGAAAAAGTAAAATGCTCAAAAGATGTGGAAAGAGTTACATCCCAATGAGGAGTGTGAAAACTACCACCACATGGAGGAAAGAGCTACCACCTCGGTCGTCCGAGTATTGTGTGCAGCTACCACATGTATACCAAGCATGGTTGTTCAAATTTTTGATTAAGTATAATGCATGTTGAAATACTTGACTCCGTCAAATTTCAAGGTTGGTATAAGGTAGGTTTTTAAAGAAAGATGCTCAAAGAGCCACTCTCTTCAACAGATTGTCTAGATACATTATCTATTATATTTGGGATTTCAAACATCTATTGATCTTTGTATTTCATTTTCTTTACTGAATTGATGATTTGATAAAGGCATTACTCATAAGATCAAGTTAGATGTAATTGAAGGTGTTCAACTTTAAGGGATTTAATTTTTGTAAATTTTCGTTTCATTTTTGGATATTATTGATAGATTTGGCATAATCTAATTCTTGTTGTATGAAACGATGATTTTTGTTTAAAGTTGATACACATTTGTGCTTACAATCTTTTTCTGGTTTTTCTTGAATTTCTCTGAAATTTTCTAAAGAAAAAGTTGGAGCCGATCCGGATCGGGCAAGATGATCCGGATCCCGAACGCAGGTTTTCTTCTGCGGGCTGACGATCCGGATTGGACCTGCCGATCCGGATCCCGAACGCAGTTTCTCACTGCGGGTAGCCGATCCGGATCGCAAGCATGGGATGATCCGGATCGCGGCTAGGGTTTTATAAAGAACAAAAGGGTTTTGATTTCTTTTACTCCAATCTTTTGTTCCAAAGTTTCCAGAGCCTCTCTCTCTAGATTTCATCCTTCTTGGAAGCTTTCAAACTCAAGTTCTTCAACTCCAAGTAAGTTTTATTGATCAAAATCTCGGTTTTTCACCGTTTTTTCTCTATTCCTCCTCAAACGTGTGAATTTCTTGGATCGACTTTATTTGTGGATGGTTTTTGATCAAATTTCTTTTGAAATAAGAACTCTGGGTAGATTAGTTTTGATTATATGCTAGGTACTCTCCTGATTAACGGATTTTTAGGCTTCGATTTCTAAAATTTCGGTTTTAGGGCATATAATAAGGATTTTCGAAAATCATGCAATTGATCTATTTTTAAAAGTCCTGTTGCAAAACTAATTTGATTCTTAGTCTCTCTACATGATTATGATTGTTTGGGTACAATTTTTCAAATTTTTGAAAATTAACAATTTTTCATGTGTTCTTGAGTTGGTCTTCACAGGATACATTTTTCACTAGCAATCAAAATGGTGATCACTTGGATTATTTTCCTACTTGCTGCCATGGTACATGTCAAGGATACTGCCAAGCCTAAGAAGGCTAAGAAAGCAAAGAAGACTAAGGTTGATTCCGACACTGAATCAGAGACAGAGTAGATCGACTGGGATAACATCGAAATCGAGCAAGCTGCTCCCATTGTCTCCAAAGGGAAAGCAACTGCTGAAGCTTCAAAACCTACTGCAGCTGAAAAAGGGAAAGCACCAATGGAACCAAGTCCAGTTGGAACAAAAAGAAAAACCGGTGCAAGAAAAAGAGGCAGTGCTCAGGGAATTACCATTGAGGAACCAGTTGCTAGGCAGCCTCCTCCACAAGACTTCATCAGCTCCGACAGAATCAAGGATTTTGAGAAGAGGGAATGCATTGGCGAGAGACATGTCAATGTCAAACCAATGAAGGAACGATCTGAAGCTTTTGGGACTTTGTTTGACCAAGTTGGTCTTGCTCAAATTTGCAACTTCCCTGAGACTACTGGGTACTGTCCACACTCAGTTCGAATGTTTTATCAGAACGCTGCAAGTCTGATTGATCACGAGGATGGACGTCGTGAATTTCACACTTTGGTTAAAAATATCAAAATCAAAGTCACACCCCAGCTGATTGGAGTTGTGCTAGGTATGACAGCCAGAGCTGATGGACTCCATTACCTAAAAACCCAAAGCTTCAACGACAACTCCTGGAGAGTTGTAGTTAATGGAATTTGCCTTCCAAATACTCGGTCGACCGGAAATTCTGTTTTCTCTAAAGAGCTACGACCAGAGTATCGGTATATAAACTTCATTGTCTGCTACAACATTCTTCCCAACATGAATACGAAGGTTCTTCGATGGGACAGAATGTTATACCTTTATCTTCTTGGAAATCCGGCCGCATTGATGGGAGCAAACTTGAATATTCCCTATCTCATTTGGTCAAGGATGGCGCGGTATGTGGAACACTCTCATCCCACAGAAAGACTACCCTACCCAATGATTATCATGCGCATCCTTAGAAAGTTTAAAGTCGATACAAGCGCGAGCTCATACATGTACAGTTTGGGCACCATTAATGAGACGACAATTGTGAAGTCTCTCTCGACGAAGCCAGATGAACCCATAATACCTCCTCACCGGCAACGAGCACAACAACAACGAGCGACAACCTCTGCACCGGCAGAAACTCCTTCTGTTCCACCAGCACAGCAGGCACCTCCATCCACTTCTGATGATGATGCGTCAGTGAGTTCAATCTTTAAGGAACAACAGCGACTCTCAAACGAGCAAGAGCGCATGGCTACTGATGTCGCTGAAATAAAAGAGGATATCAAAGAAGTTAAGAAGGAACAAGCTTCTATAAACAAACGGATCAAGAAAATGTTTCAGAAGCTTGGGTGTATCAGCTCCGACGACTCTGCATAAAGTTTTTCTTCTTTTCTCTAATCTCTCTTTTGCAGGTTTTTAAGTTTTTGTTCTTATTTAGTTCTCAGGAGTTTCTTAATTTTGTTCTATTTAACTCTCCTTAAAGTTTTTGTGATTTTGGCTTTGTTTGTGACAAAAAGGGGGAGAGAGTTTAGAGAGAACTTGAACAATGAACTTGAACAATGATGTGATGTGAACATCAAGGTAAGTGAACATCAAGGGAACTTGAACAATGATGAAGGGAACTTGAACAATGATGAACAATGCTGATGTGAAATTTTGTACACAACAAGGTAAGTATCACTTCAACTTCAACTTTGGTTTTCATCTTGTGATTGTTTGCATGTCTCTACTAACTATTCGACTAACTATTTGGGCATGTAATATGACTAACAAGTTGATGTTCACTAACATGACATTTGGTTTTTGATTGCATAGAAGATATGTTGGTTTTTGACTATGATTCTCTTACATATCTGATTTCTCAAATGTCATGATGATCAGATAAACTCTATCTCTGTACTAGGTTTTGAATGCTAAATATTCTTGAGGTATCTAACGATCTCCTTTTGTCAAGAATGATTTCTTTGTGCAGAGAATACAGATGTCTAAGTCTAGAGTCTGTTTTAGGAGTTTATCTCATGTTTTTAAATTTTTGGATCTCCTTTGTAAATTTTTGTTGTATGGTGATAGCAACAAAAATATCTTTTTGAATTTTCTTTAGTGGATCTGTGTTTTGTCACGAAACCGCCAAAGGGGGAGATTGTTACGGAATTTGAGTTGGCGTAGTTTCGTGAAAGTCTCAAGTCTTGAAGATTGAAGGTGAAGAAAGTTGGATCATTTAACTCAATCTCAAGAAAGAAGAATTCAAAAGGATCAGGTATGTTTAACCTAAGATTTTGTGTGATCCGAATACTTCTTGTAGTGTAGAAACACTTGGAAGAATCTTTCATTGCATAAAAATCAAAAACTGGACTTGGGACATGTTCAGGATCCGGATCAGGTTGTTCGATCCGGATCCCGAAGGTGGTTTGTTCATACACCAGTTCAATCCGGATCGTAGCCTCTCTTGATCCGGATCCCGAACACTGAGTTTACCATCTTCCTTGAACGATCCGGATCAGGCTTCGCAATCCGGATCCCGAACGTTGATGTTTGGTGAACTGTATGAACGATCCGGATCAAGCACTTCGATCCGGATCCCGAACCTTCGTTTTTCTGGAATTACCTGACTCGTTACGACGATCCGGATCACAGCTAATCCGATCCGGATCGCCGTCCGTAAAATTTCCAGAAATGTTAGGTTTTTGATTCTTATCTCCTTCCTAGGGTTTCTAACCTATAAATAGACCCTATGACTCTTTTTCTAGGGTTAATCCAAAAAGAAGCCGATAAAAAGGAAAATAGCCGTCATTTTCATATATCATCTTTTACGGCTCTAGATCCACATATAGAGAAGAAAGGAAATCATTAGAGAACACTCTATGTTTCTTCATCTATATTGATTAGTTTGATTCTAGGTTTTCATACTCACATCTTGAGTTGAATCAAACTAATGAATACTTAGATGGTATTTCCGATCTATCTTTGATCTAAGTATTCGGCGGATCATCACCACCCAAAAACAACGATTTACCCCAAAAATCGGCGCGTGGATTCGCGTGTCCTTGTGGATTCAAGGTTCAACCGCTCTCGTGGATTCGGAGCGAGGCACGTTCGTGGATTCGAAGGGTGCTATTGGGTGAAGACCGTGGATTCGGTCGGACGTCGTGGATTCGACGTTGGACGCCGTGGATTCGGCGTTGGGCGCAGATCGTGGATTCGAGAAGCGTCGCGGAGCGAGCGGAGAAGATCCTCTAGGAGCGTATGGAAAAGGTTGAGTCGTAAGTGTGTACGGTAAATCACCTTGTACGTGTTTTAATTCTAGTGGATTTCTGCCGTGTTATCGGTCCCGTGGTTTTTTTACTCCGGTGATGGAGTTTTCCACGTAAAAATCTTGCGTATTATTTTTATTTCCGCATTGGGTTTTTATCGCAACGATTTTTTGAGTGTTTATACGTTTACACCTATTCACCCCCCTCTAGGTGTTTTTTCCCCTATTTAGATCCTTATTACATATAACCCAACACAGTGTTCACAGCTTCAGCCCAAAAGTATAACGGTAAATTCCGGCTATGAAGCATAACACGTGCCATCTCTTGAACAACCCTGTTTTTGCGCTCGACAACACCATTCTGTTGAGGTGTATAGGGTGCTGAGAATTCATGTTTAATGCCATTGGAAGTGCAAAAGTCAATGAATTTTGAATTTATGAATTCTCCACCTCTATCACTTCTAACACGAATGATCTTTTCATTCTTTTCAATCATAATACGAAGGCAAATCTCGTGAAAAGAATCAAAAGTATCGACTTTCTCTTTTAAAAATGCTACCCATGAGTATCTAGAGAAATCATCAACCAATAAGAAAATATACCATTTACCTCCCAAGGATGGTTGACGTGTCGGCCCCATAAGATCCATATGCAATAATTCCAAGGGCCGTTTGGTACCGACGTGATTCAAGTTCTTGTGTGCAGTCCTAGATTGTTTTTCCTTTTGACAACCACCACACACAATGTTTTGATTAAGTGAAAGTTTAGGAACCCCCTTGACCACGTCTTTGTTTGAAATTCTAGCAAGTTCCTTAAAATTTATGTGACCTAGCCTTTCATGCCAAAGAGTTTCATTATTCAAAGAGGCTAAGTTATAATTTTCAGAAATTTTATTGGGAACAACATAACAATTGTTTTCAGATCTAACCCCTTTTAAAAAGAAAACATGGTCCTTATCAGTTACAATGCATTCGACAGATGAAAAATTAACTGAAAAACCATTGTCACAAAGTTGACTGATACTTATGAGGTTAGTCTTAAGGCCATCAACAAATAACACATTATTTAGAATCAGGCCATCTGGAATAGCTACTGTTCCTTTTCCAACAATTTTGGAAGACTGACCGTCTCCGAAAACTACAAGTCCTCCGGAGATTTTCTCAAAATTTTGAAAACAGTTTTTGTCACCGGTCATGTGACGAGAACAACCGGTATCCAGATATCAAGACGAATTATCATAAGCATGCAAGAAAATATTTGTAACAAGACAAGGGAAAACTTCACCTTTGCGTACCCAAACCTTTCGAGTTTTGGTGTACGTCGGAAATGATTGTGAGGTTGATACCTTTGGTGAAAGCGTCTTGTTTGATCCGTTGCTTTTCCTTGACGTCGTCGTCTTGTTTGATGAACTACCGAGGCTCTTTTCCTTTGAAAAATTTGCATTTGATTTCCGAGGAATCACCCTTTTGGTAGTCGTTGCAAGAAGTGCTTGAGTTGAGCGTTTGTCTCCCATCTTGCAATTTCTCCTTATGTGCCCTGCAATACCACAACGAAAACATACCTTGATGCTTGACGATTCCGAAGAGGGGGAAGTAGGTTTGCTGTCGTTGTTTGTCGTCAATTCCGGTGTCGGAGGAGGAGATACCGACTGGGGCACAAAGACTATCCCAACCGAACTAAAATTGTCGTTAGTTCGATTGTATCCGAGGCCGAACTTGTTTGATTGACCAAGACCAAGAAGCTTATCCAACTTACTCCTTCCTGATGAAAATCGCTGTAAGTCATCCTTGAGTTGGAGAATGGTCTCTGTCATTTCCAATTTTTCCTGTCGAGCCTCACCGTTGAGCTTCAAGAAGTAATTCGCTTTGTTCACCATATCTATATAATTCTTCTCGAGTTGCTCATTGGACTCTTGAAGGGAAACATTTATTTTAATCAGATCATCCCTTTCCACTTCAAGATCGGTCGAGAGAGAAGTTACCCTTTTTACTTCTTCTTCGAGATCCTGCAATCTCCCTCTCAACCCCTTGTTTTGCTTAGCCAGTTTCTTTGAATCCCTCAAAAGTTGTGATAGACTAGAGCAAAATCTTCACCTTCTGAATCATCCGATTCATCGTCCGTTGCGTTCTTTCCAACTTGGGAGGAGGACAATGACTCGGATGTACTAGCCATTAAGCACATGAAGGGTGAAGATGTGGACGCGTGGAACGCTGTTGCGTTATCTTCTTCATCACTTGAGGATGACTCATTTGACGATGAGGTGTCATCCCAAGTGACGGCTTGCATCGCTTTCTTCTTTGACGGATTCTTATTAGGACACTCCGTTGAGATGTGGCCGTACCCTCGGCACTTGAAGCATTGGACTTGTCCTTCTGAGCTTTTCTTATCCTTAGAAAAACCCTCTTGCTTTCTTGGTTTGAAACTTGAAGAACCTTTGCCTTTCTTCGACTTTACGAAGGATGGAGTTTTGCTTGAGTTACCCCTTCGAAAGTTTCGGCGAAATCTTCTTGTCAAGAGAGCAAGCTGCTTCTCAAAGTCCTCCATAGATAAATTCTCGTCATCGCCTGAGGAGGATGAATCCGCGTCTTCTTCTTTTGTTGTTTTCAACGCATAACCTGAAGACTTAGAAGAGGATGCCTTTCCAGAAGAATAGTTAGTAGGAAATGTCATTTCATAAGTTTGTAATGAACCAACTAATTCTTCTACACGGATTTCGTCCGGGTGTTTAATAGTTTCAATGGCTGTAACCTTGGAGCGAAATCTTTCAGGAAGAGTTCTTAATATTTTTCTTACAACTTTAAATTCTGGAATCTTCTCTCCCAAGTTAGCACATGAGTTTACGATGTCTTGCAATCGTGTGTAATAGTCTGTGAAAGATTCATTTTCTGCCATGAAAATAGAGTCAAATTTGCTCGTAAGTATTTGCAGTTTCTGAATCTTCACAAGGTTAGTTCCTTCATGCGTAACTTGAAGAACATCCCAGATTTCTTTTGCAGTCTCACATGCCGAGACGCAAGAGAACTCTGTTTGCGACAAAGCATTAAATAAAGCGTTAATCCCTTTGCCATTGTAAGAAGAAGTATCTATCTCTTCCTTGGTCCATTTCGACCTAGGTTTGATGGTGCGAACATCAGCAAGAATTTCAGTTGGATTAGACCATCCTAATTCAATTGATTGCCACACCCGTTCGTCGATGGAAATTAAAAAGGCTTTCATCCGTACTTTTCAGTAGGCATAATTTGTTCCATCGAAGAACGGGGGTCTGTTGATGTTTCCACCTTCAACCATTGTTTACAACCCTATTCCCTCTCTGATACCACTTGTTGGGTTATGTATAATTGGATCTAAATAGGAGAAAAAAACACCTAGAGGGGGGTGAATAGGTGTAAACAATAAACACTCAAAAATCTTTGCGATATAAAACCCAATGCGGAAAAATAAATAACACGCAGAGATTTTTACGTGGAAAACTCCAAACCGGAGTAAAAAACCACGGGACCGATAACATGGTGAAATTCACTAGAATTAAACACGTACAAGGTGATATACTGTCACGCCCCGGGGTCGAAACTGCGACCCGGGCTCACCAACAGATCCGCCATCTGTACGGAAACTGCCGTACAGACGAAGCGTCTACCCTGCAAGTCAGATCTATAGCTAAAAATATGTATCAGAGCTGAACTAAAAACCAAAAGCTATAGAATAAAACTGAACATCTGGAATAGTAAAATCTCCACTAGTACACAAATCCCCAAGGTACAAAGTCTCACAGGAATAAAACAAATACTATCCTCACCAGTCTCTCAGAAAGTCCAGTACAAAAGTGGAAATATAAAATACACCGGGTACATCTACCTCAGTCTCTCAATGCTGGTAAGGAACTAAACGGCCGCGTCCTCACCTCGATCTGCTGTCTCCGCGCGAACCAAGCCGGAACAGCTGCCTCAAACCTGTCACCGCAGCGGGTGTGAGATCTATTGCAGAAGGCAGATCTCAGTGGGTACCGTCCCAAAATCCACGGTATGCCCACTAAGTCTACTGGAGGCAAAACAGATAGGTATGCAGATAGATAGGTAGATAGATAAGTAATGGTAAGCTGAAATAGAGAACTACAGCTAGAAAGTCACTATCCAAAGGCTCCAAAAGGAAACTCTACCACTAACCCGATATGCATACACTCTCCACTGCTAAGATGCCTCAGTATCAATGCTCAAAGGAAAGAAACCATCTATGAACATAATATGAAACCACCCGCTCATATCACCCAATCTCAAAGACTGCCAAAACTGGCTCAGTCCAGCCTGCGCCTGTCGTCTAGGAACGCACCTGCCCACTACCACGCATCCACAAGAGGACGGGATTTACGTGGGGCGTCCTAAACCGACTATCTCAATCTCACACAAAGTGACCCCATGGTAACTCGGCCAGGGGTATCAAGCGACCACTAGTATATGAACTAGGCGCTTATCCACATCGTAGCCTCGTCAGGCTCGGTATCATCATCGCACCCGGGGCGTAGCTCGAGGGGAGCGACCCCACCGAACTCAAGTATCACATCTGTCTCACTGTCTCAATATGCGGCACATGCAGGCTATAGTCCACGATCAATCAGATCAGAAAGCTCGAATGCTCAAAACACTACTCACACTCGTATCCAAGTCGAAAAACAAGCCTCGACTAAATCTGATAATGCACAACTCATGGCTAAGTCGGGAAACCTCCACGACTCGATCTGCCAGAACCCCAAACCCTCAAGCTACGTCGGAGATCCACCTCAACGACTAAATCGGAAAAAAAAACACAATCTAGAGCAATCACCCAATGCCGACAAAGAAACTCATCCCACATGACACTAGAACTCGACACACATGCTCTAAAAATCCACTCGGCCCCCCGGCACGAGTATACAAGCACCCTGAACCTATGCCATACCTTTGGCATCTCATAATTTAAAAAAAAACATCTTTGAAATCATTGATTTTCCTTAAAAACGCGCTTCTCGATTTTTAAAACGGTTCAGGTGCAGTTATGATGCAAACAAAACATGAAACCTAGTGTCATATGATATCAAGAGTCTACTAAAAATAATCCGGGGTTCCAATAAATTTTACAGAAAATTCCAGGCAACTATCAGATGTAAAAACAACGAAAACGCCTAATAAATATGATCAACTTGCATTCAATAGCATTAAAGGGCATTCCATAAATTTTGGAGAAATTCCAACCCACCTGGAACGCTTTCCGCAGGCAACAGTGAAGTCGGTGAAGCGCCGGGTCCCCAAAACGGATGAAACCTCGAAAATCGTGCCGTAAATCACGGAGAAAAAAACCTCGGAAGCTCTAATAAATTCCCTCGAGTCTGCTCTAAAAATCTGCACATACCCGGGTCACCCACAGCTAACACACAGCACACACACAAAGGTTGAAGTACACCTCCAATCCACCCAAGCATCAACCTTAAGTAATTGCCCGCATCAAGTCCACCACAATTAATTAGCTTGCACCTAAAATACATGTTCAGCTTTACACCCACAGCTCCAGCACAATTCCAAAATTCCACAACCCTTAATATACTCACCAAAAATCAAGTTCACGTAGGCCAACTTCATACATCAAAAGCCATTAAAAGAGATCTACACATCAATAAATAAGTGCTCACTTATTCGCAATCACTTCCTCTATTACAGTCCAGAAAACCACAGCACAATAATGGCTCTTCAACAAATCGCTCGCATACACAAATCATCTCCTCCAAAAATAACCACAGCAGCGTCCACAATTCCTTTGCACATATTCAAAGCCCAAAAACACACAACCAACACATCACACAACTCCAACACCCTTCACAAAGTGCCCACACAAACACCTCATAACACAACACACTTTAATAGAATCCCACAGCACGCTTTAAAGCTCCCAATGGCTCACTTAAAACTCTCCCTGCTCACATAAGGCCACAAAACTCTACACACACCAAGTCCAAATACACCCTCACATCGACACAATTTTCATAATACAAGTTTACATAGTCCAATTTACAAGCTCCCAAACCACCAAATTCCATAGCCATCACAGCAAACAAGGTACCCACTTGATCCTCTACAAGATCCAATACACTCACAATTAAGTAAAGTCCACAATGCAAATCCCTAAATCCATCCTTACATACTACCAGCTAGCACAACTTAGATCCAATTATTCTGAAGGTGTTCCACATGCCGCCACTGCCGGTCCCAAATGCTCGCGCGGCACCGAGCTCGCCGCGTGTACCAAAGTTGCTGTACCAAACAAAAGGAGAGAAAAGGAGACCAAAGTCAGCAAAGCTCTGCCAAAAAAAACGCGTGTCCGTCGGCAAAGAAGACAGCCCCGGTTGTGGAAAACGCCCGCGCCACGCGTGCCTCCTGCGCACGCGTCGCTGCGCACCGGCCAGCCGCTGCCCGCTAGCCCCCGTGCTGGCCGCCTGCCGCGCGGCGCCCAAGCGCTGCTGCGCGCGCGGCCCTGGCGCGTGCCGCGCGGCACCAGGTGCCAGCCGCGCGGCGCTGCGCGCGGCGCCCAGGCGCGCCCGCCTGCAGCGCGCGGTGCCCGGGCGCGCCCGCGTGCAGCGCGCGGCGCCCTGGCGCGCCCGCAATCAGCGCGCGGTGCCCAGGCGCGCCCGCGTGCAGCGCGCGGCGCCCTGGTGCGCCCGCAGGCAGCGCGCGGTGCCCTGGCGCGCCCGCGTGCAGCGCGCGGCGCCCTGGTGCGCCCGCAAGCAGCGCGCGGTGCCCAGGCGCGCCCGCGTGCAGCGCCCTGCTGCGCGTGGCGCCTATGCACGCCCGCGCAGCCGCGCATGCCGGCCGCGCGCCCTTGCCCCCGCACTGCCACCTCCCCCACCTGCCGAAGCCACACCCACAGAGGACATCAGTCCAACAACAGCACCGTCAAGCTCATCTCTCACAAAACCGAGCTCACCCACTCTCACTCTAAAAACACAAAAACTGCACTTACCTCGGTGGGGGCTCGGCGCGCGCGGTCCGCTCGCTCCACAAGGCTTCTAGGAGGAGGTCCAACATCAACCACACCCAAAAGGAAACTCTTTTTCTCTTCCCTCTTCCTCTTCCTTCATCTTCTTTCTTCTTCTTCTTTCCTCTGTTTTTTCTCCACTCCTCTGTTTTTGCTTGGAGAAGAAGAAGGCCAGGTGGCGATTAATTAGGGAATGCCTAATTAAATAGGGTGGTTGGACGCATTAATGCCCACGAAAATATCTCACTCACCCTTAATCCAATCTTATTCCTTTTTCTTTCTTTCTTTCTTTCTTTAATTCCATACCTCACAGACCCAAGCCATTAATTAAATAAGTTAATTAAATTAATTAAATACTCCATCAAGTGCCCCGTCAACTTACTTTTTGCCCTCGGGGCCTCCGCACGGATCCGAAACCTCCCGAACTCCGCTGTAAACTGAAAATACACATGTCCACAGCTTTTTCTCCTCAAAAAGCTCAACCGTTGAGTCGGGGTGCTCAATCCAAAAACCGGCTCCCAAAACTGCCAGTTCCAACTCACTTTTCACCTTCAGGTCCTCCGCGTCAGTCCGGAACCTCCCGAAATCCGCTGTAATCACAAAATACACCTGTTCCAAGTGTTTCCCCATTTTTCCGCAGACCACGGTGGAGTCGGTGCTTCCCAAACCAGCCTCTAATGGCGCACAAAGCCCGGAAAACCCCGAACCAAGCTGGGGCTTCCGCGATGATCCGAATCAACCCGAACTCATCTGTAAACTCAATTGGAACTCGTCCCAAGCAAATCCTCCGCTCCGCGCCATCTTGCGAGGTCGGTGGACTAACCGAAGTCCCGGTATTCTACATATACCGTACTCACAGACGACTCAACCTTTTCCATACGCTCCTAGTTGATCTTCTCCGCTCGCTCCACGACGCTTCTCGAATCCACGATTTGCGTCCAACGCCGAATCCACGGTCTTCACCCAGTAGCACGCTTCGAATCCACGAACGTACCTCGCTCCGAATCCACGAGAGCGGTAGCACCTTGAATCCACAAGGCCACGCGAGTCCACGCGCCGATTTTGGGAAAATCGTTGTTTTTGGGTGGTGATGATCCGCCGAATACTTAGATTAGAAATAGATCGGAAATACCATCTAAGTATTCATTGATTTGATTCTACTCAAAATGTGAGTAAGAAAACCTAGAATCAAATCAATCAATATAGATGAAGAAACATAAGATTTAATCTATTGATTTCCTTTCTTCTCTATTTGTGGATCTATCTAATTCGGTCGTCTTTTTTCTTTTTCGTGGGTTACCCTAAAAGATGAATTAAAGGGTCTATATATAGATTAGAAACCATTGGAAGAAGATAAGAATAAAAAACTAACCATTTCTGGAATTTTTCAGGACGGCGATCCGGATCGGACTTCGGCGATCCGGATTGCAGTAGCGAGACAAACAGTTTCCAGAAAAATCAAGGTTCGGGATCCGGATCGAAGTGCCTGATCCGGATCGTTCATACAGTTTCACCAAACACCAACGTTCGTGATCCGGATTGCAAAGCCTGATCCGGATCGTTCATAAAACATGGTAAAACCAGTGTTCGGGATCCGGATCAAGGGAGTCTACGATCCGGATTGAACTGATGTATGAACGAACACCCTTCGGGATCCGGATTGGAAAGTCTGATCCGGATCCTGAACATGTCCCATGTCCAGTTTTTAATTTTTATGCAATAAGAAATTCATCCAAGTGTTTCTACACTATAAGAAGTATTCGGATCACCAAAAATAATTAGTTAAACATACCTGATCCTTTTGAATTCTTCTTTCTTGAGATTGAGTTAAATGATGCAACTTTCTTTATCTTCAATCTTCAAGACTTAACCGAATTCATGAAATACGCCAGCTCAAATTCCGTAACAACTTGTAGCCAAGTGAGGTATCCCCGTGGATGTCGGCACCGCCTGTTGTGATTGAAGAATAAGTCTCTGATACCATCTTAATCTGTCACGCCCCGGGGGTTTCAATCAGCGGAAACAATCAATAGTTTAAAAAGGATTTGTTTTGCGTATCAGCTTTTTTTTTTTTTTTTTTGAAATTCCTTCCTCCCCGGTGCGTGCCCAGACCCGCCGCATACACAGAATCACCCTGTAAACGGACAGTCTCCTCTGTATATGCACGACATCGCGGCTAATACAACATGCAAACATAGTAGTTTATTCAATCACAACAGTTCACAATACTTACACAACAGAACCATTCTCAAAGCCGACCAAGTTGAAAGGATAAATCCACAATTTTAAAAGCGGTGCCCACCCAGCACCCAGATTTCTAAAACAGTTCGAAAACCATAAATCCATAGAGTTTTTAAAACAGTGCCCACACGACACACAGGTTTTGAAATCCGTTTTCTAAAATCCATAAATCCACATGGTTTTTTAAAACGGTGCCCACACGACACCCAAGTTTTGAAAACGGTTTTCGCAATCCTTTTTGAAAAACGGCGGAACAGAGATAAGAACTCAAACATCCACATAATCAAAGAGTAGAGTACCGACATCCACACCGACCCCACGAGGGTATCGAGAACCAGACAATAGTCTACAGGTAGTAAATGAAATGTGACAGAAAAGGGAAAATACAGTCTGGGATCTCATAGGACCCGAAAGCTCCTAGCTCGGCCTCACCGTCGCCTAGCTCTCACCCCTGAAGGAACCTATCACGGAGTGGGAAGTCAGCGACACGATAATACCAATAATAAAGTAGGAAAAAGTAGTAAAGCCAACCGTCAGACGAACCGGAGCAACCACCCTCTCAAGAAGGAAAAAGAAACACGAACACCTGTAAAACCTGACCATGTCGAGCATCTATGTCGACGGGTCGCACCGCTCACGAAGAGCCACGAACACCTGTAACACCTGACCACGTCGAGCATCTACGTCGACGGGTCGCACCGCTCGCACCTTGGCGCCTCAAAACCCCACAACTACGGGGGCCCCACTACGTCACCTCGTGGGTTTACACGGGTCACAGACCACTTTTTCGGAAAAGCGCACCCTTTGCGGTGGCCAAACCGCGGGTGCGCGTGCTGCAGCCTCGAGCATAGTAACCAAGAATACCGTACATAATCAAGTAGCGAGGATCATAGAGACTATCAACCACATAAAATCAAATAACGAGAACCATAATGACTATCATAATATCACAGTTAACCGTACAAAAAGAGTTAATCACAAGTGTCGGAAATGCCATGCTAAGTCTCCAAATAAAACGCACCTCAAACACGAAGGAGAAGACATGCGGAAGCTCTAACTAAAAATACCCTCGCCGTGTGCCCGAACAATTACAATAAGAATTATTTGTTAAAAAGCATCGTCGCGGTTAAAAACACTAAAAAACGGGGCGAAACGGGCCAAAAACGGAGCTTCTGGATCCTTTTTCTGAAGATCGGTGCACGGATCCTGGGGTGGACCGGGTCCACGACCAAACGCGGCCGCGGCGCGGGCCGGGAGCACGCTGCAGCGATGGACCACGGCGTCTTGGGTCGGGCCGCGCACGGGCTGGGGCGCGCGCCGGGTCCATCGCTTCCTGCTGCGGTGGCGAGCACCGGGTGCATGCCTGGGGCGTGCACCGCGCGGCCTGGCGCACGACTCTGTGCGCCGGGTCTGCGGCCCCGGGCCGCGGAGGCGTGCGCCGGGTGCACGCCGGCCCGGTGGACCGCGCGGCCTGGCGCACGACTTTGTGCGCCGGGTCTGCGCCCCCGGGCCGCGGAGCGTGCGCCGGGTGCACGCCGGCGTGTGGACCGCGGCCAGAAATCTCCAAGAAGTGAACAGTGCGCGCTCGTTTTCGGCTCCGGTTGCGACCCCGCGATCACGGCGGCTCCGGCGATGACCCCGTGAACACGGTGACGGCGGCGGCGGCCTCCCGTTTAACCACGATGGCGGCGGCCTCACGTTTGGTCCCCAAACTCGCCTCGCACGTGACACAACAAGAAAGAAAACCCACACCGAAAAATCGGAAGGACCCGAGCCGCTCACCTCGTTTTCGCCGATAAGGGAGGAAGGAGGAGGATCGTCCCGCTCTCGTTCGCCGGATTCCGCAGGAAGTGCGATCGTCCTTCCTTCTCCCCGTCTCGTCGCCTCGGTTCTTCACGCCAACCGATGGAGGGGAAAAGCTAGGGATTGGGTTCCTCGCACGCGCTCGGATGGGAAACTACGCACAGGAAATGAGAAGTGGGGAAAAGCCCTACGCCCCCAACCAAAAATGTAAATGATCGTACGGGTGCGAATGGGGGGTGGGATTGAACCCTAAACCCCCAAATTCGTAACTTAGCGATCGGGTGCGGATCAGGATCCACTTACCTCGAAAAGCGTGCCGATCTCCCGCACGCTTTTTGATGCACCCGGGACTGCTGGTTTACCTTCCGAAATTTATTCTGGGAGATCCCGGGGTCGGAATTCGAATCCGATCGCGCCACCATTCTCCGTTTCGCGAGCTTTACTGCCTAAAAATACCCGCGAGCCCCGACGGTCTGCCCAGAAACAAAGAATTATTAGCCCACCCTCCGGACCCCTAAAAGGGATGCGGAAAAAACTAAAATCTGAAAAACCCTTTTTACATGTGGTTACTACACCACTCACCTCTTAAAACGAGTTTCGTCCTCGAAACTCAAACCTGGGTCGCGGTGAAAAGGTTGGGGTAGCACTCCCTCATTTTTGACTCCAGCTCCCACGTCGCTTCTCACTCCTCATGGTTGCTCCAGAGTACCTTCACGTAGGGGGTGGCTCGATTTCGCAGCGTTTTGCTTTCCCTTGCTAGGATCCGCACTGGAGTTTCCTCGAAACTCAGGTCCTCCTTAAGTTCGAGTGCAGAGACGTCCAGAACGTGTGATGGAACGGAAAGGTACTTCCGGAGCATTGAAACGTGGAACACGTCGTGGACTCGGTCGAGGTTTGGTGGTAGGGCAAGGCGGTAAGCCACTGGGCCAATGCGCTCCAAGATCTCGAATGGCCCCACAAACCGTGGGCTCAGCTTGCCCTTCAGCCCGAAACGCTTGATTCCTCTGGATGGCGAGACCCGCAAAAACACGTGCTCTCCCACTTGGAATTCCAAGTCGCGGCGCCTCTGGTCTGCGTAGCTCTTCTGTCGACTCTGGGCGGCCAGTAAGCGCTGTCTGATGAGGCGTACCTTCTCTTCAGTTTCTTCCACTAAGTCGGGTCCCAAGAACTTTCGTTCTCCCAAGTCGTCCCAACAGATCGGGGATTGGCAGCGCCTCCCATATAAGGCTTCGTAGGGTGCCATCTGGATGCTGGCCTGGTAGCTATTATTGTAGGCGAATTCCACGAAGGGTAGGTAGCGTGACCAACCGGCCCCCCAGTCAAGTACACAGGCGCGAAGCAGGTCCTCGTGAGTCTGAATCACTCGCTCCGACTGTCCGTCCGTCTGGGGGTGGAAGGCTGTGCTGAACTTGAGTTTGATCCCCAAGGCCCGCTGTAGACTCTGCCAAAACTTCGAGACAAAGTGCGTGTCTCTATCCGAGGTGATCGATGTCGGCACTCCATGCAGTCTCACGATCTCGCTGATGTAGACTTGAGCTAATCGCTATCGGGTCCAGGTGGTATGAATGGGCAGAAAGTGTGCTGACTTGGTTAACCGGTCCACTATGACCCAAATCGTGTCGTGCCCCTACTGCGAACATGGAAACCCAGTGACAAAATCCATGGTGATCTGATCCCACTTCCACTCTGGCACCGGTAAAGGCTGTAACTTTCTTGCTGGTCGCTGATGCTCAGCCTTTATCTGTTGACATACCAGGCAATGAGCTACATGTCGTGTCACATCCCCCTTCAGCTTAGGCCACCAGAAGGTCTGCTTGAGGTCCCTGTACATCTTCGTGCCCCCTGGATGCGCCGCATAAGGGGCGCGGTGTGCCTCTGCCAGAATTTCCTCCTTCAACTCCGACGAATCCGGCACGCAAATCCGCCCGCGGAACCGTAGGGTGCCGTCGCCTTCCACTGAAAAATCCTTCTCTTGGTCCGGGGAGATCTTGTCTCGTACGAGCTGTAAGTGAGAGTCGGTCTGTTGTCCTTCCCGGATATTCTCGAACAGCGTCGGCTTGACTACCAAGGTTAAAAGTTGCGCAACCGTGCCCACTGGTACCACCTCCAACTTCAATCGTGCGAACTCTGCGATCAAGCTGCTCTGCTCAGTTATCGCGCCTCCAGGCACCCCTTCTAGTTGCCCCTTCCTGCTCAAAGCTTCTGCCACCACGTTTGCCTTCCCAGGGTGGTATTGAATTGTTAGGCCGTAATCCTTCAGCAACTCTAGCCACCGCCTCTGCCGCAAATTCAATTCCTTTTGGGTGAACAGGTACTTAAGACTTTGATGGTCCGAGAAGACGTTACAGTGGACACCAAAGAGGTAGTGTCTCCATAACTTTAGAACGAAGACCACTGCAGCCAGCTCCAAATCATGTATCGGGTAGTTCTTTTCGTAATCCTTCAGTTGCCTGGAAGCATAGGCTATTACTTTCCCTTGTTGCATCAGTACACCCCCAAGGCCGATCCTTGATGCGTCGCAGTACACTTCATAATCCTCTCCGGGTGCTGGTAGTACAAGTATTGGTGCTCTGGTGAGCCTTCTTTTGAGTTCTTCGAAGCTCTCCTGGCATTTAGCCGTCCATAAAAACTTCTCCCCTTTCCTGGTCAACCGGTTTAAAGGGGCAGCAATCTTCGAGAAACCCTCGACGAAGCGTCTGTAGTATCCTGCCAGGCCCAGGAAACTGCGAATCCCTGTCACCGTAGTCGGCGGCTGCCAGTCGATCACCGATTCCACCTTCTTGGGGTCCACGGCGATTCCCTCCGCCGAGATCACGTGCCCTAGAAAACCCACGTCGCAAAGCTAGAATTCACATTTCTTGAGCTTAGCGAACAGCCTCTGATCCCTGAGAGTCTGGAGAATCGTTCGCAAATGGTCCTCGTGCTCCTCGTCGGTGGGTGAATAGATCAAGATATCGTCGAGGAAGACCACTATGATATGGTCTAGAAAGGGCCAGAAGATTCTGTTCATCACATCCATAAATACCGTGGGGGCGTTCGTAAGCCCGAACGGCATAACTGTGAACTCGTAGTGGCCGTACCGGGTCCGGAAGGCGGTTTTTGAAATGTCTTCGTTCCGAACCCGGAGCTGGTGGTAACTCGATTGCAGGTCAATCTTTGAAAAGACCGTCGCTCCCCGTAGTTGGTCGAAGAGGTCGTCGATTCTGGGCAGGGGGTACTTGTTCTTCACTGTAACCTTGTTTATCCCTCTGTAGTCGATGCAGAGATGCAGGCTTCCGTCTTTCTTCCTCACAAAGAGTACCGGTGCGCCCCAGGGCGACACACTCGGCCTGATAAACCCTTTGTCCAAGAGGTCCTCCAGTTGCGCCTTAAGCTCCTTCAACTCCGCAAAGGCCATTCGGTAAGGCGCCTTCGTAATAGGCTACGTGCCCGGTAGGAGTTCGATAGGGAACACCACCTCCCGCTCAGGGGGCATCCCGGGCAGTTCCGTCGGGAAAACATCGGGAAAGTCCCTCACTACTGGGATGTCAGAAAGTGTCGCCGGGGGTCGGGTGACTAGATCCACAGACGCCAAGTAGGCCACACACCCACCCTCTACTAGTCTTCTGGCCCTTGCTGCTGAGATGACCGCTGGGAAGGAGGTGCTCTTGCATGCCAGATACACGTGCTCAGGGAAACCCAGTTCTTGTAGTCGCACCTGCCACTTCTCACAGTCAATAAGTGCCTGGTACCTCGAGAGCCAGTCCATGCCCAACACTGCGTCGTACTCCTTCAGGGGAATTACCACCAAATCCCAAGGGCAAGCCAGTCGCCCTAGGTTAATCGGGCAGGCGGCCACAAAGCTGACTGCCTCCAATGCCCCACCCGCCGTTTGGACCGTCATTTGACTTTGGAGAGGTATCTCCCCAAGACCATGCACAAACACGAAGTCACGAGAAATGAAAGAGTGTGTTGCTCCGGTATCAAAAAGGGTTCTAGCACGGGAATTTGAAACAGAAGTAATACCTGCAAGTACGTCCTCCGGCGGGTCCGTCTATTGGCGGTTCATCGAGTAAACTCTCCCGCCAGCCTGAGGTTGTCTTTCCCCCTCTCGCCGTGGTACAGGGGGTCTAGAAATCGACCCCATAGGAGCTTTTCCTCGTCCAGAAAGTTGTGGCGAAGGTGCAGAAGCTGCTGAGGAAGCCATTCCCAAGGTTAAGGGGCAGTTGCGGCGAAAGTGCCCCTGCTTGCCGCAGCGGTAGCAATGATCATTTCTTTGGGGGCAATCAAACACTCGGTGCGCCCCCCCGCATATCACACAAGGCCCATCCCCCGGCCTCGGTCCTAGTGCAGGTGCGCTCCGAGATCCCGCCTGCGTTCTCCACCGTTTGGGGGGTCGGTTCTCGCTAGAAGAGCCTCCCCCCGAGTACCGTTGCGGTCGCCTCTTGTCCTCGTACTGAGCCGGGGTCTCTCTTCTGGCGCGCGTAACAGCGAACCCGCGCTCCACTACAGTGGCCCCGTCGACCACTTTCTGAAAAGTGTGTAAGTCGGCTGCTTGTACCACCTAGAATATGTCGCTTCGCAAGCCATCCAAGAAAAGTTGCGCCTTGTGGGACTCGTCCCTTATGACGAATGGGACGCAGTTGGCCAGTCTCACGAACTCGCGTTGATACTCCATAACTGTCCTGCTCCCCTGCTGGATGTGGTTCAAGTCGTCCTCCAGTTTCTTTTTGACGCTGTTGGTGAAGAAAGCCCCGAACAGCTCATGTTTGAACGACGTCCACGATGGGAGCGCGGTGTCCTTTGTGGGATCAGGGCGTACCATCTTCCACCATAAGCGGGCGTTCCCCTCTTGGAAGTGGACCGCCAGGGGAACCCGCTCGCAATCCTCCATGAGCAAGTCCTCAAATAATTTTTCCATCGATCCCACCCACTTCTCGACGACCCAGGGATCGGTCGTCTCCCCTTCGAACGTGGGTGGATCATATTTCTTAAAGTCGGACAGGTTGGCCCACACTCGGTCCCGCTCAGTCAGCGGAACTGACCCCTCCCCCGTGGCGGCGGCGGCCACTATAGGGGAAGGTGTCACCACGGTCTCTCCCCGGATACCCCCGCCGAGGGTCCCCGGCGCCGGTCCCGTCGTCGCTGTCGCAGGTGCTGCTGCTGGCGCCGTAGCCTGGGTTGGCGGTACCCCGGCTACTGCAGTTGGTGGAGGGGCCACTCCTGCCCAGGCCCCCGTCACTTGCGGTCCCGTCGCCGGCGCGATTGGCCCCTGCGGAGGGGCCGGGGCGACCGTCACCGTCGCGGCCGGTTGCTATTGCGTCAACTGACGCACGTGATCCGTGAGGGTCGCCAGCTGCCCCGCTATCTCCCGTAGTTGTTGCCGCAGGAGCTGGTTCTCTGCGGCCGCCGACGCCGTCGCATCTGCCCCTATATCCTCGGCCGATGATCTAGTACGGGCCATGTCTGTACACACACACAACAAAAGTCAGCTCTAGACTTCGCTAGCATAGCAATGAACCACCTATCGAGAGAAAAGGACTTAGACTCTTCCCCCCCCTCGATCACTCGCGTTCTACTATCCTATGCCCTATCCATTCCATTCACTTGTAGCCAAGTGAGGTATCCCCGTGGATGTCGGCACTGCCTGTTGTGATTGAAGAATAAGTCTCTGATACCATCTTAATCTGTCACGCCCCGGGGGTCTCAATCAGCGGAAACAATCAATAGTTTAAAAAGGATTTGTTTTGCGTATCAGTTTTTTTTTTTTTTTTTGAAATTTCTTCCTCCCCGGTGCGTGCCCAGACCCGCCGCATACACAGAATCACCCTGTAAACGGACAGTCTCCTCTGTATATGCACGGCGTCGCAGCTAATACAACGTGCAAACATAGTAGTTTATTCAATCACAACAGTTCACAATACTTACACAACATAACCATTCTCAAAGCCGAGCAAGTTGAAAGGATAAATCCACAATATTAAAAGCGATGCCCACCCAGCACCCAGATTTCTAAAACAGTTCGAAAACCATAAATCCACAGAGTTTTTAAAACAGTGCCCACACGACACCCAGGTTTTAAAATCCGTTTTCTAAAATCCATAAATCCACAAGGTTTTCTAAAACGGTGCCCACACGACACCCAAGTTTTGAAAACGGTTTTCGCGATCCTTTTTTTTTCATTTCCTTTTTGAAAGACGGCCGAACAGAGATAAGAACTCAAACATCCACATAATCAAAGAGTAGAGTACCGACATCCACACCGACCCCACGAGGGTATCGAGAACCACACAATAGTCTACAAGTAGTAAATGAAATGCGACAGAAAAGGGAAAATACAGTCTGGGATCTCATAGGACCCGAAAGCTCCTGACTCGGCCTCACCGTCGCCAAGCTCTCACCCTTGAAGGAACCTGTCACGGAGTGGGAAGTCAGCGACACGATAATACTAATAATAAAGCAGGAAAAAGTAGTAAAGCCAACCGTCAGATGATCCGGAGCAACCACCCTCTCAAGAAGGAAAAAGAAACACGAACACCTGTAAAACCTGACCACGTCGAGCATCTACGTCGACGGGTCGCACCGCTCACAAAGAGTCACGAACACCTGTAACACCTGACCACGTCGAGCATCTACGTCGACGGGTCGCACCGCTCGCACCTTGGCGCCTCAAAACCCCACAACTACGGGGGCCCCACTACGTCACCTCGTGGGTTTACACGGGTCACAGACCACTTTTTCAGAAAAGCGCACCCTTTGCGGTGGCCAAACCGCGGGTGCGCGTGCTGCAGCCTCGAGCATAGTAACCAAGAATACCGTACATAATCAAGTAGCGAGGATCATAGAGACTATCAACCACATAAAATCAAATAACGAGAACCATAATGACTATCATAATATCGCAGTTAACCGTACAAAAAGAGTTAATCACAATTGTCGGAAATGCCATGCTAAGTCTCCAAATAAAACCCACCTCAAACACGAAGGAGAAGACGTGCGGAAGCTCCAACTAAAAATACCCTCGCCGTGTGCCCGAATAGCTACAATAAGAATTATTTGTTAAAAAGCATCGTCGCGGTTAAAAACACTCAAAAACGGGGCGAAACGGGCCAAAAACGGAGCTTCTGGATCCTTTTTCTGAAGATCGGTGCACGGATCCTGGCGTGGACCGGGTCCACGACCAAACGCGGCCGCGGCGCGGGCCGGGAGCACGCTGCAGCGATGGACCACAGCGTCTTGGTCCGGGCCGCGCGCACGGGTAGGGGCGCGCGCCGGGTCCATCGCTTCCCGCTGCGGTGGCGAGCACCAGGTGCACGCCTAGGGCTTGCACCGCGAGGCCTGGCGCACGACTCTGTGCGCCGGGTCTGCGCCCCCGGGCCGCGGAGGCGTGCGCCGGGTGCACGCCGGCCCGGTGGACCGCGCGGCCTGGCGCACGACTTTGTGCGCCGGGTCTGCGCCCCCGGGCCGCGGAGCGTGCGCTGGGTGCACGCCGGCGTGTGGACCGCGGCCACAATCCTCCAAGAAGTGAACAGTGCGCACTCGTTTTCGGCTCGGGTTGCGACCCCGCGATCACGGCGGCTCCGGCGATGACCCTGTGAACACGGTGACGGCGGCGACGACCTCCCGTTTAACCGCGGCGGCGGCGGCCTCCCGTTTGGTCCCGAAACTCGCTTCGCACGCGACACGACAAGAAAGAAAACCCACACCGAAAAACCGGAAGGACCCGAACCGCTCACCTCGTTTTCGTCGGTAAGGGAGGAAGGAGGAGGATCGTCCCGCTCTCGTTCAACTGATTTCGCAGGAAGTGCGATCGTCCTTCCTTCTCCCCGTCTCGTCGCCTCGGTTCTTCACGCCAACGGATGGAGGGGAAAAGCTAGGGATTGGGTTCCTCGCACGCGCTCGGATGGGAAACTACGCACAGGAAATGAGAAGTGGGGAAAAGCCCTACGCCCCCAACCAAAAATGTAAATGATCGTATGGGTGCGAATGGGGGGTGGGATTGAACCCTAAACCCCCAAATTTGAAACTTAGCGATCGGGTGCGGATCAGGATCCACTTACCTCGAAAAGCGTGCCGATCTCCCGCACACTTTTTGATGCACCCGGGACTGCTGGTTTACCTTCCGAAATTTATTCTGGGAGATTCCGGGGTCGGAATTCGAATCCGATCGCGCCACCGTTCTCCGTTTCGCGAGCTTTATTGCCTAGAAATACTCGCGAGCCCCGACGGTCTGCCTAGAAACAAAGAATTATTAGCCCACCCTCCGGACCCCTAAAAGGGATGCGGAAAAAACTAAAATCTGAAAAACCCTTTTTACATGTGGTTACTACACCACTCACCTCTTAAAATGAGTTTCGTCCTCGAAACTCAAACCTGGGTCGCGGTGAAAAGGTTGGGGTAGCACTCCCTCATTTTTGACTCCAGCTCCCACGTCGCTTCTCGCTCCTCATGGTTGCTCCAGAGCACCGTCACGTAGGGGGTGGCTCGATTTCGCAGCGTTTTGCTTTCCCTTCCGGAGCATTGAAACGTGGAACACGTCGTGGACTCGGTCGAGGTTTGGTGGTAGGGCAAGGCGGTAAGCCACTGGGCCAATGCGCTCCAAGATCTCGAATGGCCCCACAAACCGTGGGCTCAGCTTGCCCTTCAGCGCGAAACGCTGGATTCCTCTGGATGGCAAGACCCGCAAAAACACGTGCTCTCCCACTTGGAATTCCAAGTCGCGGCGTCAGTAAGCGCTGTCTAATGAGGCGTCTGGTCCCAAGAACTTCCGTTCTCCCAAGTCGTCCCAACAGATCGGGGATCGGCAGTGCCTCCCATATAAGGCTTCGTAGGGTGCCATCTGGATGCTGGCCTGGTAGCTATTGTTGTAGGCGAATTCCACGAGGGGTAGGTAGCGTGACCAACCGGCCCCCCAGTCAAGTACACAGGCACGAAGCAGGTCCTCGCGAGTCTGAATCACTCGCTCCGACTGTCCGTCCGTCTGGGGGTGGAAGGCTGTGCTAAACTTGAGTTTGATCCCCAAGGCCCACTGTAGACTCTGCCAAAACTTCGAGACAAAGCGCGTGTCTCTATCCGAGGTGATCGATGTCGGCACTCCATGCAGTCTCACGATCTCGCTGATGTAGACTTGAGCTAATCGCTCTCGGGTCCAGGTGGTATGAATGGGCAGGAAGTGTGCTGACTTGGTTAACCGATCCACTATGACCCAAATCGTGTCATGCCCCTGCTGCGAACGTGGAAACCCAGTGACAAAATCCATGGTGATCTGATCCCACTTCCACTCTGGCACCGTTAAAGGCTGTAACTTTCCTGCTGGTCGCTGATGCTCAGCCTTTATCTGTTGACATACCAGGCAATGAGCTAAATGTCGTGTCACATCCCCCTTCAGCTTAGGCCACCAGAAGGTCTGCTTGAGGTCCCTGTACATCTTCGTGCCCCCTGGATGCGCCGCATAAGGGGCGCGGTGTGCCTCTGCCAGAATTTCCTCCTTCAACTCCGACGAATCCGGCACGCAAATCCGCCCGCGGAACCGTAGGGTGCCATCGCCTTCCACTGAAAAATCGTTCTCTTGGTCCGGGAAGATCTTGTCTCGTACGAGCTGTAAGTGAGAGTCGGTCTGTTGTCCTTCCCGGATCTTCTCGAACAGCGTCGGCTTGACTACCAATGTTAAAAGTTGCGCAACCGTGCCCGCTGGTACCACCTCCAACTTCAATCGTGCGAACTCCGCGATCAAGCTGCTCTGCTCAGTTATCGCGCCTCCAGGCACCCCTTCTAGTTGCCCCTTCATGCTCAAAGCGTCTGCCACCACGTTTGCCTTCCCGGGGTGGTATTGAATTGTTAGATCATAATCCTTCAACAACTCTAGCCCCCGCCTCTGTCACAAATTCAATTTCTTTTGGGTGAACAGGTACTTAAGACTTTGACGGTCCGAGAAGACGTTACAGTGGACACCAAAGAGGTAGTGTCTCCATAACTTTAGAACGAAGACCACTGCAGCCAGCTCCAAATCATGTATCGGGTAGTTCTTTTCGTAATCCTTCAGTTGCCTGGAAGCATAGGCTATTACTTTCCCTTGTTGCATCAGTACACCCCCAAGGCCGATCCTTGATGCGTCGCAGTACACTTCATAATCCTCTCCGGGTGCTGGTAGTACAAGTATTGGTGCCCTGGTGAGCCTTCTTTTGAGTTCTTCGAAGCTCTCCTGGCATTTAGCCGTCCATAAAAACTTCTCCCCTTTCCTGGTTAACCGGTTTAAAGGGGCAGTAATCTTCGAGAAACCCTCGACGAAGCGTCTGTAGTATCCTGCCAGGCCCAGGAAACTGCGAATCTCTGTCACCGTAGTCGGCGGCTGCCAGTCGATCACCGATTCCACCTTCTTGGGGTCCACGGCGATTCCCTTCGCCGAGATCACGTGCCCTAGAAAACCCACCTCGTGAAGCAAGAATTCACATTTCTTGAGCTTAGCGAACAACCATTGATCCCTGAGAGTCTGGAGAATCGTTCGCAAATGGTCGTCGTGCTCCTCGTCGGTGGGTGAATAGATCAAGATGTCGTCGAGGAAGACCACTACGAAATGGTCTAGAAAGGGCCGGAATATTCTGTTAATCACATCCATGAATAACATAACTGTCCTGCTCCCCTGCTGGATATGGTTCAAGTCGTCCTCCAGTTTCTTTTTGACGCTGTTGGTGAAGAAAGTCTCGAACAGCTCATGTTTGAACGTCGTCCACGATGGGAGCGCGGTGCCCTTTGTGGGATCAGGGCGTACCGTCTTCCACCATAAGCGGGCGTACCTCTCTAGGAAGTGGACCGCCAGGGGGACCCGCTCGCAATCCTCCATGAGCAAGTCCTCAAATAATTTTTCCATCGATCCCACCCACTTCTCTACGACCCAGGGATCGGTCGTCTCCCCTTCGAACGTGGGTGGATCATATTTCTTAAAGTTGGCCAGGTTGGCCCGCACTCGGTCCCGCTCAGTCAGCGGAACTGACCCCTCCCCCGTGGCGGCGGCGGCCACTGTAAGGGAAGGTGCCACCACGGTCTCTCCCCGGATGCCCCCGCCGAGGGTCCCCGGCGCCGGTCCCGTCGTCGCTGTCGCAGGTGCTGCTGCTGGCTCCGTAGCCCGGGTTGGCGGTACCCCGGCTACTGCAGTTGGTGGAGGGGCCACTCCTGCCCAGGCCCCCGTCACTTGCAGTCCCGTTGCCGGCGCGATTGGCCCCTGCGGAGAGGCCGGGGCGACCGTCACCGTTTCGGCCGGTTGCCGTTGTGTCAACTGACGCACATGATCCATGAGGGCCGCCAGCTGCCCCGCCATCTCTCGCAGTTGTTGCTGCAGGAGCTGGTTCTCTGTGGCCGCCGACACCGTCGCATCTGCCCCTATATCCTCGGCCGATGATCTAGTACGGGCCATGTTTGTACACACACACAACAAAAGTCAGCTCTAGACTTCGCTAGCATAGCAATGAACCACCTATCGAGAGAAAAGGACTTAGACTCTTTCCCCCCCCTAGATCACTCGCGTTCTACTCTCCTATGCCCTATCCATTCCATTCACTTGTAGCCAAGTGAGGTATCCCCGTGGATGTCGGCATTGCCTGTTGTGATTGAAGAATAAGTCTCTGATACCATCTTAATCTGTCACGCCCCGGGGGTTTCAATCAGCGGAAACAATCAATAGTTTAAAAAGGATTTGTTTTGCGTATCAGCTTTTTTTTTTTTTTTGAAATTCCTTCCTCCCCGGTGCGTGCCCAGACCCGCCGCATACACAGAATCACCCTGTAAACGGACAGAGTCTCCTCTGTATATGCACGACATCGCGGCTAATACAACATGCAAACATAGTAGTTTATTCAATCACAACAGTTCACAATACTTACACAACAGAACCATTCTCAAAGCCGATCAAGTTGAAAGGATAAATCCACAATTTTAAAAGCGGTGCCCACCCAGCACCCAGATTTCTAAAATAGTTCGAAAACCATAAATCCATAGAGTTTTTAAAATAGTGCCCACACGACACCCAGGTTTTGAAATCCGTTTTCTAAAATCCATAAATCCACAAGGTTTTTTAAAACGGTGCCCACACGACACCCAAGTTTTGAAAACGGTTTTCGCAATCCTTTTTGAAAAACGGCGGAACAGAGATAAGAACTCAAACATCCACATAATCAAAGAGTAGAGTACCGACATCCACACCGACCCCACGAGGGTATCGAGAACCAGACAATAGTCTACAAGTAGTAAATGAAATGTGATAGAAAAGGGAAAATACAGTCTAGGATCTCATAGGACCCGAAAGCTCCTGACTCTTGCAGGTGCCTTTATAGCAATAATTCAATAGAGGAAATTGTGTTTTGGTCCCTCCCTGCCCAGACATCAAAATTATGATGTTTAGGGACAGCAGGTGTAGTTGGACGATATTTGGGTATTTATAGAACGTTGGCGGGTCATGATTGGAGGTCCAGTGGATTTTTCGGGAACTTCGGCCTGAGCCTAGGGTCGGCTAAGTGCCCGTATCAGCGAGATGTTATTGTAGTGTTATCGGGATGGGTATGAGTGAGTCTAGTTCTGATCACGGTTTCCGTCCAGGGCCCAGCAGTTCAGCACCAGCCTCCCGGTAGTCTAGCGGGAGTTCGGGATCGGCCTGCATTCAGGTGGGGTTCTTTCTGTTTTGGGATCTAGCGTCGGGTTTCCGGCGATTGTGCTTTATTGAAATAAATATCTATTTGTGCTAACGTGGTAGTTCCTTGTGGTATTTATCATTGAGTATATTTGGTGCTATGGTTACTTTGCTCGAGGCTGCAGCACGCGCACCCGCGGTTTGGCCACCGCAAAGGGTGCGGTTTTCCGGAAAAGTGGTCCATGACCCGTGTATACCCACTAGGACGGAGTAGGGCCCCTGTAGTTGTGGGGCGGGATGCGCCCAGGGATGAGCGGTGCGACCCGTCGGTTTAGTTGTCCGACGTGGGAGCGGTGCGACCCGTCGGTTTAGTTGCCCGACTTGGGAGCGGTGAGACCCGTCGGTTTAGTTGTCCGACGGGGTCATCGTTTCCCTCTCGGGAGAGTGGTTGCTCCGGCTGGTTACAGTTAGACATATTACTTTACCCTGCATTACTTTATCATTATTGTTTAGTCGCTGACTTCCCACCTTGCGACAGGGTCCTTCAGGGGAGAGAGATAGGCGACGGTGAGGCACCGGCAGGAGTTCCTGGGTCTCTGGAGACCCCGAACAGTACTTTCTATTTTTCCCTTCACATTTCATTTATGTTGTAGACTGTGGTGTGGTTCTCGATACCCTCGTGGGGTCGGTGTGGATGTCGGCATGGTGATTATTAAATTATTTAATTCCTTTCTATCTCTGTTGGCCGCTTTAGGAAAAATAAAACAGCAAAGAAAAGAAAAGATTGCGAAAACTGTTTTCAAAAGTATGGGTGTCGTGTGGGCACCGCTTTCAAAACCTTGTGGATTTATGGATTTCGGAAATGGATTTCAAAACCTAAGTGTTGTGTGGGCACTGTTTTCCAAAACCTCTGGGTTTATGTTGCTTTCGAAATCTGTTTTCAAAATATGTCCGCCGGGTGGGCGCCGCTTCAACCATTGTGGATTTATCCTTTCAAACTGATCGGCCGTGAGATTTATTCAGCATTTGTGAATGTGTGTATGTCATAATCTGTTGTGATTGAATGGATATCCGTGTTTGAACTTGTACTAGCCGCGACGCCGTGCATATACAGGGGAGACTCTGTCCGTTTGCAGAGTGATCCTGTGTATGCGGCGGGTCTGGGCACGCGCCGGGGAAGAAGGTTTTTCAAAAAAAAAAATACATACCTTTTGTCATTCGTTTCCGCTAAAATAATCCCCCGGGGCGTGACAGATTAAGATGGTATCAGAGAAAAACAACCTTTCAATCACAACAATTGGTGCCGACGTCCACAGGAATACCTCACTTAGCTACAATGAATGGAATGGATAGGGTATAGGAGAGTAGGACGCGAGTGATCGGGGGGGGGGGAAGAGTCTGGGTCCTTTTCTCTCGACAGGTGGTTCGTTGCTTGTTAGCGGGGTCTAAAGTTGACTTATGTTTGTGTGTACAGACATGGCCCGTACTAGATCATCGGCCGAGGATACAGGGGCAGATGCGACGATGTCGGCGGCCGCGGAGAACCAGCTCCTGCGACAACAACTGAGGGAGATGGCGGGGCAGCTGGCGACTCTCACGGATCACGTGCGTCAGTTAACGCAGCAACAAACGGCCGCGACGGTGACGGTCGCCACAACCCCTCCGCAGGGGTCAGGCGCGCCGACGACGGGGGTCAGCGCAGGAGTGGCCCCTACAGCGACTGCAGCAGACGAGGTACCACCACCCCAGACGACGGCACCAGCGGCGGTAACCGCGACCGCAACTGCGGGACCGGCGCCGGGAACCACCGGCGAGGTACCTCGGGGGAGACTGTAGTCCCCCCTTCCCCTACTGTGGCCGCCGTAGCCTCGGGGGAGGGGTCAGTTCCGCTGACTGAGTGGGACCGCGTGCGGGCCAACCTGGCCGACTTTAAGAAATACGACCCACCCACGTTCGAAGGGGAGACGACTGATCCCTGGGTCGTCGAGAAGTGGGTGGGATCGATGGAAAAGTTATTTGAGGACTTACTCATGGAGGATAGCAGCGGGTTCCCCTTGCGGTGCACTTCCTTGAGGGGGACGCCCGCTTATGGTGGAAGACGGTACGCCCTGATCCCACAAAGGGCACCGCCGTACTTCCATCGTGGACGGCGTTCAAACAGGAGCTGTTTGGAGCCTTCTTCACAAGCAGCGTTAAAAAGAAGATGGAGGATGACCTGAACTACATCCAACAGGTGAGTAAGACAGTGATGGCATATCAGCGCGAATTCGTACGACTGGCCAACTGCGTCCCTTTCGTTATAAGGGACGAGTCCCATAAGGCGCAACTTTTCGTCGACGGATTACGGAGTGATATTTTCGAAGTGGTGCAAGCGGCCGATTTACACACTTTTCAGAAGGTAGTCGACAGGGCCACGGTGGTGGAGCGCGGGTTCGCGGTTACGCGCGCCAGGAGGGAGGGCCCGGCACACCATGAAGAAAGGAAGCGACAGCAGCAGTACTCAGGGGGAGGCTCTTCTAGTGGAAGCCAACCCCCCAAGCGGTGGAGGCCACAGTCGGGATCTCGGAGCGCACCGTCAGGAGGGCCGAGGACGGGAGACAGGCCTTGTGTTATATGTGGGGGAGGGCACCGAGTGGGAGATTGCCCCCAAAGGGGTGACCATTGCTTCCGATGCGGCAAACAAGGGCACTTTCGCCGCAACTGCCCCTTAGCCTGGGGATCCGCGTCCTCCGCAGCTTCTACGCCCTCGCCACAGCTGTCGGGGCGGGGGAAAGCTCCTGTGGGGTCGACTTCTTGACCCCCTGCACCAGGGCGAGAGGAGGAAAGGCAGCCACAACCTGGCGGGCGAGTTTTCTCGATGACCCACCAAGAGACGGATCCGCCGGAGGACGCACTTGCAGGTATTACTTATGTTTCAAATTTCCCGCGCTAGAACTCTTTTTGATACCGGAGCAACACACTCTTTCATTTCTCGTGACTTCGTGTTAGTGCATGGTCTTGGGGAGATACCCCTTCTAGTCTAATGACGGTCCAAACTGCGGGTGGGTCCTTGGAGGCGAATAGCCTTGTGGCCGCCTGCTCGACTAGGCTAGGGCGACTACCTTGCCCTTGGGATTTGGTGGTGATCCCCATAAAGGAGTACGACGTGGTGTTGGGCATGGACTGTTCTTGGGTCAACTCGCGTACGAATAAGGAGCGTCTTCGGGTGACCCTTCAGACCCTCAGGGACCAGAGAGGGTAGGCCAAACTCCAAAGGTGTGAGTGGGGTAATACTTGGGGAAAGTTGTGTTAGTGTAAAGAGTGTTTTTTCAGGTGAGAATGTGAGCGAGGAAACAAAATTAACCTTGGTGGTGCTTACCGGTGTACGGATGGCACAGTTGCCGAAGCACAAATTCCGCCTTTCCGATCTGAGTCTGATCTCGGAAATCTGAGGTCGCCAGTGCGACCGTCTCGTCGAATCGAGTGGAAATGGTATAGACCGTTTGCTGATCCGACGGTCGGATCGTCCGGAAATCAGCAAGAAAACTAGAGGGACCCACGACTTAAGTGAATAGTAAAATGAATAGTAACCCCTGTTTTCGGTCTCCTCTTGATCGGTCGTTGGCCATTTCACTGTCCAAAATCCAACCTAGCAGTATGAGTAGACGATTCTAGTTTTTTTTTTTTTAAGTTGTAAGTTTCGGGGACGAAACTTCTTTTAAGTTGTAAGTGATGTAGTAATTCGAAATATCTTATTTTTTTTAAAGAGTTTAAAGGTGAATTTTGAGTTGGTCTTGAATTCAAAAGACCTATGTTGACCTATTTGGTCAATCGCCAGTGTGCAAGTTACACTATTTACGAGACAAAAAGGCTATCTTCTAATCCGGATGTAATCTTGGAAATCCGAGATGACCGTTGTGATCGTCTCGTCGAACTGAGCGAAATTCATATTCAGCACTTTTCAATCTGACGGTCGGATCTTCCAGAAATCAGTGAAGAAGCGGGCGAATGTCGCGACCAATGTATCAGTGGTCTGCGCACAGGGTCACTTAAGTGAATTACTGTAGATGAACAGTAACCCCAATTTCGGGACTCCATTGAGTGAAACGCTGACCATTTCACTGTTCGGATTCCGAACATAGTGATCCAGGTAGTCGTTTTGATCGGTTTCGACGATCTGGACGCAATGGCGCTGACGGAATTTCTGTTTGACGATTCTAGAGTCTCGAGAAGCGTGCCATACTGTATAATTGTACAGTAATTGTGGACCGAGATTTTATCTGGGCTTTTCGTCGAAAAACAAAAATCGCTACCTGATAGGTTTCGCCGAGCCAGACGTCGTGGCGAAGTCCATTTTTCGATTCGACAACTAAAATGCCTCGAAAAGCGTGAAAATAGTAAAAAATACGGTATTTTGCACAACGTCCCTATATTTTAGGCCTCGGTCTGCGTGCCACTCATTGGTGAGGGACCTAAGCGTGAATATGAGCTGCTGTGAGGAACTGAGCTTTTAATATGAAATGATGGAGGGTTTAATTGCATTTGTGCATATGCACTATTTATACACATGCAAGGTTAGGGTTTCTTGGAAACCCTAGACCCGTAGCCTCTGCCCCCAGCCGCAGCTCCCAACTGCACCCATCCCTCCGCCGCACTCCTCGCAAGTCGCGCACCGGCCGCCGCCACCCCGTCGCCGGTGAAGAAAGGCATCGAGGAACCCTTCATCTTGGGTTGGAGTAGGAAGCAACGAGAGGACTCCCAAATTCACCAGACCTCTTCTGGGACATCCTCTGTGCCTGAGAGACCCAGCCGAGGAGTCCCGGCACCCCGCTCCGCCGTACGCCGCCGGCGGAGGATCTCTCATCCTTTCTCCTTCCCGACGAGGTAAGTTCATGGAAAAGGATTTATTTTAAAAGGACTTTGGACCTCAGTAGTTTGTTCCTGACGTTGAGAGGGTTCTCTCTGTGAAGCCCGAGCCGTCGCCGTGCCTCCGGTAGCCGGCGGAGGAACCTTGTCACCGGAAAACCATCTTTCGGCCGATCTCGAGCGCGGAGTTTTTCCGACCGTTGAAAACACGATCGGTACCGTTGATTCTCTTCTCCTCATCGACTGCAACCTACCTGCAAAGTTGGAGGATGATCGGTTGAGGGACCGTACCGTACGGAGATGCCCTAGAACCGAGTTTTGTTGCACTCCGCCGGAACTCCACCAACCGGCGCCGCCGCTCGATCTCGTCACCGACCACCACTGCAGGAAGATCACGGGCATCCAGCAGAGGGTTTTGGTCCAAGTTGCAGAGGCTCAAGTTCACCGGACCGGATTCCGCCATTAGAGCTCTAGTTTTCCGGCGAACTCATTTTCCGGCCAACCCGGAGCTTCGCCAGGTGGGAAACCGACTCGGGTAGGTTCTTATGGATATGTTGGAGCTTCCCATCAGTTTGCATGCAAATGTTAACGTGGGAATTTTTTGGTTTGTAGTTGCACCCCTCTCCTTGGCCGAGCAACCCCATCGCCGCCGCCGCCGCTTCGGACTGCCGGCCATCGATTCGGGTGAGCCCTAAATACCTTTTCTAGTGTTCCTATCATTTTTGTTTAGGCTTAGAACCCCTGGTAAATTAATTGGCTCAACTTTGTTAAGTTAAGGATAATTAGACCTTTTTTCCGGCCGCCGCCGCCTCTGGACGTCGGCCGTGGGTCGGACCTGGTCCGGAGCTCCTCTGGGAAGTGGTTTTAACTTTTGCTCCACTTTGTTCCAGATTTGAAGTTGTTTCGATCCAAGTTGCCCAAACTGAGCTCTTTGCTTTGTGGTGGTGTTGCTCCGGCGAGCTTTCCGGCCGGTCTCCGACGCACCTAAGGTGAGCCCTCGACATAGTAGTCAGCCCAGAGCATGATGCTCACATTTATTTTGATTTTGGTTAAGTGTTTAATATGTATTAGCATAGTGTTATTTGAGTGTTTAAGTAATTATGGGCCAACTTTGTAATTGGGCTTCCTACTGGCCCAAACCTGTGAGCAAGGGTTCCGTCTCATCGTTTCGGACACGCTGAAACTTACGGCGTTGTCTTTAGCTTCCTGGTTTGGAAGAACGAGTCAAAACAACGGTTAAAAAGGGTGTATTTATAGCAATAATTCAATAGAGGAAATTGTGTTTTGGTCCCTCTCTGCCCAGACATCAAAATTATGATGTTTAGGGACAGCAGGTGTAGTTGGACGATATTTGGGTATTTATAGAACGTTGGCGGGTCATGATTGGAGGTCCAGTGGATTTTTCGGGAACTTCGGCCTGAGCCTAGGGTCGGCTAAGTGCCCGTATCAGCGAGATGTTATTGTAGTGTTATCGGGATGGGTATGAGTGAGTCTAGTTCTGATCACGGTTTCCGTCCAGGGCCCAGCAGTTCAGCACCAGCCTCCCGGTAGTCTAGCGGGAGTTCGGGATCGGCCTGCATTCAGGTGGGGTTCTTTCTGTTTTGGGATCTAGCGTCGGGTTTGCGGCGATTGTGCTTTATTGAAATAAATATCTATTTGTGCTAACGTGGTAGTTCCTTGTGGTATTTATCATTGAGTATATTTGGTGCTATGGTTACTTTGCTCGAGGCTGCAGCACGCGCACCCGCGGTTTGGCCACCGCAAAGGGTGCGCTTTTCCGGAAAAGTGGTCCATGACCCGTGTATACCCACTAGGACGGAGTAGGGCCCCAGTAGTTGTGGGGCGGGATGCGCCTAGGGATGAGCGGTGCGACCCGTGGGTTTAGTTGTCCGATGTGGGAGCGGTGCGACCCGTCGGTTTAGTTGCCCGACGTGGGAGCGGTGAGACCCGTCGGTTTAGTTGTCCGACGGGGTCATCGTTTCCCTCTCGGGAGAGTGGTTGCTCCGGCTGGTTACAGTTAGACATATTACTTTACCCTGCATTACTTTATCATTATTGTTTAGTCGTTGACTTCCCACCTTGCGACAGGGTCCTTCAGGGGAGAGAGATAGGTGACGGTGAGGCACCGGCAGGAGTTCCTGGGTCTCTGGAGACCCCGAACAGTACTTTCTATTTTTCCCTTCGCATTTCATTTACGTTGTAGACTGTGGTGTGGTTCTCGATACCCTCGTGGGGTCGGTGTGGATGTCGGCATGGTGATTATTAAATTATTTAATTCCTTTCTATCTCTGTTGGCCGCTTTAGGAAAAATAAAACAGCAAAGAAAAGAAAAGATTGCAAAAACTGTTTTCAAAAGTATGGGTGTCGTGTGGGCACTGCTTTCAAAACCTTGTGGATTTATGGATTTCGGAAATGGATTTCAAAACCTAAGTGTTGTGTGGGCACTGTTTTCCAAAACCTCTGGGTTTATGTTGCTTTCGAAATCTGTTTTCAAAATATGTCCGCCGGGTGGGCGCCGCTTCAACCATTGTGGATTTATCCTTTCAAACTGATCGGCCGTGAGATTTATTCAGCATTTGTGAATGTGTGTATGTCATAATCTGTTGTGATTGAATGGATATCCGTGTTTGAACTTGTACTAGCCGCGACGCCGTGCATATACAGGGGAGACTCTGTCCGTTTGCAGAGTGATCCTGTGTATGCGGCGGGTCTGGGCACGCGCACAGGAATACCTCACTTAGCTACAATGAATGGAATGGATAGGGTATAGGAGAGTAGGACGCGAGTGATCGAGGGGGGGGTGGAAGAGTCTGAGTCCTCTTCTCTCGACAGGTGGTTCGTTGCTTGTTAGCGGGGTCTAAAGTTGACTTATGTTTGTGTGTACAGACATGGCCCGTACTAGATCATCGGCCGAGGATACAGGGGCAGATGCGACGATGTCGGCGGCCGCGGAGAACCAGCTCCTGCGACAACAACTGAGGGAGATGGCGGGGCAGCTGGCGACTCTCACGGATCACGTGCGTCAGTTAACGCAGCAACAAACGGCCGCGACGGTGACGGTCGCCACAGCCCCTCCGCAGGGGCCAGGTGTCACGCCCCGGGGGTTCGAATCGCGCGGAAGAGGAGCCACCGATGCCCCTGATTCAGCCATATATTTTTTTTTTTTGTAAAACATTACTCCCCGGCGCGTGCACAGACCCGCCGCATACACAAATTCGCTCTGCAAATGAGCAGAGGCCCCTTTGTATATGCACGGCGTCTCAACTACAAAGTGTCTCACAAGGCGTAGTACATACAATCTCTAACCACATCAGTTGGGGTCTCGTACACATACAACCAAACAATTCACGTGACATTCTAGCATTCACTTAGAGCATAGAGGCCGGTGTTTTGAAAGGATAAATAATCACAAGGTTTTGAAAGCGGCATCCACACGATGCCCTCGTTTGTGAAAACAGTTCGTAAACACATAAATCCCACAAGGTTTATAAAGCTTGGTGCCCACACGACACCCACGTTTTAAAAATAGTTTTCGCAAACAGTTTTCTTTGTTTTTCATCGTTCAAAACGGCCAAGTAAGAGAGAACGTAGTATTCATTCAATTATTCAAAAAGAAAGGAAAGAAAAGGGCAACATCCACTTCGACCCCACGGGGGTGTCGCAATCCACAACTAGCTACCATGAATAATAAAAGAAAAGGGAAAGAAGAGTCACTGTATCTGAAGTCACCCATAAATCAGATCAGCACCCTAACGTCCTCACCGGCGCCCTAGCACTCGCCCCTGGACGAACCTGTCACGAAGTGGGAAGTCAGTGACTAGAAATAGCATGATAAGCGTAGTAAACAAAGATAAGGCAAACCACAAACACCGGAGCAACTATCCCTCCCATGCACCTTCCACCTTAACCACACCCTGTATCATTACGACATCGGGCACCTTCCCCGATGCCCACCGCCGAGCACCTGCCTCACAAAGCAACATCGGGCACCTTCCCCGATGCCCACCGCCGAGCACCTGCCTCGGCCGCCGAGCACCTGCCTCGACGTCACCGCTCACACCCCCCACCCATGGGGCCCCCCATTCCTAACGCCACCTCCGCGTGGGGTACACGGGTCAACGTACCACTTTTTCGGAAAAGCACACCCTTGCGGTGGCCAAACCGCGGGTGTGCGTGTAGCAAATTTGAGCCTCAGATTGACATTGAGTATCATAACATAACATAACAGGGTTAGTGCATAAACAGAAGGAGACTGACAATTCCACCTTGCCCCAACATGCTATTTCTAACAGTTAAACCCCATTCCCGAAACCCCCGGGAACGTACCCACCTTGTGTGCGTCGTCCTGCGTTCGTCCAGTCCGCGTCTGTGCTCCAGTCGCCCACAGCGTCCCGCACTCCTGAAGGAACATAGGCAAATGGAGACTTAGAAGTCCGAAACTTACAACGACTCCCTACAGCGTGCGGCGGAGTTCTTCGCACGGCACCGGCCCGTGCGACGAACACCCTGCCAGGGCGCAGCCCCGCGCGGCACCAGCCCACGCGGCGCCCCTCCTGCGGGCGGCCCCGCGCGGCCGAGCGCCGCGCGGGCGCGCGGCCCGCGGTGCGGGGCGACCCCGCGCGGCACCAGCCCGCGCGGGCGCCCCTCCTGCGGGCGGCCCCGCGCGGCCGAGCGCCGCGCGGGCGCGCTGCCCGCGGTGCGGGGCGACCCCGCGCGGCACCAGCCCGCGCGGCGCCCCTCCTGCGGGCGGCCCCGCGCGGCCGAGCGCCGCGTGGGCGCGCTGCCCGCGGTGCGGGGCGACCCCGCGCGGCACCAGCCCGCGCGGGCGCCCCTCCTGCGGGCGGCCCCGCGCGGCCGAGTGCCGCGCGGGCGCGCTGCCCGCGGTGCGGGGCGGCCCCGCGCGGCACCAGCCCGCGCGGGCGCCCCTCCTGCGGGCGGCCCCGCGCGGCCGAGCGCCGCGCGGGCGCGCGGCCCGCGGTGCGGGGCGGCCCCGCGCGGCACCAGCCCGCGCGGGCGCCCCCCTCCTGCGGCGGCCCCGCGCGGCCGAGCGCCGCGCGGGCGCGCGGCCCGCGGTGCGGGGCGGCCCCGCGCGGCACCAGCCCGCGCGGGCGCCCCCTCCTGCGGGCGGCGCCCGCGCGGCCGAGCGCCGCGCGGGTGCGCGGCCCGCGGTGCGGGGCGGCCCCGCGCGGCACCAGCCCGCGCGGGCGCCCCCTCCTGCGGGCGGCCCCTGCGCGGCCGAGCGCCGCGCGGGCGCGCGGCCCGCGGTGCGGGGCGGCCCCGCGCGGCCGTGCGCCGCGCGGGCGCGTGGCCCGCGGTGCGGGGCGGCCCCGCGCGGCACCAGCCCGCGCGGGCGCCCCTCCTGCGGGCGGCCCCGCGCGGCCGAGCGCCGCGCGGGCGCGCGGCCCGCGGTGCGCGACGGCGCCGGGCCTCCTCCCTCCTCGTGACCAACAAAGAAAGAAAGAGGGAGATTCCCCCGAACGAAACGCGTCCGACTCACCTTGATGTGCGAAAGAGGAGGAAGAGAGGGATCGTCCGCTTGCCTCCACCGGTCCACCCTTGCGGTGTGCTTGGTTTCTCTTTGCCGGCGGCTACGAGGGAGGAAGAAAAGAAAAGAG
>CM055064.1:15574938-15611691 GCA_029204045.2 Tillandsia leiboldiana | reverse complement strand
AGTAGCTCCAGCTTTTCTTGTTCATATTTCATTGCATCTGTTTATCTTTTACCTCCAGTAGAGTTGTGGGCAGACCGTTGGGCTTTGTTTGGACGGGGCACCACACCTCTGAGAAATAATGGGAATAGTTCTCACACAACCGTCGTGTGTCTTTTATTCACCCCAGGACCTTCGTCTCCTGTTCCTTTTGCTCCAGTTGCTGATCCTTCTGACCGATGCGAGGGATTACGCGAGCTAGTTCCCTCATGTGCACGCCCCGGGGGTACGAATCGCGCGGAAGAGGAGCCACCGATGCCCCTGATTCAGCCATATATTTTTTTTTTTTAAAACATTACTCCCCGGCGCGTGCACAGACCCGCCGCATACACAAATTCGCTCTGCAAATGAGCAGAGGCCCTTTGTATATGCACGGCGTCTCAACTACAAAGTGTCTCACAAGGCGTAGTACATACAATCTCTAACCACATCAGTTGGGGTCTCGTACACATACAACAAACAATTCACGTGACATTCTAGCATTCAATTAGAGCATAGAGGCCGGTGTTTTGAAAGGATAAATAAGCACAAGGTTTTGAAAGCGGCATCCACACGATGCCCCTCGTTTGTGAAAACAGTTCGTAAACACATAAATCCCACAAGGTTTATAAGCTTGGTGCCCACACGACACCCACGTTTTTAAAAATAGTTTTCGCAAACAGTTTTCTTTGTTTTTCATCGTTCAAACGGCCACGTACGAGAGAACGTTAGTATTCATCAATTATTCAAAAAGAAAGGGAAGAAAAAGGGCCAACCATCCACTTCGACCCACCTCTGGCGTTTTGTTGGTGTCGCAATCCACAACTCGCTACCATGAGACTAAAAGAAAAAGGGAAAGAAGAGTCACTGTATTGAAGTCAACCCATAAATCAGATCAGCACCCTAACGTCCTTCACGGCGCCCTAGCACTCGCCCCTGGGGACGAACCTGTCACGACAGTGGAAGTCAGTGACTTAGAATAGACTGATAACGTCAGTAAACAAAGATAAGGCAACCACAACCACCGCGAGCAAACTATGCCTCCCATGCACCTTTCCAACCTTAACCACACCCTGTATCCATTACGTACATCGGGCACCCTTCCACCGATGCCACCGCCGAGCACCTGCCTCACAAAGCAACATCGGGCCCCTTCCCCGATGCCCACCGCCGAGCACCTGCCTCGGCCGCCGAGCACCTGCCTCGACGTCACCGCTCACCACCCCCCCACCCCATGGGGCCCCCCATTCCTAACGCCACCTCCGCGTGGGGTACACGGGTCAACGTACCACTTTTTCGGAAAAGCACACCCTTGCGGTGGCCAAACCGAGGGTGTGCGTGTAGCAAATTTGAGCCTCAGATTGACATTGAGTATCATAACATAACATAACAGGGTTAGTGCATAAACAGAAGGAGACTGACAATTCCCACCTTGCCCCAACAATGCTATTTCTAACAGTTAAACCCCATTCCCGAAACCCCCGGGAACGTACCCACCTTGTGTGCGTCGTCCTGCGTTCGTCCAGTCCGCGTCTGTGCTCCAGTCGCCCACAGCGTCCCGCACTCCTGAAGGAACATAGGCAAATGGAGACTTAGAAGTCCCGAACTTACAACGACTCCCTACAGCGTGCGGCGGAGTTCTTCGCACGCACCGGCCCGTGCGACGAACACCCTGCCAGGGCGCAGCCCCGCGCGGCACCAGCCCACGCGGCGCCCCTCCTGCGGGCGGCCCGCGCGGCCGAGCGCCGCGCGGGCGCGCGCGGCCCGCGGTGCGGGGCGACCCCGCGCGGCACCAGCCCGCGCGGGCCGCCCCTCCTGCGGGCGGCCCCGCGCGGCCGAGCGCCGCGCGTGCGCGCTGCCCGCGGGGCGGGGCGACCCCGCGCGGCACAGCCCGCGCGGCGCCCCTCCTGCGGGCGCCCCGCGCGGTCCGAGCGCCGCGTGGGCGCGCTGCCCGCGGGTGCGGGGCGACCCCCGCGCGGCACCAGCCCGCGCGGGCGCCCCTCCTGCGGGCGGCCCCGCGCCCCGGCAGAGTGCCGTCGCGGGCGCGCTGCCCGCGGTGCGGGGCGGCCCCGCGCGGCACCAGCCCGCGCGGGCGCCCCTCCTGCGGGCGGCCCCGGCGCCGCCGAGCGCCGCGCGGGCGCGCGGCCCGCGGTGCGGGGCGGCCCCCGCGCGGCACCAGCCGCGCGGCGCCCCCCTCCTGCGGCGGCCCCGCGCGGTCCGAGCGCCGCGCGGGCGCGCGGCCCGCGGGCGGGTCCGGCCCCGCGCGCACCAGCCGCGGCGGGCGCCCCCTCTGCGGGCGGCGCCCGCGCGGCCAGAGCGCCGCGCGGGTGCGCGGCCCGCGGTGCGGGGCGGCCCCGCGCGGCACCAGCCCGCGCGGGCGCCCCCCTCCTGCGGGCGGCCCCTGCGCGGCCGAGCGCCGCGCGGGCGCGCGGCCGCGGTGCGGGGCGGCCCCGCGCGGCGTGCGCCGCGCGGGCGCCGTGGCCCGCGGTGCGGGGCGGCCCGCGCGCCGGCACCAGCCCGCGCGGGCGCCCCTCCTGCGGGCGGCCCCGCGCGGGCCGAGCGCCGCGCGGGCGCGCGGCCCGCGGTGCGCGACGGCGCCGGGCCTCCTCCCTCCTCGTGACCAACAAAAGAAAGAAAGAGGGAGATTCCCCCGAACGAAACGCGGTCCGACTCACCTTGATGTGCGAAAGAGGAGGAAGAGAGGGATCGTCCGCTTGCCTCCACCGGTCCACCCTTGCGGTGTGCTTGGTTTCTCTTTGCCGGCGGCTACGAGGGAGGAAGAAAAAGAAAAGAGGCGGCCACCAAAAGAAAAATGAGAGGAACCCTAATCCTCTTTCCCTCACGGCTACATATATATACTAAGAGAATTAGGGTTTACCTTAAAGGTGTGCGGCTGCCAACACGGATCCCGAGGCGTCTAAGGGGGACCCCAACTTCGAGAATTAATTCTGGTCAGACCGGGAGTCAGAAAAATAAACCGATCGCGCCCACGCGCTCCGTTCCGCGAGCTCTACCGCCTAAAATTATTTGCGGGCCCCGACGGTCTGTCCGGAAAAAATGCCAAAAATGAGGCCCCCGGTCAGGCATTACAAGAAGAGGGTGACGAGAAGGGTTAAGGAAAAGCCGGGTCTTACACCACTTACCGCTAAAAACAAGTTTCGTCCCCGAAACTTAATCTTCCCCAGCGGCGAACAGGTCCGGGTAGCACTCCCTCATCTTTGACTCGGGTTCCCAAGTTGCCTCACGCTCTTCTTGATTGCTCCAAAGCACCTTTAAGTAGGGAATCGTCCGACTACGCAGCTTTTTGTCCTCCCGGGCTAGGATCCGCACTGGTACTTCCGCGAAACTTAGATCCTCCTTGAGTTCAATCGCGGAGGCGTCAAGCACTCGCGATGGGTCGGGGAGGTATTTCCGAAGCATGGATACGTGGAACACATCATGAACGCGGTCAAGGTTCGGCGGTAGGGCGAGGCGGTAGGCTACCGGGCCGATGCGCTCCAGAATCTCAAATGGCCCTATGTACCGCGGGCTCAGCTTGCCCCTCAACCCAAACCGCTTCACCCCCTTCGACGGCGACACCCGCAGTAACACGTGCTCTCCCACCTGGAATTCCAAGTCGCGACGTCTCTGGTCCGCGTAACTCTTTTGCCGGCTCTGGGCGGTCGCCAAACGTCGCCTGATGAGGCGCACCCTTTCCTCTGTCTCGGCCACTAGGTCCGGCCCCAAAAACTTTCTCTCCCCCAGATCGTCCCAGCAGATCGGGGATCTACAGCGTCTGCCGTACAACGCTTCGTACAGCGCCATCTTAATGCTCGCTTGGTAGCTGTTGTTATAAGCGAACTCTGCAAGGGGTAGGTAGCGCGACCATCCGTCTCCCAAATCCAGCACGCACGCCCGAAGCATGTCCTCGAGTATCTGGATCACCCGCTCGGATTGCCCGTCCGTCTGGGGGTGAAAGGCTGAGCTGAAGTGTAACTTGGTCCCCAAGGCTCGTTGTAGACTCTTCCAAAAGTTCGAAACGAACCTCGTGTCCCTGTCCGAGGTGATCGTCGTTGGCACCCCGTGCAGCCTTACAATCTCGCTGAGGTAGACCTGTGCCAGCCGGTCACGTGTCCAGGTCGTGTGGATGGGTAGGAAGTGAGCTGACTTCGTTAGCCGATCCACGACAACCCAGATAGCGTCGTGTCCCTGTTGCGAACGGGGGAATCCGGTGACGAAGTCCATTGTGACTTGCTCCCACTTCCATTCGGGCACGGGTAGAGGTTGCAATTTCTCCGCCGGCCGCTGATGCTCGGCTTTCACCTGTTGGCAAATCAAACAGTGAGCCACGAACAGCGTCACATCTCCCTTCAATCTTGGCCACCAGAAGGTCTGTCGGATATCCCGGTACATCTTGGTGCCTCCAGGGTGCGCCACGTAGGGGGCGCAATGTGCTTCAGTCAGGATTTCTTTCTTTAGATCCGGCAGATCGGGCACGCAGATCCGCCCTCGGAACCGAAGGGTGCCGTCCGTTCCCACTGCAAAGTCTCCTTCTTGCTCCGGTGAAATCCTATCTCGTTCCAGCTGTAGCTGCGGATCCGCACCTTGGCCTTCCCGAATCCTCTCCAATAGGGTCGGCGCGACTGTTAGGGTCAACAGTCGCTCAACCGTCCCTGCTGGTACCACTTCCAACCTCAATCGTGAAAATTCCGCGATCAAGTCGTTCTGCTGCGTGATCGCGCCCGCCGAAGTTCCTTCTGCTTGTCCCTTTCGGCTTAGAGCGTCGGCTACCACATTTGCTTTCCCCGGGTGGTACTGGATGGTTAAGTCGTAGTCCTTCAGTAGCTCCAACCACCTCCTCTGCCGTAGGTTAAGCTCCTTCTGGGTGAAAAGGTACTTAAGGCTTTGGTGGTCCGAGAACACGTTGCAATGCACACCGTAGAGGTAGTGCCTCCACAGTTTCAGAACGAAGACCACTGCGGCAAGCTCCAAGTCATGGATCGGGTAGTTCTGTTCGTAATCCTTGAGTTGTCTTGAAGCATAGGCAACGACCCTTCCTTGCTGCATTAGTACTCCTCCCAGTCCTATTCGCGATGCATCGCAGTAGACTTCGTAGTCTTCTCCAGGGGTTGGTAAGGCAAGCACAGGCGCTCTTGTTAACCGTTTCTTAAGTTCTTCAAAGCTCTCTTGGCATTGGACCGTCCATATGAACTTTACTCCTTTCCGGGTTAGGCGGTTCAGAGGGGTCGCAATCTTCGAGAAACCCTCCACGAAACGTCTGTAGTATCCCGCAAGGCCCAAGAAGCTGCGCACCTCTGTCACTGTGGTCGGCTGGGGCCAGTCGGTCACCGACTCCACCTTCTTGGGATCCACTGCGACTCCTGCTGCTGAAATGATATGCCCTAGAAACCCCACTTCGCGAAGCCAGAATTCGCATTTCTTAAGTTTTGCGAACAGCTCCTGCTCCCTAAGGGTCTGTAGAACAATTCGAAGGTGCTCCTCGTGCTTCTCATCGGTGGTGGAGTAAATCAGGATGTCGTCGATGAAGACCACAACGAACTGATCCAGGAAGGGTCTGAAAACTCGGTTCATCATGTCCATGAACACCGCTGGGGCATTGGTAAGCCCGAACGGCATTACTGTGAACTCGTAATGGCCATACCGAGTCCGGAATGCCGTCTTCGGAATATCCTCGTCTCGAACTCTGAGCTGGTGGTAGCCCGACTGCAGGTCGATTTTTTGAAAAGACAGTTGCACCCCGCAGCTGGTCAAAGAGGTCATCAATCCTAGGTAAGGGGTACTTGTTTTTCACTGTGACTTTGTTGATTTCCCGGTAGTCGATGCACAACCGCAAGCTCCCGTCTTTCTTTCGTACAAAGAGTACAGGTGCGCCCCAAGGGGACACACTCGGTCGGATAAACCCCTTGTCCAGAAGGTCCTCTAGCTGCGCCTTAAGTTCCTTCAGCTCCGCGAAGGCCATCCTGTAGGGGGCCTTCGTGATTGGTCGAGTGCCGGGTGGAAGCTCAATGGGAAAGACAACTTCTCGCTCGGGGGGTAATCCAGGTAGTTCGGCCGGAAAAAACATCTGGGAAGTCCCTCACCACAGGGATGTCGGGGAGTGCCGTGGAGGATCCGGCGGCCAGGGCCACCGACACCAAGTAGGCCATACACCCGCCCTCTACCAGCTTCCTGGCTCGGGATGCAGGAATCATGGAAGAAAAGGAAACGCTCTTGCAAGCCAAGTACACGTTCTCCGGAAAATCGGGGTACATCAGTCGTACCTCGCGCTTCTCGCAGTCTATGACCGCAAGGTACCACGTGAGCCAATCCATTCCGAGCACTACGTCATACTCTTTCAATGGAATGACTACCAGATCCCAGGGGCACGGAAGCCTTCCCATCCATATAGGGCAGGAAGGCACCATGTTGCGTGCCTCCAAGGATCCCCCCGCGGTGTGTACGGTCATCAAACTGGGTAAGGGTCTCAACTCAAAATCATGGGTCAGTGCGAAGTCTCGGGACATAAACGAGAGGGTCGCTCCGGTGTCAAAAAGGGTTCTAGCGCGATAAACAGAAGCAAGAGTGATACCTGCGACGACGTGCTCAGACGGGTGCGTCTCCTGCTGACCCATCGAATAGACGCGGCCTCCCGAAGGCGGTGGCTTTTCCCCTACAGATCGGGGTGCTGGCGGTCTGGGGGCTGACGTCATTGGCGCTTTCCCCCGCCCTGCGTGCTGGGGTGAAGGCACGGAGGCTGCTGAAGATGTGGTGCCTTGGTTCAGGGGACAGTTGAAACGGAAGTGTCCCTGCTTGCCACATCGGAAACAATGGTCCTGTCTCTTGGAGCAATCCATCACTCGGTGCGCCCCGCCGCAGATCACGCATGAGCGGTCCTCCGGGCGTTGTCCCTCTCCCGGCGCTCCCCTGGTCCTTTGCTGGGGCCTCCACCGCTTAGGGGGCCGATTCCCGCTGGAGGAGCCCCCTCCCCCTGAAGCCGTCTGGGTCCGCTTCCTGTCGTCTTGCTGGTGGGAGCCTTCCCTTCGGGCGCGCGTGACGGCAAAGCCTCGCTCCACGATGGTGGCTCGGTCGACCACCTTCTGAAAGGTATGCAGATCCGCCGCGTCCACCACTTGGAAAATGTCAGTCCTCAATCCATCCACAAACAGTTGTGCCTTATGGGATTCGTCCCGAATGACGAACGGGACACAGTTCGCCAGTCTCACGAACTCCCTCTGGTACTCCATTACTGTTTTGGTTCCCTGCCTGATGTGGTTTAGGTCGTCCTCCAGTTGTTTCTTCACGCTGTTGGTAAAGAACGCCCCGAATAGCTGCTGTTTAAAGGTAGTCCATGACGGAAGGGTAGCGCCCGACGCAGAGTCGGGGCGTACGGTCTTCCACCAAATGCGGGCGTTCCCCTCGAGCAAGTGGGCGGCCAGGGGGACCCGCTCATGGTCTTCCATCAATAGGTCCTCGAATAATTTCTCCATCGTATCCACCCATTTCTCCACAACCCAGGGGTCCGTCGTGTCCCCCTCGAACGTTGGCGGATCGTATTTCTTGAAGTCGGCCAGGTTGGCGCGCACACGGTCTCGCTCGTTTGGTAGGTTCGCCCCCTCCTTCGCGACGTTGGTGGTCGCGGCGGGAGTGGGTAACACTACCGTCACACTCGGAGCAATTCCGACGATTGGTGTCGCCGCCGGCCCTGCCGTTGCCGTCGAAGGGGCCACCTCTGGGGCCGAGGCCCGGGTGGGGGCAGCCCCTCCTTCGGTCTCCATCACCGGTGCAGCTGGCCCCGGGAGAGGGCCCGGGGCAACCTCTGCCGTCGCAGCGGCCTGCTGTTGCTGCGTCAGTTGGCGCACGCGGTCGTTCAGGGCTGCCAACTGTTCCGCCATCTCTTGTAGCTGCTGCCTTAGGAGCTGATTCTCCGCAGTCATCGCTTCCGCTGCGTCCGCCCCCGTGTCCTCGGCTGTGGATCTAGTCCTGGCCATGATCTGAACATTTGCACGAACCAGTTACTCCTAGTTTAAATAAGACGGCACGCCACTAGTGCTGGCACTAGAGGGAGAAAAGAAAAGAACACTAATTCCCTCCCCCCTTTTTCCCCCAACGAGCACTCGCGTTTTATTTATCCCGTGTTCACTTTATTACTCAGTAGCCAGAGTATTGCGCCCGTGGATGTTAGGCCCCGACTGTTGTGGTTAAAGTTTACCTCTCTGATACCATCTTAATCTGTCACGCCCCGGGGGTTCGAATCGCGCGGAAGAGGAGCCACCGATGCCCCTGATTCAGCCATATATTTTTTTTTTTGTAAAACATTACTCCCCGGCGCGTGCACAGACCCGCCGCATACACAAATTCGCTCTGCAAATGAGCAGAGGCCCCTTTGTATATGCACGGCGTCTCAACTACAAAGTGTCTCACAAGGCGTAGTACATACAATCTCTAACCACATCAGTTGGGGTCTCGTACACATACAACCAAACAATTCACGTGACATTCTAGCATTCACTTAGAGCATAGAGGCCGGTGTTTTGAAAGGATAAATAATCACAAGGTTTTGAAAGCGGCATCCACACGATGCCCTCGTTTGTGAAAACAGTTCGTAAACACATAAATCCCACAAGGTTTATAAAGCTTGGTGCCCACACGACACCCACGTTTTAAAAATAGTTTTCGCAAACGGTTTTCTTTGTTTTTCATCGTTCAAAACGGCCAAGTAAGAGAGAACGTAGTATTCATTCAATTATTCAAAAAGAAAGGAAAGAAAAGGGCAACATCCACTTCGACCCCACGGGGGTGTCGCAATCCACAACTAGCTACCATGAATAATAAAAGAAAAGGGAAAGAAGAGTCACTGTATCTGAAGTCACCCATAAATCAGATCAGCACCCTAACGTCCTCACCGGCGCCCTAGCACTCGCCCCTGGACGAACCTGTCACGAAGTGGGAAGTCAGTGACTAGAAATAGCATGATAAGCGTAGTAAACAAAGATAAGGCAAACCACAAACACCGGAGCAACTATCCCTCCCATGCACCTTCCACCTTAACCACACCCTGTATCATTACGACATCGGGCACCTTCCCCGATGCCCACCGCCGAGCACCTGCCTCACAAAGCAACATCGGGCACCTTCCCCGATGCCCACCGCCGAGCACTTGCCTCGGCCGCTCACACCCCCCACCCATGGGGGCCCCCATTCCTAACGCCACCTCCGCGTGGGGTACACGGGTCAACGTACCACTTTTCCGGAAAAGCACACCCTTGCGGTGGCCAAACCGCGGGTGTGCGTGTAGCAAATTTGAGCCTCAGATTGACATTGAGTATCATAACATAACATAACAGGGTTAGTGCATAAACAGAAGGAGACTGACAATTCCACCTTGCCCCAACATGCTATTTCTAACAGTTAAACCCCATTCCCGAAACCCCCGGGAACGTACCCACCTTGTGTGCGTCGTCCTGCGTTCGTCCAGTCCGCGTCTGTGCTCCAGTCGCCCACAGCGTCCCGCACTCCTGAAGGAACATAGGCAAATCGAGACTTAGAAGTCCGAAACTTACAACGACTCCCTACAGCGTGCGGCGGAGTTCTTCGCACGGCACCGGCCCGTGCGACGAACACCCTGCCAGGGCGCAGCCCCGCGCGGCACCAGCCCGCGCGGCGCCCCTCCTGCGGGCGGCCCCGCGCGGCCGAGCGCCGCGCGGGCGCGCGGCCCGCGGTGCGGGGCGACCCCGCGCGGCACCAGCCCGCGCGGGCGCCCCTCCTGCGGGCGGCCCCGCGCGGCCGAGCGCCGCGCGGGCGCGCTGCCCGCGGTGCGGGGCGACCCCGCGCGGCACCAGCCCGCGCGGCGCCCCTCCTGCGGGCGGCCCCGCGCGGCCGAGCGCCGCGTGGGCGCGCTGCCCGCGGTGCGGGGCGACCCCGCGCGGCACCAGCCCGCGCGGGCGCCCCTCCTGCGGGCGGCCCCGCGCGGCCGAGTGCCGCGCGGGCGCGCTGCCCGCGGTGCGGGGCGGCCCCGCGTGGCACCAGCCCGCGCGGGCGCCCCTCCTGCGGGCGGCCCCGCGCGGCCGAGCGCCGCGCGGGCGCGCGGCCCGCGGTGCGGGGCGGCCCCGCGCGGCACCAGCCCGCGCGGGCGCCCCCCTCCTGCGGCGGCCCCGCGCGGCCGAGCGCCGCGCGGGCGCGCGGCCCGCGGTGCGGGGCGGCCCCGCGCGGCACCAGCCCGCGCGGGCGCCCCCTCCTGCGGGCGGCCCCCGCGCGGCCGAGCGCCGCGCGGGTGCGCGGCCCGCGGTGCGGGGCGGCCCCGCGCGGCACCAGCCCGCGCGGGCGCCCCCTCCTGCGGGCGGCCCCTGCGCGGCCGAGCGCCGCCCGGGCGCGCGGCCCGCGGTGCGGGGCGGCCCCGCGCGGCCGTGCGCCGCGCGGGCGCGTGGCCCGCGGTGCGGGGCGGCCCCGCGCGGCACCAGCCCACGCGGGCGCCCCTCCTGCGGGCGGCCCCGCGCGGCCGAGCGCCGCGCGGGCGCGCGGCCCGCGGTGCGCGACGGCGCCGGGCCTCCTCCCTCCTCGTGACCAACAAAAGAAAGAAAGAGGGAGATTCCCCCGAACGAAACGCGTCCGACTCACCTTGATGTGCGAAAGAGGAGGAAGAGAGGGATCGTCCGCTTGCCTCCACCGGTCCACCCTTGCGGTGTGCTTGGTTTCTCTTTGCCGGCGGCTACGAGGGAGGAAGAAAAAGAAAAGAGGCGGCCACCAAAAGAAAAATGAGAGGAACCCTAATCCTCTTTCCCTCACGGCTACATATATATACTAAGAGAATTAGGGTTTACCTTAAAAGGTGTGCGGCTGCCAACACGGATCCCGAGGCGTCTAAGGGGGACCCCAACTTCGAGAATTAATTCTGGTCAGACCGGGAGTCCGAAAAATAAACCGATCGCGCCCACGCGCTCCGTTCCGCGAGCTCTACCGCCTAAAATTATTTGCGGGCCCTGACGGTCTGTCCGGAAAAAATGCCAAAAATGAGGTCCCCGGTCAGGCATTACAAGAAGAGGGTGACCAGAAGGGTTAAGGAAAAGCCGGGTCTTACACCAGGCGCGCCGACGACGGGGGTCAGCGCAGGAGTGGCCCCTACAGCGACTGCAGCAGACGAGGTACCACCACCCCAGACGACGGCACCAGCGGCGGTAACCGCGACCGCAACTGCGGGACCGGCGCCGGGAACCACCGGCGGGGGTACCTCGGGGGAGACCGTAGTCCCCCCTTCCCCTACTGTGGCCGCCGTCGCCTCGGGGGAGGGGTCAGTTCCGCTGACTGAGTGGGACCGCGTGCGGGCCAACCTGGCCGACTTTAAGAAATACGACCCACCCACGTTCGAAGGGGAGACGACTGATCCCTGGGTCGTCGAGAAGTGGGTGGGATCGATGGAAAAGTTATTTGAGGACTTACTCATGGAGGATAGCGAGCGGGTTCCCCTTGCGGTGCACTTCCTTGAGGGGGACGCCCGCTTATGGTGGAAGACGGTACGCCCTGATCCCACAAAGAGCACCGCCGTACTTCCATCGTGGACGGCGTTCAAACAGGAGCTGTTTGGAGCCTTCTTCACAAGCAGCGTTAAAAAGAAGATGGAGGATGACCTGAACCACATCCAGTAGGTGAGTAAGACAGTGATGGCATATCAGCGCGAATTCGTACGACTGGCCAACTGCGTCCCTTTCGTTATAAGGGACGAGTCCCATAAGGCGCAACTTTTCGTCGACGGATTACGGAGTGATATTTTCGAAGTGGTGCAAGCGGCCGATTTACACACTTTTCAGAAGGTAGTCGACAGGGCCATGGTGGTGGAGCGCGGGTTCGCGGTTACGCGCGCCAGGAGGGAGGGCCCGACGCACCATGAAGAAAGGAAGCGACAGCAGCAGTACTCCGGGGGAGGCTCTTCTAGTGGAAGCCAACCCCCCAAGCGGTGGAGGCCACAGTCGGGATCTCGGAGCGCACCGTCAGGAGGGCCGAGGACGGGAGACAGGCCTTGTGTTATATGTGGGGGAGGGCACCGAGTGGGAGATTGCCCCCAAAGGGGTGACCATTGCTTCCGATGCGGCAAACAGGGGCACTTTCGCCGCAACTGCCCCTTAGCCTGGGGATCCGCGTCCTCCGCAGCTTCTACGCCCTCGCCACAGCTGTCGGGGCGGGGGAAAGCTCCTGTGGGGTCGACTTCTAGACCCCCTGCACCAGGGCGAGAGGAGGATAGGCAGCCACAACCTGGCGGGCAAGTTTTCTCGATGACCCACCAAGAGACGGATCTGCCGGAGGACGCACTTGCAGGTATTACTTATGTTTCAAATTTCCCGCGCTAGAACTCTTTTTGATACCGGAGCAACACACTCTTTCATTTCTCGTGACTTCGTGTTAGTGCATGGTCTTGGGGAGATACCCCTTCTAGTCTAATGACGGTCCAAACTGCGGGTGGGTCCTTGGAGGTGAATAGCCTTGTGGCCGCCTGCTCGACTAGGCTAGGGCGACTACCTTGCCCTTGGGATTTGGTGGTGATCCCCATAAAGGAGTACGACGTGGTGTTGGGCATGGACTGTTCTTGGGTCAACTCGCATACGAATAAGGAGCGTCTTCGGGTGACCCTTCAGACCCTCAGGGACCAGAGAGGGTAGGCCAAACTCCAAAGGTGTGAGTGGGGTAATACTTGGGGAAAGTTTTGTTAGTGTAAAGAGTGTTTTTTCAGGTGAGAATGTGAGCGAGGAAACAAAATTAACCTTGGTGGTGCGTACCGGTGTACGGATGGCACAGTTGCCGAAGCACAAATTCCGCCTTTCCGATCCTAGTCTGATCTCGGAAATCTGAGGTCGCCAGTGCGACCGTCTTGTCGAATCGAGTGGAAATGGTATAGACCGTTTGCTGATCCGACGGTCGGATCGTCCGGAAATCAGCAAGAAAACTAGAGGGACCCACGACTTAAGTGAATAGTAAAATGAATAGTAACCCCTGTTTTCGGTCTCCTCTTGATCGGTCGTTGGCCATTTCACTGTCCAAAATCCAACCTAGCAGTATGAGTAGACGATTCTAGTTTTTTTTTTTTAAGTTGTAAGTTTCGGGGACGAAACTTCTTTTAAGTTGTAAGTGATGTAGTAATTCGAAATATCTTATTTTTTTTAAAGAGTTTAAAGGTGAATTTTGAGTTGGTCTTGAATTCAAAAGACCTATGTTGACCTATTTGGTCAATCGCCAGTGTGCAAGTTACACTATTTACGAGACAAAAAGGCTATCTTCTAATCCGGATGTAATCTTGGAAATCCGAGATGACCGTTGTGATCGTCTCGTCGAACTGAGCGAAATTCATATTCAGCACTTTTCAATCTGACGGTCGGATCTTCCAGAAATCAGTGAAGAAGCGGGCGAATGTCGCGACCAATGTATCAGTGGTCTGCGCACAGGGTCACTTAAGTGAATTACTGTAGATGAACAGTAACCCCAATTTCGGGACTCCATTGAGTGAAACGCTGACCATTTCACTGTTCGGATTCCGAACATAGTGATCCAGGTAGTCGTTTTGATCGGTTTCGACGATCTGGACGCAATGGCGCTGACGGAATTTCTGTTTGACGATTCTAGAGTCTCGAGAAGCGTGCCATACTGTATAATTGTACAGTAATTGTGGACCGAGATTTTATCTGGGCTTTTCGTCGAAAAACAAAAATCGCTACCTGATAGGTTTCGCCGAGCCGGACGTCGTGGCGAAGTCCATTTTTCGATTCGATGACTAAAATGCCTCGAAAAGCGTGAAAAATAGTAAAAAATACGGTATTTTGCACAACGTCCCTATATTTTAGGCCTCGGTCTGCGTGCCACTCATTAGTGAGGGACCTAAGCGTGAATATGAGCTGCTGTGAGGAACTGAGCTTTTAATATGAAATGATGGAGGGTTTAATTGCATTTGTGCATACGCACTATTTATACACATGCAAGGTTAGGGTTTCTTGGAAACCCTAGACCCGTAGCCTCTGCCCCCAGCCGCAGCTCCCAACTGCACCCATCCCTCCGCCGCACTCCTCGCAAGTCGCGCACCGGCCGCCGCCACCCCGTCGCCGGTGAAGAAAGGCATCGAGGAACCCTTCATCTTAGGTTGGAGTAGGAAGCAACGAGAGGACTCCCAAATTCACCAGACCTCTTCTGGGACATCCTCTGTGCCTGAGAGACCCAGCCGAGGAGTCCCGGCACCCCGCTCCGCCGTACGCCGCCGGCGGAGGATCTCTCATCCTTTCTCCTTCCCGACGAGGTAAGTTCATGGAAAAGGATTTATTTTAAAAGGACTTTGGACCTCAGTAGTTTGTTCCTGACGTTGAGAGGGTTCTCTCTGTGAAGCCCGAGCCGTCGCCGTGCCTCCGGTAGCCGGCGGAGGAACCTTGTCACCGGAAAACCATCTTTCGGCCGATCTCGAGCGCGGAGTTTTTCCGACCGTTGAAAACACGATCGGTACCGTTGATTCTCTTCTCCTCATCGACTGCAACCTACCTGCAAAGTTGGAGGATCATCGGTTGAGGGACCGTACCGTACGGAGATGCCCTAGAACCGAGTTTTGTTGCACTCCGCCGGAACTCCACCAACCGGCGCCGCCGCTCGATCTCGTCACCGGCCACCACTGCAGGAAGATCACGGGCATCCAGCAGAGGGTTTTGGTCCAAGTTGCAGAGGCTCAAGTTCGCCGGACCGGATTCCGCCATTAGAGCTCTAGTTTTCCGGCGAACTCATTTTCCTGCCAACCCGGAGCTTCGCCAGGTGGGAAACCGACTCGGGTAGGTTCTTATGGATATGTTGGAGCTTCCCATCAGTTTGCATGCAAATGTTAACGTGGGAATTTTTTGGTTTGTAGTTGCACCCCTCTCCTTGGCCGAGCAACCCCATCGCCGCCGCCGCCGCTTCGGACTGCCGGCCATCGATTCAGGTGAGCCTTAAATACCTTTCCTAGTGTTCCTATCATTTTTGTTTAGGCTTAGAACCCCTAGTAAATTAATTGGCTCAACTTTGTTAAGTTAAGGATAATTAGACCTTTTTTCCGGCCGCCGCCGCCTCTGGACGTCGGCCGTGGGTCGGACCTGGTCCGGAGCTCCTCTGGGAAGTGGTTTTAACTTTTGCTCCACTTTGTTCCAGATTTGAAGTTGTTTCGATCCAAGTTGCCCAAACCGAGCTCTTTGCTTTGTGGTGGTGTTGCTCCGGCGAGCTTTCCGGCCGGTCTCCGACGCACCTAAGGTGAGCCCTCGACATAGTAGTCAGCCCAGAGCATGATGCTCACATTTATTTTGATTTTGGTTAAGTGTTTAATATGTATTAGCATAGTGTTATTTGAGTGTTTAAGTAATTATGGGCCAACTTTGTAATTGGGCTTCCTACTGGCCCAAACCTGTGAGCACGGGTTCCGCCTCGTCGTTTCGGACACGCTGAAACTTACGGCGTTGTCTTTAGCTTCCTGGTTTGGAAGAACGAGTCAAAACAACAGTTAAAAAGGGTGTATTTATAGCAATAATTCAATAGAGGAAATTGTGTTTTGGTCCCTCTCTGCCCAGACATCAAAATTATGATGTTTAGGGACAGCAGGTGTAGTTGGACGATATTTGGGTATTTATAGAACGTTGGCGGGTCATGATTGGAGGTCCAGTGGATTTTTCGGGAACTTCGGCCTAAGCCTAGGGTCGGCTAAGTGCCCGTATCAGCGAGATGTTATTGTAGTGTTATCGGGATGGGTATGAGTGAGTCTAGTTCTGATCACAGTTTCCGTCCAGGGCCCAGCAGTTCAGCACCAGCCTCCCGATAGTCTAGCGGGAGTTCGGGATCGGCCTGCATTCAGGTGGGGTTCTTTCTATTTTGGGATCTAGCGTCGGGTTTCCGGCGATTGTGCTTTATTGAAATAAATATCTATTTGTGCTAACGTGGTAGTTCCTTGTGGTATTTATCATTGAGTATATTTGGTGCTATGGTTACTTTGCTCGAGGCTGCAGCACGCGCACCCGCGGTTTGGCCACCGCAAAGGGTGCGCTTTTCCGGAAAAGTGGTCCATGACCCGTGTATACCCACTAGGACGGAGTAGGGCCCATGTAGTTGTGGGGAGGGATGCGCCCAGGGATGAGCGGTGCGACCCGTCGGTTTAGTTGTCCGACGTGGGAGCGGTGCGACCCGTCGGTTTAGTTGCCCGACGTGGGAGCGGTGAGACCCGTCGGTTTAGTTGTCCGACGGGGTCGGGTATTGCAGGTCTACAGGTGTTCGTGTCATCGTTTCCCTCTCGGGAGAGTGGTTGCTCCGGCTGGTTACAGTTAGACATATTACTTTACCCTGCATTACTTTATCATTATTGTTTAGTCGCTGACTTCCCACCTTGCGACAGGGTCCTTCAGGGGAGAGAGATAGGCGACGGTGAGGCACCGGCAGGAGTTCCTGGGTCTCTGGAGACCCCGAACAGTACTTTCTATTTTTCCCTTCGCATTTCATTTACGTTGTAGACTGTGGTGTGGTTCTCGATACCCTCGTGGGGTCGGTGTGGATGTCGGCATGGTGATTATTAAATTATTTAATTCCTTTCTATCTCTGTTGGTCGCTTTAGGAAAAATAAAACAGCAAACAAAAGAAAAGATTGCGAAAACTGTTTTCAAAAGTATGGGTGTCGTGTGGGCACCGCTTTCAAAACCTTGTGGATTTATGGATTTCGGAAATGGATTTCAAAACCTAAGTGTTGTGTGGGCACTGTTTTCCAAAACCTCTGGGTTTATGTTGCTTTCGAAATCTGTTTTCAAAATATGGCCGTCGGGTGGGCGCCGCTTCAACCATTGTGGATTTATCCTTTCAAACTGATCGGCCGTGAGATTTATTCAGCATTTGTGAATGTGTGTATGTCAAAATCTGTTGTGATTGAATGGATATCTGTGTTTGAACTTGTACTAGCCGCGACGCCGTGCATATACAGGGGAGACTCTGTCCGTTTGCAGAGTGATCCTGTGTATGCGGCGGGTCTGGGCACGCGCCGGGGAAGAAGGTTTTTCAAAAAAAAAAATACATACCTTTTGTCATTCGTTTCCGCTAAAATAATCCCCCGGGGCGTGACAGATTAAGATGGTATCAGAGAAAAACAACCTTTCAATCACAACAATTGGTGCCGACGTCCACAGGAATACCTCACTTAGCAACAATGAATGGAATGGATAGGGTATAGGATAGTAGGACGCGAGTGATCGAGGGGGGGGGGGGAAGAGTCTGGGTCCTCTTCTCTCGACACGTGGTTCATTGCTTGTTAGCGGGGTCTAAAGCTGACTTATGTTTGTGTGTACAGACATGGCCCGTACTAGATCATCGGCCGAGGATACAGGGGCAGATGCGACGACGTCGGCGGCCGCGGAGAACCAGCTCCTGCGACAACAACTGAGGGAGATGGCGGGGCAGCTGGCGACTCTCACGGATCACGTGCGTCAGTTGACGCAGCAACAAACGGCCGCGACGGTGACGGTCGCCACAGCCCCTCCGCAGGGGCCAGGCGCGCCGACGACGGGGGTCAGCGCAGGAGTGGCCCCTACAGCGACTGCAGCAGACGAGGTACCACCATCCCAGACGACGGCACCAGCGGCGGTAACCGCGACCGCAACTGCGGGACCGGCGCCGGGAACCACCGGCGTGGGTACCTCGGGGGAGACCGTAGTCACCCCTTCCCCTACTGTGGCCACCGCCGCCTCGGGGGAGGGGTCAGTTCCGCTGACTGAGCGGGACCGCGTGCGGGCCAACCTGACCGACTTTAAGAAATACGACCCACCCACGTTCGAAGGGGAGACGACTGATCCCTGGGTCGTCGAGAAGTGGGTGGGATCGTTGGAAAAGTTATTTGAGGACTTACTCATGGAGGATAGCGAGCGGGTTCCCCTTGCGGTGCACTTCCTTGAGGGGGACGCCCGCTTATGGTGGAAGACGGTACGCCCTGATCCCACAAAGGGCACCGCCGTACTTCCATCGTGGACGGCGTTCAAACAGGAGCTGTTTGGAGCCTTCTTCACAAGCAGCGTTAAAAAGAAGATGGAGGATGACCTGAACCACATCCAGCAGGGGAGTAAGACAGTGATGGCCTATCAGCGCGAATTCGTACGACTGGCCAACTGCGTCCCTTTCGTTATAAGGGACGAGTCCCATAATGAGCAACTTTTCGTCGACGGATTACGGAGTGATATTTTCGAAGTGGTGCAAGCGGCCGATTTACACACTTTTCAGAAGGTAGTCGACAGGGCCACGGTGGTGGAGCGCGGGTTCGCGGTTACGCGCGCCAGGAGGGAGGGCCCGGCGCACCATGAAGAAAGGAAGCGACAGCAGCAGTACTCCGGGGGAGGCTCTTCTAGTGGAAGCCAACCCCCCAAGCGGTGGAGGCCACAGTCGGGATCTCGGAGCGCACCGTCAGGAGGGCCGAGGACGGGAGACAGGCCTTGTGTTATATGTGGGGGAGGGCACCGAGTGGGAGATTGCCCCCAAAGGGGTGACCATTGCTTCCGATGCGGCAAACAGGGGCACTTTCGCCACAACTGCCCCTTAGCCTGGGGATCCGCGTCCTCCGCAGCTTCTACGCCCTCGCCACAGCTGTCGGGGCGGGGGAAAGCTCCTGTGGGGTCGACTTCTAGACCCCCTGTACCAGGGCGAGAGGAGGATAGGCAGCCACAACCTGGCGGGTGAGTTTTCTCGATGACCCACCAAGAGACGGATCCGCCGGAGGATGCACTTGCAGGTATTACTTCTGTTTCAAATTTCCCGCGCTAGAACTCTTTTTGATACCGGAGCAACACACTCTTTCATTTCTCGTGACTTCGTGTTAGTGCATGGTCTTGGGGAGATACCCCTTCTAGTCTAATGACGGTCCAAACTGCGGGTGGGTCCTTGGAGGCGAATAGCCTTGTGGCCGCCTGCTCGACTAGGCTAGGGCGACTACCTTGCCCTTGGGATTTGGTGGTGATCCCCATAAAGGAGTACGACGTGGTGTTGGGCATGGACTGTTCTTGGGTCAACTCGCGTACGAATAAGGAGCGTCTTCGGGTGACCCTTCAGACCCTCAGGGACCAGAGAGGGTAGGCCAAACTCCAAAGGTGTGAGTGGGGTAATACTAGGGGAAAGTTGTGTTAGTGTAAAGAGTGTTTTTTCAGGTGAGAATGTGAGCGAGGAAACAAAATTAACCTTGGTGGTGCGTACCGGTGTACGGATGGCACAGTTGCCGAAGCACAAATTCCGCCTTTCCGATCCGAGTCTGATCTCGGAAATCTGAGGTCGCCAGTGCGACCGTCTCGTCGAATCGAGTGGAAATGGTATAGACCGTTTGCTGATCCGACGGTCGGATCGTCCGGAAATCAGCAAGAAAACTAGAGGGACCCACGACTTAAGTGAATAGTAAAATGAATAGTAACCCCTATTTTCGGTCTCCTCTTGATCGGTCGTTGGCCATTTCACTGTCCAAAATCCAACCTAGCAATATGAGTAGACGATTCTAGGTTTTTTTTTTTAAGTTGTAAGTTTCGGGGACGAAACTTCTTTTAAGTTGTAAGTGATGTAGTAATTCGAAATATCTTATTTTTTTTAAAGAGTTTAAAGGTGAATTTTGAGTTGGTCTTGAATTCAAAAGACCTATGTTGACCTATTTGGTCAATCGCCAGTGTGCAATGTAGAGTTATTATGGATCCACAAGGATCTAAATAGGTACTATCAAACAACTAGAGGGGGGGTGAATAGGTGTAATACTTAAAAACTCAATCTCAGTGCAAAATAAAAACCAATGCGGAAAATAAAAACAGCACACCGAGATTTACGTGGAAACTCCAATCCAGGAGAAAAACCACGGGACCAACACGCAATAACAATCCACTAAGAATAGAAGAATAACAAGGTGATTACCGACTCCACGGACTCAACCCCTCCTTCAGCTTCTTCGGACCTTGCGCTGACCGGTTGGATATCCGCGCAATAACAATCCCTAAGAAAAGAAGAATAACAAGGTGATTACCGTCTCCACGGATTTAACCCCTCCTTCAATTTCTTGGACCTCGCGCTCCACCGATTTTGCACGTCCACTGCTCACGTTCGAATCCACGAACGCACGCTTCGAATCCACGAAACGCCTTTAGCACACCGAATCCACGATGCCACGTCGAATCCACGACGCAAACTCAGTCGATAAGAATATTGACTTCGATGGTGATCCTTTGCTTAGATTATCAATGAAGAACCGTAGAAGAAATCTCTAAGCAAAGATTAGATCAATTCGACAAAAGATATGTTCTTGAAAGAACCATCGAATTGACCTAAAAGAGGCTATAAAGAAGAACGATGAAAACCTAGCCTCTAGGGTTGCTCTCAAGAGTTTTATAAAAAGATCGGCCGTAGCTCCCACGTTTTTGAGAAACCCTAAACGTCTATTTATAGTTTAGAAACCTTTGGAAAGAGATAAGAATCAAAAACATACCTTATCTGGAAATTTTCAGGACGGCGATCCGGATCGGATTTACTGCGATCCGGATCGTCGTAACGAGATTGACGATTCCAGAAATACCATGGTTCGGGATCCGGATCGCATTGCCCGATCCGGATCGTTCATACAAATCAGAAAACTTAACATTCAGGATCCAGATCGGAAATTGCATGGATCCGGATCGAAGTCTTGTATGAAGCAACAACCTTCGGGATCCAGATCGTTGGCTCTGATCCGGATCCTGAACATGTCCGAACACGAGTTTTTGATTATTATGACAATAAAAGTTCATCCAAGTGTTTCTACACTATAAGAAAGTATACGGATCACCACAATTATTTAGTTAAACATACCTGATCCTCTTGAATACTTTCTTCTTGAGATTGATGTAACTGATCCACAATTCTTCAACTTCAATCTTCAAGACTCAAGATACTGAGTGTCAACTTGAGCTCTTGTTGAGTCTTTTCTAAGTCTTTGATTGCTGATTGGCAATTTGATCCCTTTAAGACTCCGACTCAACTCACTGACTTGACTCACGAAATATGCCAATACCAAAATGCCGTAACAATCTCCCCCTTTGGCAATTTCGTGACAAAACCCAAAAATACATAAAAGCGCTCAAGTCACTCATCTTAAACCAAAAAATCGAAACTCAATGTCATCACCAAAACATTGATTTTCTTTGCGTGAAAGATCCAATAAATACAAAATTACATTTGAACCAAACAGTCCTAGAACATACTCTATGACTTAGGACTTGGAGTCTTAAAGTGATGTAATTCCTGCAAAACAAAACTCCAAACAAAATCAAATGTTAGTTGTTAGAAATTAAAATCCTACATTTGATCCGTCTTCCTTTTGGTTCTTTTGTTTTTCTGCTCTTTCAATTTTTTCTTTGTCTCCCCCTATCTTGAGCATCTCTAACATGTTCTCCATGTTCTCCCTCTTTGTGATACGATCATCATTTTCCGTTCTCCCCCATTTTTTCATTTTCGTTTGTACTCTCTTGATGATCTCATCTCCGATCATTTCTCTTCTCCCCCTTTTTGTCACAAATTGTCAAACAGTGAACATACTAGACAAAAGTAAATCACTAACAATATTAGTTCATAGAGAAAGAGAGATAAAAACTCAGTTCTGGTATATAACAAAAATGCAGATTCCGTACCTATACCAGAAAGCAAAAATCAAATAATTTCTTGAAACAAATCCAGATTTTAGAATCTTTTCAAAATACCGATTTGTATTCCATCAAGAAATCAATTTAAGTGCTTTAAACAGTGAATTCACACAGATGTCATTCAATCCAATTAATTTCACAAAATTAAAAAGATTTACTCCAAAATCATGAAAAATAAAGGTAAAATATTATAAACCGTTTTTCATGTTATATTCATCAAACACAAGTCATCAAAAATAATCTTGAGATCCAAACTCTATCAAGATGTAACGGATTTACAAAGATGACTTACAGAGATTTCCAAATGACCTCAATTTGATTTCTTACCCTTTCAAATTTGAGATAAGCACTAAAATACCTAAGGGTGGCTCTTTGAGCATCTTTCAACTATTCCACCTTATACCAACCAGGAGATTGTTCAAAATATAAGAGTTTTGCATATAAATCTCCAAATGCTTCAACTAAAGATTTTCTCATAAAATACTATCAAGCATCCATAACATGTGGTAGCTTCACACACAAACCGGACGACCGGGGTGGCATCTCTTTCCAGCATGTGGTGGTAGTTTTCACACTCCTTTCGGATGTAACTCTTTCCACATCTTTCATAATTCAATTATTTACCCTTGTAAGAAGGCAATCTCTTACGTGAAAGAATTAAATCCCAAATTTTAGTCAATCGGTTGTCTCATGTTTATCACAAAGAACTCACACAACCGAGATAGATTAAGCATCTGAAGATCACACATGATTTCTAAAATTTGATGCTTATAATATCAAAAACTCCTATAATGAAGTATCTTCAAGATTATGATTATGAAGTAAAGTTGATAATCCATATAAAATTAATTTGGAGTGAATGAAAGTGAAAGCCCTTTTCATTCAATGCACTTGTTCATTAAAAATCCTTTTGTTCAAAAACAAAGTATAAAAACGAAGAGCATTGAAAAACATGTAATGCAAAGATTAAGAAAGATATGAAGGGAAAACCAATCAAAGCATTACATACAGTCATAAGCTATTTAGAACTTAAGACAAGGAAAGATATCACCTTTCCGAATCCAAAATCGCTGGATTTTGGGTTGTCTTGATTCGTTGTGGCCGGGGGTTGTCCGCTTTGACTGTTGATCCACCTTAGGTCTTTGCCTTGCAATGATCCACTTGTATGATTGATGATGTGGCTCGGACCTTTGTTGGATTGAGTGAACTCTTTTGACTTGATGTGTCTTTTGAGTCCGTTGAGTCCGCTCCGTACATGAAGTTGCCGAAGGATTTTTCTTTCTCTTTTTCGGGCAATCCCTCACCAAATGTCCTTCAAGTCCACAAAGGTGACACGTTCTTCCTTTCAATTTGAATGTGGAACTTGAAGCATGCACAGTTTGGTCCTTTTTGAATCCCAAACCAACCTTACTTGTTTGACCTAAACCGGACATACACTCAAGTTTCTTGGAATCGGTTGAGATCCTTTGTATGTCGGATTTAAGTTGATGAACTTGTTTGGTCAATGCTTGGTTGGTGACATGAATCTCCTCAAACTGTTTTTCTAGAAAATCAATCTTGTCAATATGGGAATTAACGACCGTTTCCGATTGATTTATCTTTTCTTGGAGGATTTTATTATTATTCAATAAAAGCTCTCGTTCCTCCTCGAGATCATGAAGTTTGATCTTTAAAGCATGATTCTCGTCTTGATTCTCAAGTCGTTGCTTTCTCAACTTCTTGATATGTTTGGCCATCTTCTTAGATTCCGCAAGAAGTTGTTGATATGCCTCAACGAGTTCTTCCTCGTCCGACTCCCCCTCACTTGATGACTCTCCGCCGGTTGTTGATGTTTCATACAAAATCAAAGGAGTAGAGTCAGTGACTAAAGATGATAAACAATTATTAGAAGAGGGAAAATGAGAGGCATGAGAAGCAACGATTTTTTCCTCTATACTTGAGGTCGATTCATTAGAAGTAGAATCGTCCCAAGTTTTCGCTTGCAAAGCCTTCTTTTTATATGATTTCTTAGAAGGACAATCCATTGAAAAATGGCCGTAGCCTTTGCATCGATAGCATTGGATTTCCCCTTCGAAATCATCTTTTTCTTTTTCTTTAGAAGGTTTTGCAAAGCTTTTGAGTTTAGAGGATTTAGAACCCGATGATCCTTTAGAAGATTTCATGGATGAAGATCCATCGGTTCGATTCTTCCAAAATTTTCGACGAAATTTCTTTACGATCCGCGCCAATTGTTCTTCAAAATCGGCAAAAGAGATTTCATCGTCGGAACTTGATTCGCTATCTTCTTCCTTTGTTGATTTGAATGCAATACCTGTAAGCTTAGAAGAAGACTTGGAAGAAACTTGATTAGTAGGAAAAGTCATTTCATAAGTTTGCAAAGCACCTACTAATTCCTCTACACTCATCTCATCCGGATGACTAACGGTTTCAATGGCGGTAACCTTTGCCCTAAACCGTTCCGGAAGAGTCCGAAGTATCTTTCTTACAATTTTCGACTCCGGGATCTTTTCTCCTAAATTAGCACATGTATTTATTACATCTTGAAGTCTAGTGTAATAATCTGTAAACAATTCATGCCCTTCCATATGAATAGAGTCAAATTGACTTGTAAGCATCTGGAGCTTTTGAATTTTTACAAGATTAGTACCCTCATGTGTAATTTTGAGAATATCCCAAATTTCCTTCGCGGTTTCACACGCGGAAATTCTTGTGAACTCAGTCGAGGAAAGAGAATTAAATAAAGCGTTCATACCTTTCCCATTGTAAGAAGATCTTTCAAATTCCTCTTTGGACCATCTAGAGCGAGGTTTTGGGGTAGTAGAATTTCCTACTTCCTCAACAGGATGCACCCAACCGCATTCCACGGATTGCCATACTCGCTCATCAATTGCGATGAGAAAAGCTCTCATCCGCACTTTCCAATAAGCATAATTAGTCCCATCAAAAAGAGGAGGTCTATAAATATTACCACTTTCACCCATCAAGATAGATAAACCTAAAACCCGCTCTGATACCAATTGTAGAGTTATTATGGATCCACAAGGATCTAAATAGGTACTATCAAACAACTAGAGGGGGGGTGAATAGGTGTAATACTTAAAAACTCAATCTCAGTGCAAAATAAAAACCAATGCGGAAAATAAAAACAGCACACCGAGATTTACGTGGAAACTCCAATCCAGGAGAAAAACCACGGGACCAACACGCAATAACAATCCACTAAGAATAGAAGAATAACAAGGTGATTACCGACTCCACGGACTCAACCCCTCCTTCAGCTTCTTCGGACCTTGCGCTGACCGGTTGGATATCCGCGCAATAACAATCCCTAAGAAAAGAAGAATAACAAGGTGATTACCGTCTCCACGGATTTAACCCCTCCTTCAATTTCTTGGACCTCGCGCTCCACCGATTTTGCACGTCCACTGCTCACGTTCGAATCCACGAACGCACGCTTCGAATCCACGAAACGCCTTTAGCACACCGAATCCACGATGCCACGTCGAATCCACGACGCAAACTCAGTCGATAAGAATATTGACTTCGATGGTGATCCTTTGCTTAGATTATCAATGAAGAACCGTAGAAGAAATCTCTAAGCAAAGATTAGATCAATTCGACAAAAGATATGTTCTTGAAAGAACCATCGAATTGACCTAAAAGAGGCTATAAAGAAGAACGATGAAAACCTAGCCTCTAGGGTTGCTCTCAAGAGTTTTATAAAAAGATCGGCCGTAGCTCCCACGTTTTTGAGAAACCCTAAACGTCTATTTATAGTTTAGAAACCTTTGGAAAGAGATAAGAATCAAAAACATACCTTATCTGGAAATTTTCAGGACGGCGATCCGGATCGGATTTACTGCGATCCGGATCGTCGTAACGAGATTGACGATTCCAGAAATACCATGGTTCGGGATCCGGATCGCATTGCCCGATCCGGATCGTTCATACAAATCAGAAAACTTAACATTCAGGATCCAGATCGGAAATTGCATGGATCCGGATCGAAGTCTTGTATGAAGCAACAACCTTCGGGATCCAGATCGTTGGCTCTGATCCGGATCCTGAACATGTCCGAACACGAGTTTTTGATTATTATGACAATAAAAGTTCATCCAAGTGTTTCTACACTATAAGAAAGTATACGGATCACCACAATTATTTAGTTAAACATACCTGATCCTCTTGAATACTTTCTTCTTGAGATTGATGTAACTGATCCACAATTCTTCAACTTCAATCTTCAAGACTCAAGATACTGAGTGTCAACTTGAGCTCTTGTTGAGTCTTTTCTAAGTCTTTGATTGCTGATTGGCAATTTGATCCCTTTAAGACTCCGACTCAACTCACTGACTTGACTCACGAAATATGCCAATACCAAAATGCCGTAACATGCAAGTTACACTATTTACGAGACAAAAAGGCTATCTTCTAATCCGGATGTAATCTTGGAAATCCGAGATGACCGTTGTGATCGTCTCGTCGAACTGAGCGAAATTCATATTCAGCACTTTTCAATCTGACGGTCGGATCTTCCAGAAATCAGTGAAGAAGCGGGCGAATGTCGCGACCAATGTATCAGTGGTCTGCGCACAGGGTCACTTAAGTGAATTACTGTAGATGAACAGTAACCCCAATTTCGGGACTCCATTGAGTGAAACGCTGACCATTTCACTGTTCGGATTCCTAACATAGTGATCCAGGTAGTCGTTTTGATCGGTTTCGACGATCTGGACGCAATGGCGCTGACGGAATTTCTGTTTGACGATTCTAGAGTCTCGAGAAGCGTGCCATACTGTATAATTGTACAGTAATTGTGGACCGAGATTTTATCTGGGCTTTTCGTTGAAAAACAAAAATCGCTACCTGATAGGTTTCGCCGAGCCGGACGTCGTGGTGAAGTCCATTTTTCGATTCGACGACTAAAATGCCTCGAAAAGCGTGAAAAATAGTAAAAAATACGGTATTTTGCTCAACGTCCCTATATTTTAGGCCTCGGTCTGCGTGCCACTCATTGGTGAGGGACCTAAGCGTGAATATGAGCTGCTGTGAGGAACTGAGCTTTTAATATGAAATGATGGAGGGTTTAATTGCATTTGTGCATACGCACTATTTATACACATGCAAGGTTAGGGTTTCTTGGAAACCCTAGACCCGTAGCCTCTGCCCCCAGCCGCATGTAAGACCCGGCTTTTCCTTAACCCTTCTGGTCACCCTCTTCTTGTAATGCCTGACCGGGGGCCTCATTTTTGGCATTTTTCCGGACAGACCGTCGGGGCCCGCAAATAATTTTAGGCGGTAGAGCTCGCGGAACGGAGCGAGTGGGCGCGATCGGTTTATTTTTCCGACTCCCGGTCTGACCAGAATTAATTCTCGAAGTTGGGGTCCCCCTTAGACGCCTCGGGATCCGTGTTGGCAGCCGCACACCTTTTAAGGTAAACCCTAATTCTCTTAGTATATATATGTAGCCGTGAGGGAAAGAGGATTAGGGTTCCTCTTATTTTTCTTTTGGTGGCCGCCTCTTTTCTTTTTCTTCCTCCCTCGTAGCCGCCGGCAAAGAGAAACCAAGCACACCGCAAGGGTGGACCGGTGGAGGCAAGCGGATGATCCCTCTCTTCCGCCTCTTTCGCACATCAAGGTGAGTCGGACGCGTTTCGTTCGGGGGAATCTCCCTCTTTCTTTCTTTTGTTGGTCACGAGGAGGGAGGAGGCCCGGCGCCGTCGCGCACCGCGGGCCGCGCGCCCGCGCGGCGCTCGGCCGCGCGGGGCCGCCCGCAGGAGGGGCGCCCGCGCGGGCTGGTGCCGCGCGGGGCCGCCCCGCACCGCGGGCCACGCGCCCGCGCGGCGCACGGCCGCGCGGGGCCGCCCCGCACCGCGGGCCGCGCGCCCGCGCGGCGCTCGGCCGCGCGGGGGCCGCCCGCAGGAGGGGGCGCCCGCGCGGGCTGGTGCCGCGCGGGGCCGCCCCGCGCCGCGGGCCGCGCACCCGCGCCGCGGGCCGCGCACCCGCGCGGCGCTCGGCCGCGCGGGGGCCGCCCGCAGGAGGGGGCGCCCGCGCGGGCTGGTGCCGCGCGGGGCCGCCCCGCACCGCGGGCCGCGCGCCCGCGCGGCGCTCGGCCGCGCGGGGCCGCCGCAGGAGGGGGGCGCCCGCGCGGGCTGGTGCCGCGCGGGGCCGCCCCGCACCGCGGGCCGCGCGCCCGCGCGGCGCCTCGGCCGCGCGGGGCCGCCCGCAGGAGGGGCGCCCGCGCGGGCTGGTGTCGCGCGGGGCCGCCCCGCACCGCGGGCAGCGCGCCCGCGCGGCACTCGGCCGCGCGGGGCCGCCCGCAGGAGGGGCGCCCGCGCGGGCTGGTGCCGCGCGGGGTCGCCCCGCACCGCGGGCAGCGCGCCCACGCGGCGCTCGGCCGCGCGGGGCCGCCCGCAGGAGGGGCGCCGCGCGGGCTGGTGCCGCGCGGGGTCGCCCCGCACCGCGGGCAGCGCGCCCGCGCGGCGCTCGGCCGCGCGGGGCCGCCCGCAGGAGGGGCGCCCGCGCGGGCTGGTGCCGCGCGGGGTCGCCCCGCACCGCGGGCCGCGCGCCCGCGCGGCGCTCCGCCGCGCGGGGCCGCCCGCAGGAGGGGCGCCGCGCGGGCTGGTGCCGCGCGGGGCTGCGCCCTGGCAGGGTGTTCGTCGCACGGGCCGGTGCCGTGCGAAGAACTCCGCCGCACGCTGTAGGGAGTCGTTGTAAGTTTCGGACTTCTAAGTCTCGATTTGCCTATGTTCCTTCAGGAGTGCGGGACGCTGTGGGCGACTGGAGCACAGACGCGGACTGGACGAACGCAGGACGACGCACACAAGGTGGGTACGTTCCCGGGGGTTTCGGGAATAGGGTTTAACTGTTAGAAATAGCATGTTGGGGCAAGGTGGAATTGTCAGTCTCCTTCTGTTTATGCACTAACCCTGTTATGTTATGTTATGATACTCAATGTCAATCTGAGGCTCAAATTTGCTACACGCACACCCGCGGTTTGGCCACCGCAAGGGTGTGCTTTTCCGGAAAAGTGGTACGTTGACCCGTGTACCCCACGCGGAGGTGGCGTTAGGAATGGGGGCCCCCATGGGTGGGGGGTGTGAGCGGTGACGTCGAGGCAGGTGCTCGGCGGCCGAGGCAGGTGCTCGGCGGTGGGCATCGGGGAAGGTGCCCGATGTTGCTTTGTGAGGCAGGTGCTCGGCGGTGGGCATCGGGGAAGGTGCCCGATGTCGTAATGATACAGGGTGTGGTTAAGGTGGAAGGTGCATGGGAGGGATAGTTGCTCCGGTGTTTGTGGTTTGCCTTATCTTTGTTTACTACGCTTATCATGCTATTTCTAGTCACTGACTTCCCACTTCGTGACAGGTTCGTCCAGGGGCGAGTGCTAGGGCGCCGGTGAGGACGTTAGGGTGCTGATCTGATTTATGGGTGACTTCAGATACAGTGACTCTTCTTTCCCTTTTCTTTTATTATTCATGGTAGCTAGTTGTGGATTGCGACACCCCCGTGGGGTCGAAGTGGATGTTGCCCTTTTCTTTCCTTTCTTTTTGAATAATTGAATGAATACTACGTTCTCTCTTACTTGGCCGTTTTGAACGATGAAAAACAAAGAAAACCGTTTGCGAAAACTATTTTTAAAACGTGGGTGTCGTGTGGGCACCAAGCTTTATAAACCTTGTGGGATTTATGTGTTTACGAACTGTTTTCACAAACGAGGGCATCGTGTGGATGCCGCTTTCAAAACCTTGTGATTATTTATCCTTTCAAAACACCGGCCTCTATGCTCTAAGTGAATGCTAGAATGTCACGTGAATTGTTTGGTTGTATGTGTACGAGACCCCAACTGATGTGGTTAGAGATTGTATGTACTACGCCTTGTGAGACACTTTGTAGTTGAGACGCCGTGCATATACAAAGGGGCCTCTGCTCATTTGCAGAGCGAATTTGTGTATGCGGCGGGTCTGTGCACGCGCCGGGGAGTAATGTTTTACAAAAAAAAAATATATGGCTGAATCAGGGGCATCGGTGGCTCCTCTTCCGCGCGATTCGAACCCCCGGGGCGTGACAGATTTAGATGGTATCAGAGCGGTAAACTTTAACCACAACAGTCGGGGCCTAACATCCACGGGCGCAATACTCTGGCTACTGAGTAATAAAGTGAACACGGGATAAATAAAACGCGAGTGCTCGTTGGGGGAAAAAGGGGGGAGGGAATTAGTGTTCTTTTCTTTTCTCCCTCTAGTGCCAGCACTAGTGGCGTGCCGTCTTATTTAAACTAGGAGTAACTGGTTCGTGCAAATGTTCAGATCATGGCCAGGACTAGATCCACAGCCGAGGACAAGGGGGCGAACCTACCAAACGAGCGAGACCGTGTGCGCGCCAACCTGGCCGACTTCAAGAAATACGATCCGCCAACGTTCGAGGGGGACACGACGGACCCCTGGGTTGTGGAGAAATGGGTGGATACGATGGAGAAATTATTCGAGGACCTATTGATGGAAGACCATGAGCGGGTCCCCCTGGCCGCCCACTTGCTCGAGGGGAACGCCCGCATTTGGTGGAAGACCGTACGCCCCGACTCTGCGTCGGGCGCTACCCTTCCGTCATGGACTACCTTTAAACAGCAGCTATTCGGGGCGTTCTTTACCAACAGCGTGAAGAAACAACTGGAGGCCGCGTCTATTCGATGGGTCAGCAGGAGACGCACCCGTCTGAGCACGTCGTCGCAGGTATCACTCTTGCTTCTGTTTATCGCGCTAGAACCCTTTTTGACACCGGAGCGACCCTCTCGTTTATGTCCCGAGACTTCGCACTGACCCATGATTTTGAGTTGAGACCCTTACCCAGTTTGATGACCGTACACACCGCGGGGGGATCCTTGGAGGCACGCAACATGGTGCCTTCCTGCCCTATATGGATGGGAAGGCTTCCGTGCCCCTGGGATCTGGTAGTCATTCTATTGAAAGAGTATGATGTAGTGCTCGGAATGGATTGGCTCACGTGGTACCTTGCGGTCATAGACTGCGAGAAGCGCGAGGTACGACTGATGTACCCCGATTTTCCGGAGAACGTGTACTTGGCTTGCAAGAGCGTTTCCTTTTCTTCCATGATTCCTGCATCCCGAGCCAGGAAGCTGGTAGAGGGCGGGTGTATGGCCTACTTGGTGTCGGTGGCCCTGGCCGCCGGATCCTCCACGGCACTCCCCGACATCCCTGTGGTGAGGGACTTCCCAGATGTTTTTCCGGCCGAACTACCTGGATTACCCCCCCGAGCGAGAAGTTGTCTTTCCCATTGAGCTTCCACCCGGCACTCGACCAATCACGAAGGCCCCCTACAGGATGGCCTTCGCGGAGCTGAAGGAACTTAAGGCGCAGCTAGAGGACCTTCTGGACAAGGGGTTTATCCGACCGAGTGTGTCCCCTTGGGGCGCACCTGTACTCTTTGTACGAAAGAAAGACGGGAGCTTGCGGTTGTGCATCGACTACCGGGAAATCAACAAAGTCACAGTGAAAAACAAGTACCCCTTACCTAGGATTGATGACCTCTTTGACCAGCTGCGGGGTGCAACTGTCTTTTCAAAAAATCGACCTGCAGTCGGGCTACCACCAGCTCAGAGTTCGAGACGAGGATATTCCGAAGACGGCATTCCGGACTCGGTATGGCCATTACGAGTTCACAGTAATGCCGTTCGGGCTTACCAATGCCCCAGCGGTGTTCATGGACATGATGAACCGAGTTTTCAGACCCTTCCTGGATCAGTTCGTTGTGGTCTTCATCGACGACATCCTGATTTACTCCACCACCGATGAGAAGCACGAGGAGCACCTTCGAATTGTTCTACAGACCCTTAGGGAGCAGGAGCTGTTCGCAAAACTTAAGAAATGCGAATTCTGGCTTCGCGAAGTGGGGTTTCTAGGGCATATCATTTCAGCAGCAGGAGTCGCAGTGGATCCCAAGAAGGTGGAGTCGGTGACCGACTGGCCCCAGCCGACCACAGTGACAGAGGTGCGCAGCTTCTTGGGCCTTGCGGGATACTACAGACGTTTCGTGGAAGGTTTCTCGAAGATTGCGACCCCTCTGAACCGCCTAACCCGGAAAGGAGTAAAGTTCATATGGACGGTCCAATGCCAAGAGAGCTTTGAAGAACTTAAGAAACGGTTAACAAGAGCGCCTGTGCTTGCCTTACCAACCCCTGGAGAAGACTACGAAGTCTACTGCGATGCATCGCGAATAGGACTGGGAGGAGTACTAATGCAGCAAGGAAGAGTCATTGCCTATGCTTCAAGACAACTCAAGGATTACGAACAGAACTACCCGACCCCTGACTTGGAGCTTGCCGCAGTGGTCTTCGTTCTGAAACTGTGGAGGCACTACCTCTACGGTGTGCATTGCAACGTGTTCTCGGACCACCAAAGCCTTAAGTACCTTTTCACCCAGAAGGAGCTTAACCTACGGCAGAGGAGGTGGTTGGAGCTACTGAAGGACTACGACTTAACCATCCAGTACCACCCGGGGAAAGCAAATGTGGTAGCCGACGCTCTAAGCCGAAAGGGACAAGCAGAAGGAACTTCGGCGGGCGCGATCACGCAGCAGAACGACTTGATCGCGGAATTTTCACGATTGAGGTTGGAAGTGGTACCAGCAGGACGGTTGAGCGACTGTTGACCCTAACAGTCGCGCCGACCCTATTGGAGAGGATTCGGGAAGGCCAAGGTGCGGATCCGCAGCTACAGCTGGAACGAGATAGGATTTCACCGGAGCAAGAAGGAGACTTTGCAGTGGGAACGGACGGCACCCTTCGGTTCCGAGGGCGGATCTGCGTGCCCGATCTGCCGGATCTAAAGAAAGAAATCCTGACTGAAGCACATTGCGCCCCCTACGTGGCGCACCCTGGAGGCACCAAGATGTACCGGGATATCCGACAGACCTTCTGGTGGCCAAGATTGAAGGGAGATGTGACGCTGTTCGTGGCTCACTGTTTGATTTGCCAACAGGTGAAAGCCGTAGCATCAGCGGCCGGCGGGGAAATTGCAACCTCTACCCGTGCCCGAATGGAAGTGGGAGCAAGTCACAATGGACTTCGTCACCGGATTCCCCCGTTCGCAACAGGGACCACGACGCTATCTGGGTTGTCGTGGATCGGCTAACGAAGTCAGCTCACTTCCTACCCATCCACACGACCTGGACACGTGACCGGCTGGCACAGGTCTACCTCAGCGAGATTGTAAGGCTGCACGGGGGTGCCAACGACGATCACCTCGGACAGGGACACGAGGTTCGTTTCGAACTTTTGGAAGAGTCTAAACGAGCCTTGGGGACCAAGTTACACTTCAGCTCAGCCTTTCACCCCCAGACGGACGGGCAATCCGAGCGGGTGATCCAGATACTCGAGGACATGCTTCGGGCGTGCGTGCTGGATTTGGGAGACGGATGGTCGCGCTACCTACCCCTTGCAGAGTTCGCTTATAACAACAGCTACCAAGCGAGCATTAAGATGGCGCCGTACGAAGCGTTGTACGGCAGACGCTGTAGATCCCCGATCTGCTGGGACGATCTGGGGGAGAGAAAGTTTTTGGGGCCGGACCTAGTGGCCGAGACAGAGGAAAGGGTGCGCCTCATCAGGCGACGTTTGCGACCGCCCAGAGCCGGGCAAAAGAGTACGCGGGACCAGAGACGTCGCGACTTGGAATTTCCAGGTGGGAGAGCACGTGTTACTGCAGGTGTCGCCGTCGAAGGGGGTGAAGCGGTTTGGGTTGAGGGGCAAGCTGAGCCCGCGGTACATAGGGCCGTTTTGAGATTCGGAGCGCATCGGCCCGGGTAGCTACCGCCTCGCCCTACCGCCGAACCTTGACCGCGTTCATGATGTGTTCCACGTATCCATGCTTCGGAAATACCTCCCCGACCCATCGCGAGTGCTTGACGCCTCCGCGATTGAACTCAAGGAGGATCTAAGTTTCGCGGAAGTACCAGTGCGGATCCTAGCCCGGGAGGACAAAAGCTGCGTAGTCGGACGATTCCCTACGTAAAGGTGCTTTGGGAGCAATCAAGAAGAGCGGTGAGGCAAACTTGGGAACCCGAGTCAAGATGAGGGAGTGCTACCCGGACCTGTTCGCCGCTGGGGAAGATTAAGTTTCGGGGACGAAACTTGTTTTTAGCGGTAAGTGGTGTAAGACCCGGCTTTTCCTTAACCCTTCTGGTCACCCTCTTCTTGTAATGCCTGACCGGGGGCCTATTTTTGGCATTTTTCCGGACAGACCGTCGGGGCCCGCAAATATTTTAGGCGGTAGAGCTCGCGGAAACGGAGCGCGTGGGCGCGATCGGTATTTTTCCGACTCCCGGTCTGACCAGAATTAATTCTCGAAGTTGGGGTCCCCCTTAGACGCTCGGGATCCGTGTTGGCAGCCGCACACCTTTTAAGGTAAACCCTAATTCTCTTAGTATATATATGTAGCCGGGAGGGAAAGAGGATAGGGTTCTCTTCTTTTTTTGGTGGAAGCCGACTCTTTTCTTTTCTTCCTCCCTCGTAGCCGCCGGCAAAGAGAAACCAAGCACACCGCAAGGGTGGACCGGTGGAGGCAAGCGGACGATCCCTCTCTTCCTCCTCTTTCGCACATACAAGGTGAGTCGGACGCATTTCGTTCGGGGGAATCTCCCTCTTCTTTTCTTTTGTGGTCACGAGGAGGGAGGAGGCCCGACGCCGTCGCGCACCGCGGGCCGCGCGCCCGCGCGGCGCTCGGCGAGCGGGGCCGCCCGCAGGAGGGGCGCCGCGAGGGTGGTGCGCGCGGGGCCGCCCCGCACCGCGGGCCGCGCGCCCGCGCGGCGCACGGCCGCGCGGGGCCGCCCCGCACCGCGGGCCGCGCGCACCGCGCGGCGCTCGGCCGCGCGGGGGCCGCCCGAGGAGGGGGCGCACCGCGCGGGCTGGTGCCGAGCGCGGGGCCGCCCCGCACCGCGGGCCGCGCACCCGCGCGGCGCTCCGGCCGCGCGGGGGCCGCCCGCAGGAGGGGGCGCCCGCGCGGGCTGGTGCCGCGCGGGGCCGCCCCGCACCGCGGGCGCGCGCCCGCGCGGCGCTCGGCCGCGCGGGGCCGCCGCAGGAGGGGGGCGCCCGCGCGGGCTGGTGCCGCGCGGGGCCGCCCCGCACCGCGGGCCGCGCGCCCAGCGCGGCGCTCCCGCCGCGCGGGCCGCCCGCAGGAGGGGCGCCCGCGCGGGCTGGTGCCGCGCGGGGCCGCCCCGCACCGCGGGCAGCGCGCCCGCGCGGCCTCGGCCGCGCGGGGCCGCCCGCAGGAGGGGCGCCCGCGCGGGCTTGGTGCCGCGCGGGGTCGCCCCGCACCGCGGGCAGCGCGCCCACGCGGCGCTCGGCCGCGCGGGGCCGCCCGCAGGGAGGGGCGCCGCGCGGGCTGGTGCCGCGCTGGGCGCCCGCACCGCGGGCAGCGCGCCCGCGCGGCGCTCGGCCGCGCGGGGGCCGCCCGCAGGAGGGCGCCCGCGCGGGCTGGTGCCGCGCGGGGTCGCCCCGCACCGCGGGCCGCTGCGCCCCGCGCGGCGCTCGGCCGCGCGGGGCCGCCCGCAGGAGGGGCGCCGCGCGGGCTGGTGCCGCGCGGGGCTGCGCCCCTGGCAGGGTGTTTCGTCGCACGGGCCGGTGCCTGTGCGAAGAACTCCGCCGCACGACTGTAGGGAGTCGTTGTAAGTTTCGGACTTCTAAGTCTCGATTTGCCTATGTTCCTTCAGGAGTGCGGGACGCTGTGGGCGACTGGAGCACAGACGCGGACTGGACGAAGCAGGACGACGCACACAAGGTGGGTATGTTCCCGGGGGTTTCGGGGAATGGGGTTTAACTGTTAGAAATAGCATGTTGGGGCAAGGTGGCATTGTCAGTCTCCTTTCTGTTTATGCACTAACCCTGTATGTTATGTTATGATACTCAATGTCAATCTGAGGCTCAAATTTGCTACACGCACACCCGCGGTTTGGCCACCGCCAAGGGTGTGCTTTTCTCCGGAAAAGTGGTACGTTGACCCGTGTACCCCACGCGGAGGTGGCGTTAGGAATGGGGGCCCCCATGGGTGGGGGGGTGTGAGCGGTGACGTCGAGGCAGGTGCTCGGCGGCCGAGGCAGGTGCTCGGCGGTGGGCATCGGGGAAGGTGCCCGATGTTGCTTTGTGAGGCAGAGGTGCTCGGCGGATGGGCATCGGGGAAGGTGCCCGATGTCGTAATGATACAGGGTGTGGTTAAGGTGGAAGGTGCATGGAGGGATAGTTGCTCGGTGTTTGTGGTTTGCCTTATCTTTGTTTACTACGCTTATCATGCTATTTCTAGTCACTGACTTCCCACTTCGTGACAGGTCGTCCAGGGGGTAGTGCTAGGGCGCCGGTGAGGACGTTAGGGTGCTGATCTGATTTATGGGTGACTTCAGATACAGTGACTCTTCTTTCCCTTTTCTTTTATTATTCATGTAGCTAGTTGTGGATTGCGACACCCCCCGTTGGGGTCGAAGTGGATGGTTGCCCTTTTCTTTCCTTTCTTTTTTGAATAATTGAATGAATACTACGTTCTCTCTTACTTGGCCGTTGTGAACGATGAAAAACAAAGAAAACCATTTGCGAAAACTATTTTAAAACGTGGGTGTCGTGTGGGCACCAAGCTTTATAAACCTTGTGGGATTTATGTGTTTACGAACTGTTTTCACAACCGAGGGCATCGTGTGGATGCCGCTTTCAAAACCTTGTGATTATTTATCCTTTCAAAAACACCGGCCTCTATGCTCTAAGTGAATGCTAGAATGTCACGTGAATGTTGGTTGTATGTGTACGAGACCCCAACTGATTGGTTAGAGATTGTATGTACTACGCCTTGTGAGACACTTTGTAGTTGAGACGCCGTGCATATACAAAGGGGCCTCTGCTCATTTGCAGAGCGAATTTGTGTATGCGGCGGGTCTGTGCACGCGCCGGGGAGTAATGTTTACAAAAAAAAAATATATGGCTGAATCAGGGGCATCGGTGGCTCCTCTTCCGCGCGATTCGAGAACCCCCGGGGCGTGACACCGCAGCTCCCAACTGCACCCATCCCTCCGCCAGCACTCCTCGCACGCGCGCACGGCCGCCGCCACCCCGTCGCCG
>CM055064.1:15480158-15574838 GCA_029204045.2 Tillandsia leiboldiana | reverse complement strand
ATTGCATTTGTGCATACGCACTAGTTATACACTGTCAAGGTTTAGGGTTTCTTGGAAACCCTTAGACCCGTAGCCTCTTGCCCCCAGACACGCATGTAAGACCCGGCTTTTGTTCTTAACCCTTCTGGTCCCCTCTTCTTGTAATGCTGACCGTGGCCTCATATTTTGGCATTTTCTCCCGGACGACCGTTTCTCGGGGCCCGCAATAATTTTAGCGGTAGAGCTCGCGGAACGGAGCGTGGGCGCGATCGGGTTATTTTTCCGTCCGACCCCGCTCTACGCAAATTAATTCTCGAAGTTGGGGTCCCCCTTAGACGCCTCGGGATCCGTGGTGCAGCCGCACACCTTTTAAGGTAACCCTACTTCTCTTAGTTTATATATGTAGCCGTTGAGTGAAAGAGGATTAGGGTTCCTCTTATTTTCTTTTGGTGGCCGCCTCTTTTTCTTTTTCTTCCTCCCTCGTAGCCGCCGGCAAAGAGAAACCAAGCACACCGCAAGGGTGGACCGTTGAGTCAAGCGGATGATCCCGCTCTTCCCGCCTCTTTCTCCACATCAAGGTGAGTCGACCCGCGTTTCGCCTTCGGGGAATCTCCCTCTTTTCTTTCTTTTGTTGTCACGAGGAGGGAGGAGGCCCGGCGCCGTCGCGCACCGCGGGCCGCGCGCCCCCGCGCGGCGCTCGGCCGCCGCGGGGCCGCCCGCAGGAGGGCGCGCGCGGGCTGGTGCCGCGCGGGCCGCCCCGCACCGCGGGCCACCGCCGCCGCGCGGCGCACGGCCGCGCGGGCCGCCCCGAGCCCCGGGCGCGACTCCCGCCGAGCCGGCGGGCGCTCGGCCGCGGCGGGGGCCGGCCCGCAGGAGGGGGCGCCGCCGCGGGCTGGTGCCGCGCGTGGGCCGCCCCGGCCGCGGGCCGCGCACCGTCCCGCGCCGCGGCCGCGCACCCGCGCGGCGCTCGGGGCCGCGGGGGGCCGCCCCAGGAGGGGCGCCCGCGCGGGCTGGTGCCGCGCGGGGCCGCCCCGCACCGCGGCCGGCGCCCGCGCGCGCTCCTCCGGCCGCGCGGGGCCCGCCGCGAGGAGGGGCCCGCCCGCGCGGCTGGTGCCCGCGCGGGGCAGCCCCGCACCGCGGGCGCCGCGCGCCCGCGCGGCGCTCGGCCGGGCGCGCGGGCCGCCCGCAGGAGGGGCGCCCCGCCGGCATGGTGTCCGCGCGGGGCCGCCCCGCACCGCGGCAGGCCCCCGCCGCTGGCGGCACTCGCCAGCGCGGGCCGCCCGCAGGAGGGGCGCCCCGCCCCGGAGCGGGTGTGCCGCGCGGGGTCGCCCGCGCACCGCGGGCAGCGCGCCCACGCGGCGCTCGTCCCGCCGAGCGGGGCCGCCCGCGGGCTGGGCCCGCGCGCGGGCTGGTGCGCGCGGGGTCGCCCCCCACCGCGGGCAGCGCGCAACCCCGCGGCGCTCGGCCGCGCGGGGCCGCCCGCAGGGAGGGGCGCCCGCGGGCTGGTGCCGAGCGCGGGGTCGACCGCCGCACCGCGGGCCGCGCGCGCGCCGCCGGCGCTCCGCCGCGCGGGGCCGCCCGCAGAGGGGCGCCGCGCGGGCTGGTGCCGCGCGCGGGTGCTGCGCCCTGGCTGGCAGGTGTTCGTCGCACGGCCGTCCTGTCGAAAACTCGCCGCACGCTGTAGGGATTCGTTGTAAGTTTCGGACTTCTAAGTCTCGATTTGCCTATGTTCCTTCAGGAGTGCGGGACGCTGTGGGCGACTGGAGCACAGACGCGGACTGGACGAACGCAGGACGACGCACACAGGGTGGGTACGTTCCCGGGGTTTCGGGAATAGGGTTTAACTGTTAGAAATAGCATGTTGGGGCAAGGTGGAATTGTCAGTCTCCTTCTGTTTATGCACTAACCCTGTTATGTTATGTTATGATACTCAATGTCAATCTGAGGCTCAAATTTGCTACACGCACACCGCGGTTTGGCCCCGCAAGGGTGTGCTTTTCCGGAAAAGTGGTACGTTGACCTGTACCCCACGCGGAGGGTTGCGTTAGGAATGGGGGCCCCCATGGGGTGGGGGGTGTGAGCGGTGACGTCGAGGCAGGTGCTCGGCGGCCGAGGCGGTGCTCGGCGGTGGGCATCGGGGAAGGTGCCCGATGTTGCTTTGTGAGGCAGGTGCTCGGCGGTGGGCATCGGGGAAGGTGCCCGATGTCGTAATGATACAGGGTGTGGTTAAGGTGGAGGTGCTGGGAGGGATAGTTGCTCCGGTGTTTGTGGTTTGCCTTATCTTTGTTTACTACGCTTATCATGCTATTCTAGTCACTGACTTCCCACTTTCGTACAGGTTCGTCCAGGGGCGAGTGCTAGGGCGCCGGTGAGGACGTTAGGGTGCTGATCTGATTTATGGGTGACCTTCAGATACAGTGACTCTTCTTTCCCTTTTCTTTTATTATCATGGTAGCTAGTTGTGGATTGCGACACCCCCGTGGGGTCGAAGTGGATGTTTGCCCTTTTCTTTCCTTTCTTTTTGAATAATTGAATGAATACTACGTTCTCTCTTACTTGGCCGTTTTGAACGATGAAAAACAAAGAAAACCGTTTGCGAAAACTATTTTTAAAAACGTGGGTGTCGTGTGGCACCAAGCTTTATAAACCTTGTGGGATTTATTGTTACGAACTGTTTTCAAAACGAGGGCATCGTGTGGATGCCGCTTTCAAAACCTTGTGATTATTTATCCTTTCAAAACAACCGGCCTCTATGCTCTAAGTGAATGCTAGAATGTCACGTGAATTGTTTGGTTGTATGTGTACGAGACCCCAACTGATGTGGTTAGAGATTGTATGTACTACGCCTTGTGAGACACTTTGTAGTTGAGACGCGTGCATATACAAAGGGGCCTCTGCCTCATTTGCAGAGCGAATTTGTGTATGCGGCGGGTCTGTGCACGCGCCGGGGAGTAATGTTTTACAAAAAAAAAATATATGGCTGAATCAGGGGCATCGGTGCTCCTCTTCCGCGCGATTCGAACCCCCGGGGCGTGACAGATTTAGATGGTATCAGAGCGGTAAACTTTAACCACAACAGTCGGGCCTAACATCCACGGGCGCAATACTCTGGCTACTGAGTAATAAATTGAACACGGGATAAATAAACGCGAGTGCTCGTGGGGGAAAAAGGGGGAGGAATTAGTGTTCTTTTCTTTTCTCCCTCTAGTGCCAGCACTAGTGGCGTGCCGTCTTATTTAAACTAGGAGTAACTGGTTCGTGCAAATGTTCAGATCATGGCCAGGACTAGATCCACAGCCAGGACAAGGGGGCGAACCTACCAAACGAGCGGACCGTGTGCGCGCCAACCTGGCCGACTTCAAGAAATACGATCCGCCAACGTTCGAGGGGGACACGACGGACCCCTGGGTTGTGGAGAAATGGGTGGATACGATGGAGAAATTATTCGAGGACCTATTGATGGAAGACCATGAGCGGGTCCCCCTGGCCGCCCACTTGCTCGAGGGGAACGCCCGCATTTGGTGGTGGAGACCGTACGCCCCGACTCTGCGTCGGGCGCTACCCTTCCGTCATGGACTACCTTTAAACAGCAGCTATTCGGGGCGTTCTTTACCAACAGCGTGAAGAAACAACTGGAGGCCGCGTCTATTCGATGGGTCAGCAGGAGACGCACCCGTCTGAGCACGTCGTCGCAGGTATCACTCTTGCTTCTGTTTATCGCGCTAGAACCCTTTTTGCACACCGGAGCGACCCTCTCGTTTATGTCCCGAGACTTCGCACTGACCCATGATTTTGAGTTGAGACCCTTACCCAGTTTGTGACCGTAACACACCGCGGGGGGAATCCTTGGAGGCACGCAACATGGTGCCTTCCTGCCCTATATGGATGGGAAGGCTTCCGTGCCCCTGGGATCTGTGTAGTCATTCTATGAAAGAGTATGAGTAGTGCTCGGAATGGATTGGCTCACGTGGTACCTTGCGGTCATAGACTGCGAGAAGCGCGAGGTACGACTGAGTACCCCCGATTTTCCGGAGAACGTGTACTTGGCTTGCAAGAGCGTTTCCTTTTCTTCCATGATTCCTGCATCCCGAGCCAGGAAGCTGGTAGAGGGCGGGGTGTATGGCCTACTTGGTGTCGGGGCCCCTGGCCGCCGGATCCTCCACGGCACTCCCCGACATCCCTGTGGTGAGGGACTTCCCAGATGTTTTTCCGGCCCGAACTACCTGGATTACCCCCCGAGCGAGAAGTTGTCTTTACCCATTGAGCTTCCACCCGGCACTCGACCAATCACGAAGGCCCCCTAGCAGGATGGCCTTCGCGGAGCTGAAGGAACTTAAGGCGCAGCTAGAGGACCTTCTGGACAAGGGGTTTATCCGACCGAGTGTGTCCCCTTGGGGCGCACCTGTACTCTTTGTACGAAAGAAAGACGGGAGCTTGCGGTTGTGCATCGACTACCGGGAAATCAACAAAGGTCCACAGTGAAAAACAAGTACCCCTTACCTAGGATTGATGACCTCTTTGACCAGCTGCGGGTGCTAACTGTCTTTCAAAAAATCGACCTGCAGTCGGGCTACCACCAGCTCAGAGTTCGAGACGAGGATATTCCGAAGACGGCATTCCGGACTCGGTATGGCCATTACCGAGTTTCACAGTAATGCCGTTCGGGTCTTACCAATGCCCAGCGGTGTTCATGGACATGATGAACCGAGTTTTCAGAACCCTTCCTCTGGATCATTCGTTGTGGTCTTCATCGACGACAGTCCTGATGTTACTCCACCACCGATGAGAAGCACGAGGAGCACCTTCGAATTGTTCTACGACCCTTAGGGAGCAGTAGCTGTTCGCAAATACTTAAGAAATGCGAATTCTGGCTTCGCGAAGTGGGGTTTCTAGGGCATATCATTTCAGCAGCAGGAGTCGCAGTGGATCCCAAGAAGGTGGAGTCGGTGACCGACTGGCCCCAGCCGACCACAGTGACAGAGGTGCCAGCTTCTTGGGCCTTGCGGGTACTACAGACGTTTCGTGGAAGGTTTCTCGAAGATTGCGACCCCTCTGAACCGCCTAACCCGGAAAGGAGTAAAGTTTCATATGGACGGCCCAATGCCAAGAGAGCTTTGAAGAACTTAAGAAACGGTTACAAGAGCGCCTGTGCTTGCCTTACCAACCCCTGGAGAAGACTACGAAGTCTACTGCGATGCATCGCGAATAGGACTGGGAGGAGTACTAATGCAGCAAGGAAGAGTCATTGCCTATGCTTCAAGACAACTCAAGGATTACGAACAGAACTACCCGACCCATGACTTGGAGCTTGCCGCAGTGGTCTTCGTTCTGAAACTGTGGAGGCACTACCTCTACGGTGTGCATTGCAACGTGTTCTCGGACCACCAAAGCCTTAAGTACCTTTTCACCCAGAAGGAGCTTAACCTACGGCAAGGAGGTGGTTGGAGCTACTGAAGGACTACGACTTAACCATCCAGTACCACCCGGGGAAAGCAAATGTGGTAGCCGACGCTCTAAGCCGAAGGGACAAGCAGAAGGAACTTCGGCGGGCGCGATCACGCAGCAGAACGACTTGATCGCGGAATTTTCACGATTGAGGTTGGAAGTGGTACCAGCAGGGACGGTTGAGCGACTGTTGACCCTAACAGTCGCGCCGACCCTATTGGAGAGGATTCGGGAAGGCCAAGGTGCGGATCCGCAGCTACAGCTGGAACGAGATAGGATTTCACCGGAGCAAGAAGGAGACTTTGCAGTGGGAACGGACGGCACCCTTCGGTTCCGAGGGCGGATCTGCGTGCCCGATCTGCCGGATCTAAAGAAAGAAATCCTGACTGAAGCACATTGCGCCCCCTACGTGGCGCACCCTGGAGGCACCAAGATGTACCGGGATATCCGACGACCTTCTGGTGGCCAAGATTGAAGGGAGATGTGACGCTGTTCGTGGCTCACTGTTTGATTTGCCAACAGGTGAAAGCCGAGCATCAGCGGCCGGCGGGGAAATTGCAACCTCTACCCGTGCCCGAATGGAAGTGGGAGCAAGTCACAATGGACTTCGTCACCGGATTCCCCCGTTCGCAACAGGGACACGACGCTATCTGGGTTGTCGTGGATCGGCTAACGAAGTCAGCTCACTTCCTACCCATCCACACGACCTGTGACACGTGACCGGCTGGCACAGGTCTACCTCAGCGAGATTGTAAGGCTGCACGGGGTGCCAACGACGATCACCTCGGACAGGGACACGAGGTTCGTTTCGAACTTTTGGAAGAGTCTAAACGAGCCTTGGGGACCAAGTTACACTTCAGCTCAGCCTTTCACCCCCAGACGGACGGGCAATCCGAGCGGGTGATCCAGATACTCGAGGACATGCTTCGGGCGTGCGTGCTGGGATTTGGGAGACGGATGGTCGCGGCTACCTACCCCTTGCAGAGTTCGCTTATAACAACAGCTACCAAGCGAGCATTAAGATGGCGCCGTACGAAGCGTTGTACGGCAGACGCTGTAGATCCCGATCTGCTGGGACGATCTGGGGGAGAGAAAGTTTTTGGGGCCGGACCTAGTGGCCGAGACAGAGGAAAGGGTGCGCCTCATCAGGCGACGTTGGCGACCGCCCAGAGCCGGCAAAAGAGTTACGCGGACCAGAGACGTCGCGACTTGGAATTCCAGGTGGGAGAGCACGTGTTACTGCAGGTGTCGCCGTCGAAGGGGGTGAAGCGGTTTGGGTTGAGGGGCAAGCTGAGCCCGCGGTACATAGGGGCCGTTTGAGATTCTGGAGCGCATCGGCCCGGTAGCCTACCGCCTCGCCCTACCGCCGAACCTTGACCGCGTTCATGATGTGTTCCACGTATCCATGCTTCGGAAATACCTCCCCGACCCATCGCGAGTGCTTGACGCCTCCGCGATTGAACTCAAGGAGGATCTAAGTTTCGCGGAAGTACCAGTGCGGATCCTAGCCCGGGAGGACAAAAAGCTGCGTAGTCGGACGATTCCCTACGTAAAGGTGCTTTGGAGCAATCAAGAAGAGCGTGAGGCAACTTGGGAACCCGAGTCAAAGATGAGGGAGTGCTACCCGGACCTGTTCGCCGCTGGGGAAGATTAAGTTTCGGGGACGAAACTTGTTTTTAGCGGTAAGTGGTGTAAGACCCGGCTTTTCCTTAACCCTTCTGGTCACCCTCTTCTTGTAATGCCTGACCGGGGGCCTCATTTTTGGCATTTTTCCGGACAGACCGTCGGGGCCCGCAAATAATTTTAGGCGGTAGAGCTCGCGGAACGGAGCGCGTGGGCGCGATCGGTTTATTTTTCCGACTCCCGGTCTGACCAGAATTAATTCTCGAAGTTGGGGTCCCCCTTAGACGCCTCGGGATCCGTGTTGGCAGCCGCACACCTTTTAAGGTAAACCCTAATTCTCTTAGTATATATATGTAGCCGTGAGGGAAAGAGGATTAGGGTTCCTCTTATTTTTCTTTTGGTGGCCGCCTCTTTTCTTTTTCTTCCTCCCTCGTAGCCGCCGGCAAAGAGAAACCAAGCACACCGCAAGGGTGGACCGGTGGAGGCAAGCGGACGATCCCTCTCTTCCTCCTCTTTCGCACATCAAGGTGAGTCGGACGCATTTCGTTCGGGGAATCTCCCTCTTTCTTTCTTTTGTTGGTCACGAGGAGGGAGGAGGCCCGACGCCGTCGCGCACCGCGGGCCGCGGCCCGCGCGGCGCTCGGCCGCGCGGGGCCGCCCGCAGGAGGGGCGCCCGCGCGGGCTGGTGCCGCGCGGGGCCGCCCCGCACCGCGGGCCGCGCGCCCGCGCGGCGCACGGCCGCGCGGGGCCGCCCCGCACCGCGGGCCGCGCGCCCGCGCGGCGCTCGGCCGCGCGGGGGCCGCCCGCAGGAGGGGGCGCCCGCGCGGGCTGGTGCCGCGCGGGGCCGCCCCGCACCGCGGGCCGCGCACCCGCGCGGCGCTCGGCCGCGCGGGGGCCGCCCGCAGGAGGGGCGCCCGCGCGGGCTGGTGCCGCGCTGGGGCCGCCCCGCACCGCGGGCCGCGCGCCCGCGCGGCGCTCGGCCCGCGCGGGGCCGCCGCAGGAGGGGGGCGCCCGCGCGGGCTGGTGCCGCGCGGGGCCGCCCCGCACCGCGGGCCGCGCGCCGCGCGGCGCTCCGCCGCGCGGGGCCGCCCGCAGGAGGGGCGCCCGCGCGGTGCTGGTGCCGCGCGGGGCCGCCCCGCACGCGGGCAGCGCGCCCGCGCAGGCACTCGGCCGCGCGGGGCCGCCCGCAGGAGGGGCGCCCGCGCGGGCTGGTGCCGCAGCGGGGTCGCCCCGCACCGCGGGCAGCGCGCCCACGCGGCGCTCGGCCGCGCGGGGCCGCCCGCAGGAGGGGCGCCGCGCGGGCTGGTGCCGCGCGGGGTCGGCCCCGCACCGCGGGCAGCGCGCACCGCGCGGCGCTCGGCCGCGCGGGGCCGCCCGCAGGAGGGGCGCCGCGAGGGCTGGTTGCCGCGCGGGGTCGCCCCGCACCGCGGGCCGCGCGCCCGCGCGGCGCTCGGCCGCCGGGGCCGCCGCAGGAGGGCGCCGCGCGGGCTGGTGCCGCGCGGGGCTGCGCCCTGGCAGGGTGTTCGTCGCACGGGCCGGTGCCGTGCGAAGAACTCCGCCGCACGCTGTAGGGAGTCGTTGTAAGTTTCGGACTTCTAAGTCTCGATTTGCCTATGTTCCTTCAGGAGTGCGGGACGCTGTGGGCGACTGGAGCACAGACGCGGACTGGACGAACGCAGGACGACGCACACAAGGTGGGTATGTTCCCGGGGGTTTCGGGAATGGGGTTTAACTGTTAGAAATAGCATGTTGGGGCAAGGTGGAATTGTCAGTCTCCTTCTGTTTATGCACTAACCCTGTTATGTTATGTTATGATACTCAATGTCAATCTGAGGCTCAAATTTGCTACACGCACACCCGCGGTTTGGCCACCGCAAGGGTGTGCTTTTCCGGAAAAGTGGTACGTTGACCCGTGTACCCCACGCGAGGTGGCGTTAGGAATGGGGGCCCCCATGGGTGGGGGGTGTGAGCGGTGACGTCGAGGCAGGTGCTCGGCGGCCGAGGCAGGTGCTCGGCGGTGGGCATCGGGGAAGGTGCCCGATGTTGCTTTGTGAGGCAGGTGCTCGGCGGTGGGCATCGGGGAAGGTGCCCGATGTCGTAATGATACAGGGTGTGGTTAAGGTGGAAGGTGCATGGGAGGGATAGTTGCTCCGGTGTTTGTGGTTTGCCTTATCTTTGTTTACTACGCTTATCATGCTATTTCTAGTCACTGACTTCCCACTTCGTGACAGGTTCGTCCAGGGGCGAGTGCTAGGGCGCCGGTGAGGACGTTAGGGTGCTGATCTGATTTATGGGTGACTTCAGATACAGTGACTCTTCTTTCCCTTTTCTTTTATTATTCATGGTAGCTAGTTGTGGATTGCGACACCCCCGTGGGGTCGAAGTGGATGTTGCCCTTTTCTTTCCTTTCTTTTTGAATAATTGAATGAATACTACGTTCTCTCTTACTTGGCCGTTTTGAACGATGAAAAACAAAGAAAACCATTTGCGAAAACTATTTTTAAAACGTGGGTGTCGTGTGGGCACCAAGCTTTATAAACCTTGTGGGATTTATGTGTTTACGAACTGTTTTCACAAACGAGGGCATCGTGTGGATGCCGCTTTCAAAACCTTGTGATTATTTATCCTTTCAAAACACCGGCCTCTATGCTCTAAGTGAATGCTAGAATGTCACGTGAATTGTTTGGTTGTATGTGTACGAGACCCCAACTGATGTGGTTAGAGATTGTATGTACTACGCCTTGTGAGACACTTTGTAGTTGAGACGCCGTGCATATACAAAGGGGCCTCTGCTCATTTGCAGAGCGAATTTGTGTATGCGGCGGGTCTGTGCACGCGCCGGGGAGTAATGTTTTACAAAAAAAAAATATATGGCTGAATCAGGGGCATCGGTGGCTCCTCTTCCGCGCGATTCGAACCCCCGGGGCGTGACACCGCAGCTCCCAACTGCACCCATCCCTCCGCCGCACTCCTCGCACGTCGCGCACCGGCCGCCGCCACCCCGTCGCCGGTGAAGAAAGGCATCGAGGAACCCTTCATCTTGGGTTGGAGTAGGAAGCAACGAGAGGACTCCCAAATTCACCAGACCTCTTCTGGGACATCCTCTGTGCCTGAGAGACCCAGCCGAGGAGTCCCGTCACCCCGCTCCGCCGTACGCCGCCGGCGGAGGATCTCTCATCCTTTCTCCTTCCCGACGAGGTAAGTTCATGGAAAAGGATTTATTTTAAAAGGACTTTGGACCTCAGTAGTTTGTTCCTGACGTTGAGAGGGTTCTCTCTGTGAAGCCCGAGCCGTCGCCGTGCCTCCGGTAGCCGGCGGAGGAACCTTGTCACCGGAAAACCATCTTTCGGCCGATCTCGAGCGCGGAGTTTTTCCGACCGTTGAAAACACGATCGGTACCGTTGATTCTCTTCTCCTCATCGACTGCAACCTACCTGCAAAGTTGGAGGATGATCGGTTGAGGGACCATACCGTACGGAGATGCCCTAGAACCGGGTTTTGTTGCACTCCGCCGGAACTCCACCAACCGGCGCCGCCGCTCGATCTCATCGCCGGCCACCACTGCAGGAAGAGCACGGGCATCCAGCAGAGGGTTTTGGTCCAAGTTGCAGAGGCTCAAGTTCACCGGACCGGATTCCGCCATTAGAGCTCTAGTTTTCCGGCGAACTCATTTTCCGGCCAACCCGGAGCTTCGCCAGGTGGGAAACCGACTCGGGTAGGTTCTTATGGATATGTTGGAGCTTCCCATCAGTTTGCATGAAAATGTTAACGTGGGAATTTTCTGGTTTGTAGTTGCACCCCTCTCCTTGGCCGAGCAACCCCATCGCCGCCGCCGCCGCTTCGGACTGCCGGCCATCGATTCGGGTGAGCCCTAAATACCTTTTCTAGTGTTCCTATCATTTTTGTTTAGGCTTAGAACCCCTGGTAAATTAATTGGCTCAACTTTGTTAAGTTAAGGATAATTAGACCTTTTTTCCGGCCGCCGCCGCCTCTGGACGTCGGCCGTGGGTCGGACCTGGTCCGGAGCTCCTCTGGGAAGTGGTTTTAACTTTTGCTCCACTTTGTTCCAGATTTGAAGTTGTTTCGATCCAAGTTTCCCAAACCGAGCTCTTTGCTTTGTGGTGGTGTTGCTCCGGCGAGCTTTCCGGCCGGTCTCCGACGCACCCAAGGTGAGCCCTCGACATAGTAGTCAGCCCAGAGCATGATGCTCACATTTATTTTGATTTTGGTTAAGTGTTTAATATGTATTAGCATAGTGTTATTTGAGTGTTTAAGTAATTATGGGCCAACTTTGTAATTGGGCTTCCTACTGGCCCAAACCTGTGAGCAAGGGTTCCGTCTCGTCGTTTCGGACACGCTGAAACTTACGGCGTTGTCTTTAGCTTCCTGGTTTGGAAGAACGAGTCAAAACAACGGTTAAAAAGGGTGTATTTATAGCAATAATTCAATAGAGGAAATTGTGTTTTGGTCCCTCTCTGCCCAGACATCAAAATTATGATGTTTAGGGACAGCAGGTGTCGTTGGACGATATTTGGGTATTTATAGAACGTTGGCGGGTCATGATTGGAGGTCCAGTGGATTTTTCGGGAACTTCGGCCTGAGCCTAGGGTCGGCTAAGTGCCCGTATCAGCGAGATGTTATTGTAGTGTTATCGGGATGGGTATGAGTGAGTCTAGTTCTGATCACGGTTTCCGTCCAGGGCCCAGCAGTTCAGCACCAGCCTCCCGGTAGTCTAGCGGGAGTTCGGGATCGGCCTGCATTCAGGTGGGGTTCTTTCTGTTTTGGGATCTAGCGTCGGGTTTCCGGCGATTGTGCTTTATTGAAATAAATATCTATTTGTGCTAACGTGGTAGTTCCTTGTGGTATTTATCATTGAGTATATTTGGTGCTATGGTTACTTTGCTCGAGGCTGCAGCACGCGCACCCGCGGTTTGGCCACCGCAAAGGGTGCGCTTTTCCGGAAAAGTGGTCCATGACCCGTGTATACCCACTAGGACGGAGTAGGGCCCCTGTAGTTGTGGGGCGGGATGCGCCCAGGTATGAGCGGTGCGACCCGTCGGTTTAGTTGTCCGACGTGAGAGCGGTGCGACCCGTCGGTTTAGTTGCCCGACGTGGGAGCGGTGACACCCGTCGGTTTAGTTGTCCGACGGGGTCGGGTATTGCAGGTCTACAGGTGTTCGTGTCATCGTTTCCCTCTCGGGAGAGTGGTTGCTCCGGCTGGTTACAGTTAGACATATTACTTTACCCTGCATTACTTTATCATTATTGTTTAGTCGCTGACTTCCCACCTTGCGACAGGGTCCTTCAGGGGAGAGAGATAGGCGACGGTGAGGCACCGGCAGGAGTTCCTGGGTCTCTGGAAACCCCGAACAGTACTTTCTATTTTTCCCTTCGCATTTTATTTACGTTGTAGACTGTGGTGTGGTTCTCGATACCCTCGTGGGGTCGGTGTGGATGTCGGCATGGTGATTATTAAATTATTTAATTCCTTTCTATCTCTGTTGGCCGCTTTAGGAAAAATAAAACATCAAACAAAAGAAAAGATTGCGAAAACTGTTTTCAAAAGTATGGGTGTCGTGTGGGCACCGCTTTCAAAACCTTGTGGATTTATGGATTTCGGAAATGGGTTTCAAAACCTAAGTGTTGTGTGGGCACTGTTTTCCAAAACCTCTGGGTTTATGTTGCTTTCGAAATCTGTTTTCAAAATATGGCCGCCGGGTGGGCGCCGCTTCAACCATTGTGGATTTATCTTTTCAAACTGATCGGCCGTGAGATTTATTCAGCATTTGTGAATGTGTGTATGTCAAAATCTATTGTGATTGAATGGATATCCGTGTTTGAACTTGTACTAGCCGCGGCGCCGTGCATATACAGGGGAGACTCTGTCCGTTTGCAGAGTGATCCTGTGTATGCGGCGGGTCTGGGCACGCGCCGGGGAAGAAGGTTTTTCAAAAAAAAAAATACATACCTTTTGTCATTCGTTTCCGCTAAATAATCCCCCGGGGCATGACACCGGGTCTGCGGCCCCGGGCCGCGGAGGCGTGCGCCGGGTGCACGCCGGCCCGTTGGACCGCGCGGCCTGGCGCACGACTTTGTGCGCCGGGTCTGCGCCCCCGGGCCGCGAAGCGTGCGCCCGGTGCACGCCGGCGTGTGGACCGCGGCCAGAAATCTCCAAGAAGTGAACAGTGCGCGCTCGTTTTCGGCTCCGGTTGCGACCCCGCGATCACGGCGGCTCCGGCGATGACCCCGTGAACACGGTGACGGCGGCGGCGGCCTCCTGTTTAACCACGGCGGCGGCGGCCTCCCGTTTGGTCCCCAAACTCGCCTCGCACGCGACACGACAAGAAAGAAAACCCACACCGAAAAACCGGAAGGACCCGAACCGCTCACCTCGTTTTCGCCGGTAAGGGAGGAAGGAGGAGGATCGTCCCGCTCTCGTTCGCCGGATTTCGCAGGAAGTGCGATCGTCTTTCCTTCTCCCCGTCTCGTCGCCTCGGTTCTTCATGCCAACCGATGGAGGGGAAAAGCTTGGGATTGGGTTCCTCGCACGCGCTCGGATGGGAAACTACGCACAGGAAATGAGAAGTGGGGAAAAGCCCTACGCCCCCAACCAAAAATGTAAATGATCGTACGGGTGAGAATGGGGGGTGGGATTGAACCCTAAACCCCCAAATTCGAAACTTACCGATCGATCGGGTGCGGATCAGGGTCTACTTACCTCGAAAAGTGTGCCGATCTCCCGCACGCTTTTTGATGCACCCGGGACTGCTGGTTTACCTTCCGAAATTTATTCTTAGAGATCCCGGGGTCGGAATTCGAATCCGATCACGCCACCGTTCTCCGTTTCGCGAGCTTTATTGCCTAAAAATACCCGCGAGCCCCGACAGTCTGCCCAGAAATAAAGAATTATTAGCCCACCCTCTGGACCCCTAAAAGGGATGCGGAAAAAACTAAAATCTGAAAAACCCTTTTTACATATGGTTACTACAAGGTGAGGTAAGGTTGTTGTCGTTGATTGCAGTGAATTCCGCCGTCGGAGGAGGAGATACCGACTGGGGCACAAAAACTGTCCCAACCGAACTAGGACTGTCTCCAGTTCGATTGTATCCAAGGCCGAAACGGTTCGTTTGACCAAGACCAAGCATCTTATCCAACTTGCTCCTTCCCGAAAAAATCGCTTCAAATCATCCTTAAGTTGGAAAATGGTCTTCGTCATTTCCATTTTTTCTTGTCGAGCCTCGGAGTGGAGCTTCAAGAAGTAACTTGCTTTATCCACCAATTTTACTTGTTCCTTCTCGAAATGCTCATTTTTCTCTTGAAGGGAAACATTTACTTTGATCAAGTTATTCCTTTCCACTTCAAGAGCGTTTGAGAGAGAAGTTGCCCTTTTTACTTCTTCTTCGAGATCCTGCAATCTCCATCTCAAACTCTTGTTTTGCTTTGCCAGTTTCTTTGAATCCTTTAAAAGTTGGTGGTAGGCAAAAGCAAAATCTTCACCTTCGGAGTTACTCGATTCGTCGTCCGTTGCATTCTTTTCAACTTGGGAGGAGAAAGACACGGAATCGGATGTACTTGCCATAAAGCATACGTAAGGTGAAGATGTGGACGCGTGGAACGCCATTGCGTTGTTTTCTTCATCACTGGAAGATGACTCATTGGACGTTGAGGTGTCATCCCAAGTGACGGCTTGCATCGCTTTCTTCTTCGACGGATTCTTATTGGGACACTCCGTTGAAATGTGACCGTAGCCTCGGCACTTGAAGCATTGGACTTGTCCCTCCGAGTTTTTCTTATCCTTTGAAAAACTCTCTTGCTTTCTTGACTTAAAGCTTGAAGAACCTTTGCCTTTCTTTGACTTTACGAAGGATGAGGTTTTACTTGAATTACCCCTTCGAAAGTTTTGGCGAAATTTTCTCATCAAGAGAGCAAGTTGCTTCTCGAAATCCTCCATAGATAGGTTCTCGTCATCGTCTGAGGAGGATGAATCCGCGTTTTCTTCTTTTGTTGTTTTCAACGCAAAACCTGAAGACTTAGAAGTAGATGCCTTTCCAGAAGAATAGTTAGTAGGAAATGTCATTTCATAAGTTTGAAGTGCACCAACTAATTCTTCTACTTTGATTTCGTCCGGGTGTTTAACTGTTTCAATGGCCGTAACCTTGGAACGAAATCTTTCAGGAAGAGTCCTTAAAATCTTTCTTACAACTTTAGATTCTGGAATTTTCTCTCCCAAGTTAGCACATGTATTCACGATGTCTTGCAATCGTGTATAGTAATCCGTGAACGATTCATTTTCTGCCATGAAAATAGAGTCAAACTTGCTCGTAAGCATTTGCAGTTTTTGAATCTTCACAAGGTTTGTTCCCTCATGTGTAACTTGTAGAACATCCCAGATTTCTTTCGCAGTCTCACATGCCGAGACGCGAGAGAAGTCAGTTTGCGACAAAGCATTAAATAAGGCGTTAATTCCTTTGCGGTTGTAAGAAGATTAGTCAATCTCTTCCTTGGTCCATTTCGACCTAGGTTTGATGGTGCGAACATCAGCAATAATTTCAGTTGGTTTTGACCATCCTAACTCGATTGATTGCCACACCCGTTCATCGATGGAAATAAGAAATGCTCTCATCCGTACTTTCCAGTAGGCATAGTTTGTTCCATCGAAAAACGGGGGTCTGTTGATGTTTCCACCTTCAACCATTGTTTACAACCCTATTCCCTCTCTGATACTAATTGTTGGGTTATGTCTAATAAGGATCTAAATAGGGGAAAAAACACCTAGAGGGGGGTGAATAGGTGTAAACGATAAACACTCAAAAATCTTTGCATAATAAAACCCAATGCGGAAATGAAAAATAACACGCAAGATTTTTACGTGGAAAACTCCATCACAGGAGTAAAAAACCACGGGACCGATAACACGGTGAAATCAACTAAGATTAAACACGTACAAAGGTGATATAACGTACTCACACACGACTCAACCTTTTTCCATACGCTCCGAGTTGATCTTCTCCGCTCGCTCCGCAACGCGCCTCGAATCCACGATTTGCGTCCAACGCCGAATCCATGGCGTCCAACGTCGAGTCCACGACGTTTGACCGAATCCACGGTCTCCACCAAGTAGTACGTCTCGATCACACGAACGTACCTCGCTCCGAATCCACGAGAGCAGTAACACCTTGAATCCACAAGGCCACGCGAATCCACGCGCCGATTTTGGGAAAAATCATTGTTTGGTTGGTGGTGATAATCCGCCGAATACTTAATCAAAGATAGATCGGAAATACCATCTAAGTATTCATTAATTTGATTCTACTCAAAATCTGAGTATGAAAATCTAGAATCAAATTAATTAATATAGATGAATAAACATAGAATTAAATCTAGTTATTTCCTTTCTTCCCTATATGTGGATTTATAAGTTTTTCTCCGTTAATATTTTTCCGTCATTTCCCGGAGTATAAAACTTATCGTGGATTACCCTAAAAGATAGAATTAGGGTTTACTTATAGGTTAGAAACCATTGGAAGTGGATAAGAATCAAAAACTGACTATAATAGATTTTTACCGGCACGACGGTCCGGACTGGATTATGCTCGATCCGGACTGTTGTTGTTTTTCAGAGAATTCCTGAAAAAATAAGGTTTGGGGTCCGGAACAAAATATCTACGGTCCGGACTGTTCATGCAATTTCTGCAAAATCCACGTTCGGGGTCCGGACTGAAACAGGGGTGTTCCGGACTGGATTTGCGCATGAACCAACCTACGTTCGGGGTCCGGACTGTAGTACCCTGATCCGGATCCTAAACATATAACAGTCCAGTTTCTTAATTTTTATGCGATTAAAAATTCATCCAAGTGTTTCTACATTATAAGAAGTATTCGGATCACCAAACTTATTTAGTTAAACGTACCTGATCCTTTTGAATTCTTCTTTCTTGAGATTGAGGTATATGATTCAACCATCTTCATCTTCAATCTTCAAGACTTAACCATTTCACGAAATACGCCAAAACAAAATCCTTAACAAAATTCCCAATCTTTCCAGCCCTGTAGTGCTGGTTTTTACAGAGCAGAATTTTGTTGGAATTGCATGTTTGTATGGTGATATCTTTCGATTCAGCATGTTTTTACGGAATTTCTTTGTATGGATGTGTTAACAGGGTTAAGAGGAATATTTTTCATGTTGATACTTAAGTGGAATTCCTGTTAGTTTAATTCCTAAAAATCTACGAACTTTATGCAGAAATTTTGGAAGTTACCGCAATGTTATATGTATATCTTGGGCTACAGGTGTCGGAATGAGGTGTATAAATACTCAATTTGTATCTACTCATCGCAAGGATCACAGCCGTGTTTTTTTTGGATTTTTCCGAGGATTGCACGCAGGTGAAAAATGCCCTTTTCTGTGCTGGTTTGCAAAACAGCAAGACTGGTTTTGCGGTGTTAACCGGAGTATTGTTTTTGGGTTTTGATTAGTATGTTATTGTTGTGAGGTTGATTGGAGCTGAGGCTTGTGCGACTGAGTACCGAGGGTGCAGTTTCGGCGGATTTTGGATAGCGTGTGACTACGCACTTCACCGACTTCGGCTTTGCCTGTGGAAAGCGCTTCAGGTGGGTTGCTTCATCTCCAGAACTGGTGGACGGTTCTCTAATTTTGTATATTAGAATGCATGCATGATTAAATGTACAACTAGTGGTATCGAGATGTAAGCATGGAAAGTGGCCTAGATCATGTGGATTAATGCTTACCTAATTATTGTACATGCTTATTTAATCATTGGCCTATTCATGTGGGTTCGACATTTCATAGTAGCGAGCTATTAGCATACCATGTTAGCAAATAGTCTTTTATGAGGATTGATCATTCGAGGGGACTGGATGTTATATCTATGTGCGGGTATTACTCTGAGAAGTTATTATGAATAATGAAATATGGATCATGGATCTTGGGCAGGGGTAGACCATTGATGATTTGGCATGAGATTATATTTATGTGAAGGTACTATTGGTTATATTCCCTTTTATCTTTCTTGAGGACAAATGCATGCTTGTATGGACATCTAGATATGCCATCTTTTATTGTTACACTATTTTGTTGGAATCTGACTTAGGAGAAACCATATTTGTTCTTTCTCCTTTCTTTCTAGATTCTAGATTCGTGTTGCTCGGGTTCGAGCAGGGGTTTGGGATAGTGTAGTCGGGACTTTGTGTCTGGGACAGGTTGGATTAGTTTGTGGACTTGTGGGGTTTTGCGGCGACCGCGAATATTGGGCGGTTGACTGGATATGTACTTGTGCATCAGATTGGGTATTAGATTTCCCTTTAGTGGATGGAGTTTTCCACTTATTGTTTACTGTTGTATCAGATTGGGGATCGAGTTTCCCTTTAGTGGATGGGTTTTCCCGCTTTGATCAGAGTCGTGATCCAGTCCTGCTATTTTATGATACTGATGATACTGGTTACAGTGATACTTTACTCGTGTGGGTCGCTCCCCTCGAGTGCCACTCCGGAGTAGGCTTTAGACCGTGATTGGTGCCGGTTAGTTGGACAGTGGAGATACTGAGTTCGTGAGATTGATGACAGAGCAGACAGTACCGGGTTTTATACCGGTTCATTTGATTGGGTTTATTTCGGTCAGATACTTTTATTGTTGCACTCGTGCCTGGGGGCCGAGTGGAGTCTGGTAGCTGAGTTTAGACCAGTGCTAGTGTGGTTGGGGGCCGTTTGGTTTGACGGTGGTCTCGTGTCGTTGAGAGTACTTTGACCGTTGTGTGTGAGGTTGAGGACCTTGAGTCCATCCGTTCTGAGAGAGAGCGTGGATTTCGACTATAGCCTGCATGTGCCACTATTCTATAGCGAGTTAGTCCGTTTGGACACCCTACGTAATTCCTGCCCGGCAGTGGGAGGTGGTTATAGGTGGGCGCAGGCTTGACTGGACCAGATATGGCAGTCAGCTCGATTGGGTCGATTGTGCACTTCATGTGTTTGTGGTTAAATACCTTTCTTTGGTTCTCCCATTTTGAGAATTTAGATAGAGGCATGATAGCTGTTGAGTACTTCCATCTTTCTTGTTCAGTTTTTACTGCATGGTTATCTTATGCCTCTAGTGGACTTGGTGGGCATATCGTCGGGCCTGGCGGTGGTACCCACTGAGAACTCCCATTTTGGTGTAGTTCTCACACCCATTGGGGGTTTTCCCCCTCATTTTTCTTTCTCTTCTTTGTTTTGCAGAGTCTTAGCGGATGTTGCTGATTCTGTAGTTGCTGTGCGAGGCGAGGGAGTCGCGAGCTAGATCCCTACCCGTCTGTGGAGAGTAGCGGTACCCCTACATTGGAGATCCTGAGTACAGTCAGTAGTCTATTTATTTTTCCGCTTTTGAGAGATCATTGTATGGTGAGGATCTGACATATACTGAGAGCCTGCACACTGATGTATTATTTTTAGTTTACCTCCATGTTGAGCTCTTGGATGTTGTATCAGAGGATATTGTATATTTATTTCCAGTTGTACAGTGGTTGGATTTTAGTTTTACAGTAGTTTATTTTATAGCTCTGATATCTGTTTAGCTGTAGTTTGTCACGCCCCGGAGGTTCTAAAAAAGCGGAAAACGTATATATATATAAATATATATATATATACATATATATATTTTAACCTTGCCTCCGGTGCGCGCCAGACCCGCCACATATACAAATTCACTCCCCAAACGGGCGGAGCCTCCTTTGTATATGTACGGCGTCCCGAATAAAACTAGAACTTTAACCATGCAATCAATGAGCAATCAGAAGGAGAGATCACACTTAACCATATAGTAATAATCACGACATCGCAATGAAAGGATAAATCCATAGGTTTGAAAGACGGTGTCTACACGACACCCGATTTTACAAAATGTTTTCGTAATCTCTTTTAAGCGGCAACATTGCTTGAAAGGATAAATCCACGGGTTTAGAAATCAGTGCCCACACGACACTTAGTTTGGAAACGCTTTTGAAACTATTTTTATATTTGAAAACAAGCCGCATTCATAATTCTCAACAATCATAGATATAAGAAGTCATTTCTAAGCTAAAATCTCAACCCAACATCCACAATAATCCATTCACAAGCAATCACAGACTACTAACCAAAAATAGTAAAAGATAACCGTAAAACTGAAAGCTCATTAGCCTCCACGGCTAACGGGTCCTCTAAACGCTGCCTCACCGTCGTCCCGGTTGTCACGCCCCGGGTGTAAACCAGAACCCGGGCCCGCTCACAGATCCGCCGTGCATGCGGTATTTCCCACATACACGAAGCGTTGGTAACCTGCTCAGATAAGCAATATAGAGTGACCTGAGCTAGAGTGACAGTCTTATAAGAGGAATTATTAGTTTTACAGTCCACAATTACTATTTTCTCTTCAGATATACCGTTCAGATTTGATAAGTGGTTAAAACAGGTGATCATTCTAACAATAGGATCTGATTAATAAGAGTTAATTCCCTAAGCATGCAAGTCTACCCATCTTATATTTAGCATCTTCAATTTAGGGGCACTCTAACATTCCTAGTGGCATACCAAAGAGAGGAGTACAACAACCACCCACCTGATCAGTCGAGCTGTCAAAAGTCCTACAACTGATAATACCAAAGATGGCGGCTACACAGAGTCCAAACGGTCCCGCGCAGTCCACACTGCTCCTGGGTACAAAAACCGAGCTGTCACAATCCATATATATCCCCAGCACTGCCAAATTTAACAAACAATAACTCCGCTGCGAAGATGAACAAAAATCACCTGCTCTCAGTCCTCAGAAAAATCCAAATAAAATATCCCCGCGGTCTACGCGTCGATAGCTTCGAAACGACTACCTGCACATCCAAATCCGAGTTTTCTACGCTGAGATATAAATCCGGCAAGAAAATAACCTCTAACCCTACTGTAGAAATTTCCCCAGATCAACATCCGGAAAGAGAGGAGATTCTCACCTTCGAGGCAATCTCCTAAAGTCCTGAGAAAAATACAGCAGATTCCTCGCGAAGAGTAGATGAATTTAGGCTCTTGAATCACCCTGATCCGATGTCTGTATGCGAAGTTATGGCCAAAACACCGTGCCGCTGTCCAAAAATCCGCAAAGAAAGAGGGGCAACAGAACACTCAAATACCTCCAAAATCCGAAATTAATTTGGGGAAACTTTGAATATCAAAATCAAAGACCTACCTGTCGTGAGTCCAACGGCGCAAAAATCGTCGAATTCAGGTGTCGGGTAAAGCCAGGAGAGTCTGCGTACCGAGAGGACGCAAAACGGGTCGAAGACGAACTAAGCGCGCCGCGTCGGAAAATGGCCAACCTCGGAAACCGTGCACCAACACAACTCCGGAAAGCTACTGCTGGAAAGATCACTGGCAGGGGAAGACTTCTTCTTCAGAGCCCACTGCGAAATTCCCACAGGAAATGGGTGAAAACATGGCCTCAAACCGGATAAACAAGCCTAAATAAGGCTTATCGGATTCCCGGATCCAACCCGCTAGCCCGGGCTGATCCGGCGCAGCCCGGGTCGGACCAGACGCCGTCCAACCCGCCTGGGCGCCCGCCACGTACCCCCAAACAGGGGACAGCCATGCGGGGCCACCGCACGCGCGCCACGCGCCCCCCCGCTACAGCGGCGGGGCCCCGCGGTGGCGACGCGTGGCGCGACGCCACGCATCGACCGCTCCGCCGCCCCCGCTCACCGCTGAAGGGCCCAGTGGGCCGGGAGCGCGTGGACCCGCCAATGCCGCTGTGCCACGTGTCCTGCACCCGGTCCACGCGCCGCTCCGCACTTTTCCCTGGACCGAGCCGCGCGCACCCGCCAATCCGCACGCGCCACGTGGCCCGCCCCGCGGTCTATGCACCCGCGCGCCATTCCCGTGGACCAGGCGGTGTGGGCCGACCAATCCCGAGCCGCCACGTGGCACCAGCCGGTCCACGGTCACCCCCCATGCACCCGTTTTCCCCCGAAACTTCCGGTAGCCCGTTTTTGGTCATCCGGACTCCAAATTTGGCAAATAAACAGCCGTTTTCAAGTGTTTTTCCGTGCTGAATCCAATTCTACCATCTGTTTGGCCAAAATCCTTCCCGAAATTTTGGCAAACACCGCCGAAGGCCAAAACAGTAAAAGATACCACTCAGGTCCAACAGTAGCACCACTTTGATGCACCTTGGGCCAGATACACCAACAATAGGTGTTCTCAACTGTAGATTCAGTCGGAAAACTGTACGGGGTTTACGGTCTCCACATCCTCCCCCACTAAAAGGGAGTTTCGTCCTCGAAACAAAAGGAAAGTAAACCTGCGTACCACAATCAGGAATCTCGAACAGGGAAGGGTAGGTATCCCGCATCGCCGTCTCAAGCTCCCAAGTGGCCTCTCGTTCCTCATGGTTGTTCCAAAGGATCTTCACATAAGGTATTGCCCGGCTGCGCAATTCCCTCACCTCACGAGCCAGAATCCGCAATGGGCGCTCCTCGTAAACCAAGTCCTCGCCGATATCCAAGGATGCGAAGTCGATGACATGAGACGGATCGAATACATATCTCCTCAAGGCCGAAACATGGAAGACATCGTGAACACCAGCCAAACGGGGAGGTAGAGCAACTCTATACGCCACAGGGCCTACCCTCTCGAGCACTTCAAAGGGTCCAATGAAGCGAGGACTAAGCTTTCCCCGAACTCCAAATCTCTTGACCCCTTTCGAAGGCGAAACCTTCAAAAAGACATGATCCCCAACCTGGAACTCAAGGTCTCGCCGCCGAACATCTGCATAACTCTTCTGGCGACTCTGGGCCGTCTCCAAGTGCCGTCGTATAACTCGGACCTTCTCTTCCGCCTCCAGCAGTAAATCTGGCCCCAGCGTCCTCCTCTCACCCACATCACTCCAATAAAGGGGCGACCGACACTTGCGTCCGTACAACGCCTCAAACGGAGCCATCTTAATGCTCGCTTGAAAGCTGTTGTTGTACGCGAACTCAACCAGGGGTAAGTGTCGGTGCCAACCTCCTCCAAAATCCATAACGCACGCACGCAACATGTCCTCAAGCGTCTGAATGGTGCGCTCTGACTGGCCGTCTGTCTGTGGGTGGAATGCCGTGCTGAAACTAAGCCGAGTACCCATGGCTGACTGTAAGCTCCCCCAAAACCGTGACACGAACCTCGGGTCTCGATCTGACACAATGGACGCTGGTACTCCGTGCAATCTCACAATCTCGGCCAAATAAAGCTGTGCCAAGCGCTCCATGGACCAAGTCATCTGCACAGGCAGGAAATGAGCTGACTTGGTAAGTCTATCAACAATCACCCAAACTGCGTCGGCTCCACTCTGTGATCTCGGTAGCCCCGTCACAAAATCCATGGTGATGCGGTCCCACTTCCATTCGGGAATTGGAAGACTTTGCAACTTGCCAGCAGGTACCCGATGTTCCGCCTTCACTTGCTGACAAGTTAAACACTGAGCCACGAATCTTCCAATATCCCGCTTCATTCCAGACCACCAAAAGAGTGCCTTGAGGTCCCTATACATCTTAGTACCTCCAGGGTGGACGGTATAAGGTGTATAGTGAGCCTCTCTCAGAATCTGATCCCTGATCTCCGAATCTGTAGGCACACACACTCGGTCCCTGTACCGCAGTACTCCCGAGCTATCCACTGAAAAATCCCCTAACTGCTCTGCCTGAAGCTGCGATCTGATCCTCGTCAAGTAGGGGTCCCCACTCTGTGCCTCACCAACCCTATCCAACAGAGTGGGCTGCAAGACCAAGGACAAGAGTCTAGCAGAGACCCCAGGGGACACTACCTCTATCTGTAGACGCCTCAACTGCTCCACAAGTGGTGCCTGCTGAGTAATCATCATGCTCAAGCTCTGTGCTGATCTCCTGCTCAAAGCGTCTGCAACCACATTGGCCTTGCCGGGGTGGTAAAGGATACTCAAATCATAATCCTTTAAAAGCTCCAACCACCGGCATTGCCGCAAGTTCAGCTCCTTTTGAGTAAATAGATACTTTAAGCTCTTGTGGTCTGTATAAATCTCACAGTGCTCCCCGTAGAGATAATGCCGCCATAACTTCAGGGCGAACACCACAGCGGCAAGCTCTAAATCGTGAGTAGGGTAATTCTTTTCATAATCCTTTAATTGCCGTGAAGCATAGGCAATTACCCTACCACGCTGCATCAGGACACAACCCAAGCCGCTGTATGAGGCATCACTGTAAATCACAAACCCGTCGCCCATCACGGGTAGAGCTAGGACTGGTGCTGAGATCAATCTTCTCTTAAGCTCTTCAAAGCTCTCTTGGCACCGCTCAGACCAAATAAACTTCACCCCCTTTCTCGTCAGACTGGTCAGGGGAGTAGAGCTTCGCAAAGCCCTCAACAAAACGACGGTAATAACCTGCTAATCCAAGAAAGCTACGAACCTCAGTAACCGTCGTCGGTCTAGGCCAATCCCGAACTGCATCAATCTTCGTCGGGTCCACTGCCACCCCTGCGGCTGATATAACATGGCCTAGAAAAGCAACCTCCCGAATCCAAAATGCACACTTCTTCAGCTTGGCAAACAGCTTCTTCTCTCGCAGAAGCTGTAGCACAATCCTCAAGTGCTCCTCATGCTCTACCTCACTCCGGGAGTAGACCAAAATATCGTCTATGAATACAACGACAAATCGATCCAAGTACGGCTGAAACACCCGGTTCATTAAATCCATGAATGCAGCCGGGGCATTAGTTAGTCCAAAAGGCATGACTGTAAACTCATAATGCCCATACCGGGTTCTAAAAGCCGTCTTGGGAATGTCCTCGGCCCTCACCCTCAACTGGTGGTAACCTGACTGAAGATCCAACTTCGAGAACACTGTTGCGCCCTGCAACTGATCAAACAGATCATCAATTCGTGGTAGCGGGTACTTGTTCCGAATGGTCACTTTATTTAGCTCTCGATAATCCACGCACAAGCGAAGTGATCCATCCTTCTTCTTCACGAATAAAACAGGCGCTCCCCACGGAGATACACTGGGTCTCACGAAGCCCACCTCCATCAAATCCTACAACTGAGCCTTCAATTCCCTCAGTTCCGCTGGGGCCATCCTGTAAGGTGCCTTTGAGATTGGTGCGGTCCCTGGAACCACATCAATCACAAACTCCACCTCCCTCTCCGGCGGCAAAGTCGATAGCTCAGAGGGAAACACATCCGGGAACTCGCGGACGATAGGGATATCCTCGAGTCCCGGTGCCACCGTAGGCACCTCTACGACCGTCGCCAAGAAAGCGATACAACCCCTGCTCATCATCCGCCGAGCTCTCGATGACGAGATAGTCATCGCAAACAGGGTACTCTGACAGCCTCTAAATACGAACTCCTCCTGCCCTGGCTCACGAAGAGTCACTGTCCTCTCTCTGCAGTCGATAGTGGCGGAATAACGGGATAGCCAATCCATCCCTAGCACCAAGTCGAAATCATGGAGCTGCTGCAAGACAAGCAAGTCTGCCGGCAAAATCCAAGGCCCCAACTGCACCGGGCATGTCAAACAATGCTCCTCGACATGCATAACGTGATCAGGAACCCGCACCTCTAATGCATATGACAAGGACTCTACCTCTAGACCATGCAGGGATGCAAATGCTCGACTAATGAAAGAATGAGATGCACCAGTGTCGAATAAAGTGCGAGCCCGAATACCAAGGAGCAGAGTAATACCTGCCACCACCTGGTCTGCCGCTGAAGAATCTGCTAACTGGGCGGCATACGCCCGCCCGCTCGGTGCTGGAGGTCGAGAATCTGTAGGATGAGAGGTGGACGGCCTGCCCGCTGGGGCATAAGACCGCTGGGCTGGTGGCTGCTGCTGATGCTGCTGCGGTCTCTGGGGTCCACCTGGCCCTCTCCTATCAGGTCGCCCACGGCCGTAAGACTGGGACTGCGGCGGCCGTGGCGGTCTCCATGAGCTGGCCTGTCCCCCGTCCTCCGGGGCTGGTCGCTTCCTGTCGGAACTCTGCGCGACCGCGGCCCTCCGTCTGGCCACCTCCTGATCACCTCTCTCCACCCACTGTGCGTGCTCTGCGGCGGCCTCTAGGGTCTGAAATCTCTGGGCATGCACAAGTGTGAAAATCTCTGGGCGAAGGCCTGCCTCAAACATCTCTACCTGGTGCGGACCGTCACGGGCGACGAAAGGCACACAGTTCAGCAACTCCATGAACTCCTGGAAATAGACATGAGCCGATCGATCGCCTTGCTGCAGATTCTTCAAGTTGTCCTCCAACTTTTTCTTCACACTGGTAGAGAAGTAGGTGTCCAACACCATCCGCTTGAACTCCTCCCAAGGCAACTGCCGAGTGATCCGAAACTCCAGTGGCTCTACCCGCTGCCACCAAAAGTCTGCATCTCCGTCCAAACAGTGCACCGCCATGTGCACTCGGTACTTCGGGTCGACGAAGAAGTCCCGAAAAAGCTTCTCCATCGCAGAAAGCCATCTCCCAACATCCCGAGGCTGAGCATCCCGCCCCGAGAACCTAGGTGGTCCCCGCTTAACAAACTGGGAGAGTTTGTCAGCAAAATCCTGCTCCTCCTCCGCAGTCAAAGGTAGGATAGCTTCAGGAGCCCCGCTACTCGAAGAAGGTGCCAACGGCGGAAAAGGTGCAACAAGGGGCACAGGAGCCTCCGGAACAGCTGGGGGTGGTGCCTCCCTCCGAGCAAGCAGTTGCTCAATCCTCTGCTCCTGGCGGCGCTGACCCTCCGCCAACTGGGCCACCAAGGCCCTCAACTCGGTAAGCTCGGGGGGTGTAGGCTGCTCTGGCTCAACAGGGGGCGAAGGGACACCCCGAGTGGGAATCCGACGTCGAGGAGGCATCCTGCCACAAGGAACCAAACATCAGTAACAAAACCCCACACGACCCAATCTGGCGGAAGTCAAAGACATCCCCCTATTTCTGTAACTTTATGTTGTCTGCAGCCAACATAATGGTTCAACAGAAATAGACTATGTCGATCCCTCTTCACTCACAGGAAGAGTTAACTATCAAAATCACCGACTTCCGCAAACTGTCACGCCACTCACGCCCTAACATCCTAGGGTCTGTCCAAAAGCCTAGGGTTTCCTAAGTCCCAACTGACCCATCCCCAAGCTCTGATACCAACTTAATCTGTCACGCCCCGGGTGTAAACCAGAACCCGGGCCCGCTCACAGATCCGCCGTGCATGCGGTATTTCCCACATACACGAAGCGTTGGTAACCTGCTCAGATAAGCAATATAGAGTGACCTGAGCTAGAGTGTCAGTCTTATAAGAGGAATTATTAGTTTTACAGTCCACAATTACTATTTTCTCTTCAGATATACCGTTCAGATTTGATAAGTGGTTAAAACAGGTGATCATTCTAACAATAGGATCTGATTAATAAGAGTTAATTCCCTAAGCATGCAAGTCTACCCATCTTATATTTAGCATCTTCAATTTAGGGGCACTCTAACATTCCTAGTGGCATACCAAAGAAAGGAGTACAACAACCACCCACCTGATCAGTCGAGCTGTCAAAAGTCCTACAACTGATAATACCAAAGATGGCGGCTACACAGAGTCCAAACGGTCCCGCGCAGTCCACACTGCTCCTGGGTACAAAAACCGAGCTGTCACAATCCATATATATCCCCAGCACTGCCAAATTTAACAAACAATAACTCCGCTGCGAAGATGAACAAAAATCACCTGCTCTCAGTCCTCAGAAAAATCCAAATAAAATATCCCCGCGGTCTACGCGTCGATAGCTTCGAAACGACTACCTGCACATCCAAATCCGAGTTTTCTACGCTGAGATATAAATCCGGCAAGAAAATAACCTCTAACCCTACTGTAGAAATTTCCCCAGATCAACATCCGGAAAGAGAGGAGATTCTCACCTTCGAGGCAATCTCCTAAAGTCCTGAGAAAAATACAGCAGATTTCTCGCGAAGAGTAGATGAATTTAGGCTCTTGAATCACCCTGATCCGATGTCTGTATGCGAAGTTATGGCCAAAACACCGTGCCGCTGTCCAAAAATCCGCAAAGAAAGAGGGGCAACAGAACACTCAAATACCTCCAAAATCCGAAATTAATTTGGGGAAACTTTGAATATAAAAATCAAAGTCCTACCTGTCGTGAGTCCAACGGCGCAAAAATCGTCGAATTCAGGTGTCGGGTAAAGCCAGGAGAGTCTGCGCACCGAGAGGACGCAAAACGGGTCGAAGACGAACTAAGCGCGCCGCGTCGGAAAACGGCCAACCTCGGAAACCGTGCACCACCACAACTCCGGAAAGCTACTGCTGGAAAGATCACTGGCAGGGGAAGACTTCTTCTTCAGAGCCCACTGCGAAATTCCCACAGGAAATGGGTGAAAACATGGCCTCAAACCGGATAAACAAGCCTAAATAAGGCTTATCGGATTCCCGGATCCAACCCGCTAGCCCGGGCTGATCCGGCGCGGCCCGGGTCGGACCAGACGCCGTCCAACCCGCCTGGGCGCCCGCCACGTACCCCCAAACAGGGGACAGCCGTGCGGGGCCACCGCACGCGCGCCACGCGCCCCCCCGCTACAGCGGCGGGGCCCCGCGGGTGGCGACGCGTGGCGCGACGCCACGCGTCGACCGCTCCGCCGCCCCCGCTCACCGCTGAAGGGCCCAGTGGGCCGGGAGCGCGTGGACCCGCCAATGCCGCTGTGCCACGTGTCCTGCACCCGGTCCACGCGCCGCTCCGCACTTTTCCCTGGACCGAGCCGCGCGCACCCGCCAATCCGCACGCGCCACGTGGCCCGCCCCGCGGTCTATGCACCCGCGCGCCATTCCCGTGGACCAGGCGGTGTGGGCCGACCAATCCCGAGCCGCCACGTGGCACCAGCCGGTCCACGGTCACCCCCCATGCACCCGTTTTCCCCCGAAACTTCCGGTAGCCCGTTTTTGGTCATCCGGACTCCAAATTTGGCAAATAAACAGCCGTTTTCAAGTGTTTTTCCGTGCTGAATCCAATTCTACCATCTGTTTGGCCAAAATCCTTCCCGAAATTTTGGCAAACACCGCCGAAGGCCAAAACAGTAAAAGATACCACTCAGGTCCAACAGTAGCACCACTTTGATGCACCTTGGGCCAGATACACCAACAATAGGTGTTCTCAACTGTAGATTCAGTCGGAAAACTGTACGGGGTTTACGGTCTCCACACCGGTTCCCACCTCTGCTCGGACCTGTCACAGTGTGGGTAGTCAGTGACAAATAAAGTATATGATAAACAAGTAAATGCTATAAAACTGGAATGACAAACCGATACACCAGAGCATTCACTTCCCCCTCATGAATCGCTAAATCTCCTGTCACAAACACGCTGGGCACCTACCCCAGATTTAAAACATGCTGGGCACCAACCCCAGATTTAAAACATGCTGGGAACCAACCCCAGATACCGCGCTCATTTCTTGGTGCCTCCAACCCCTCTACTGCCCAAGGAGCAGTCGCCTCACCGTGAGGGGTCCCCATCATCCCTAGTCGTGGGGTACACGGGTAATCTTACCATCTTTTCGAAAAAATACACCCTGTGCGGTGGCCAGACCGCTGGTGTGCGTGTAAGCAAATATGAGCATATAAATCAGCACCGCGACCTCAGCCGCCTCAGTTAGAATATAAAACGGGATTCATATGCAATGGGGTTAGACAGTTACCAAAACATCTACTTTAATCTCACGAAATACACGGGAACGACATTACACCGAAAATACCAAAAGGTACCCACCTCAACAAGTGCTGACCGGAACACCTGGGATCGAAACACACCCACAATCAGTACTCGGACCTAAGAAAGTCCCCAAAAAAAACTACAGTTGTAGTGGTCCAGAATCCCATGCAACTTTTTCGGTGAATCCATTATGTAGAACACCTAGTGTTGGTGTGTCTGGCCCATAGTGCATCAAAGGGATGCCACAGATGGACCCTGTGAGGTATCTTTAGCTGTATTGGCCTTCAGCTGCATTTGCCAAAATTTTGAAAAGATTTTTGGCCAAACAGAGGTTGGAATTGGATTCAGCGCGGAAAAACGCTTGAAAACGACTATTGCTTGTTTGATTCTGAGTCCGGAGGCCCAAAAACGGACTCCCGGAAGTTTTTATTGGATTTCGGTGCATGGGAGGGGCCGTGGACCGCCGGCATGCCACGTGGCGGCCTGTCATTGGCCGGGTTACAGCGCTCGGTCCACAGAGCGTCGCGGCTGGGTGCACAGACCCGGCGCAGGGACACGTGGCGCCGCCTGGTTGGCGGGCTCATGGTGCACGGTCTATAGAGTTGGCACGGCGGTGCATGGACCAGGGCGGGGACACGTGGCAGCCCCTGGTTGGTCGGTGCACGCGACGCAGTCCACGGAGCCCGAAGTAGGGTGCGTGGACCGGGTGCAGGGGACACGTGTCGGCGCGCCATTCGCGGGCTCACGAGGCGCTGCGCATGGGACGCGGGCGAGCGCCTCGGGGGGCGCGTGTTGTAGGCGGCCAGGCGGCGCGTGTTGTAGGCGGCCAGGCGGCCCGTGTTGTAGGCGGCCCGCACGTGTGACCGCGTCAGTGGCAGGGACAGGTGGCGTCCCGCCATTCGCGGGCGCCACCTACCCGTTTGACTGGGGAGACGCCACGCGGCGGCACCGCGCGCGCCCCGCACAACTGTTTGATGTGCGGGACACGCGTCGGTCTCCGGGAGGGCCACGTGGCCACTCCCGGCGTGCCCCACACAGCTGTTTGCTGTGCGGGACACGTGGCGGCCTGAGAGCGTTTCGGGCGCTCTCCCTTGGTGTGGTGTTCCGCCGGTTTCGGGCTCCCGAATCCTGGTCCAGCGCCCGAAACCGGGGACACAATGGGTATTTTGCAATTTGTTTTAGTGGGCCTATATATAGCCCGGGGCGCATTCACCTTGGGCTTTTTCGCATTTCCGAGCCTTTTCTCACTTCGGTTTCTTCAGAGGAGTTGTTCCCCACACAGTACTGCTTCCATCTCTGGATTTTTGGGATTTTTTGTGGCATGCTTTTCGAGATTTCCATTTTTTTGGTGCATCACGACGTTCCTTCGCTGGTGTTTCCTCCCGTCACATTTCGGTGCGCGAGCTCCCCCGACCTACTCCGACCACCTTTTCGAGCGATTCTTTCGCTGTTGGATCCATGACAGGTAGGGGTACAATCTTGGTATTTTCAGTATCTCCTAGTTTCGAGTTTTTCTTGGAGTTTTTCCATGCTTACTGGGACCCTTGTTTTGTTGTGAGTTTTTCGGGGACAACAGGATGTTTTGAGGATTCCTCCGCGCTCGAGCGTCGGATCGAGGCGAGCCTGTACACTTTTTGCATCTACTCGTTGCGAGGATTATCGCCGTATTTTTCTGGGATTTTTCTGAGGCTTGCCGGGAGGTATATTTTCTCCCTTTATTTGTGCATGGGATTACAGTTATGTTGTTGTGAGGTTTTGCGTACCCTGTGTTGCGGAATTTGTAACTCGGCCTACGGGGTTCGGAATTGGACGTGCAGGTACCTGTTTCGAAGGTCTCGACGCGATGATCACAGCAATTTTTTTGTCGGATTTTTCAGAGCCCTTTCTGCAGGTGAAAATATCGCATCTTTAGGACTGTTTTCGCAGATTGTGTATACTTGGATAATTTTTGGAATAAAGTGTAACTGTGAACCTTGTGTTGTACCCAATAGGGTTTGCAGGTATTGCTAGACCTGTTGGATCTGGAGTTATCGATTTCCTGGTATTTTTAGCTGTGGGACTTTATACAGTTCAGCTCTTCAGGTGGGTTGCCTCGTCTTCAAGATCTATGGGCTGTGCATTAATTCTATCTGTGTAGGAATTTGCATGTTGTAAATGTATTTTGTATAGCATGCTAGAATATAGGAATTGATGTTCCTGTTGTTGTCAGATGATCATGTGATTTATTGTTTCCAACAAGCTGTTTATTATCGTTATTTTGGAACTTGACCTAGCACCCCCGCCATATGCTGCATGTTCAACTAGACTTGTAGAAAACTCCAACTTGGGCTAGGTTATTATTATTGCTTTAGACATTCCCACTCTGACATTTATTATTTCATCCTGGACTTAGAGTTTCCTCGCCCGGGTAGTGGGCCGAGAGGTCGGGTTGTTGTGGGATGCATTTTACACTCGTGTCTGGAGACCGAGTGGAGTCTGATAGCAGTCTATAGATCAGTGTTTCTTTTGGGAGCCGTCTGAGTGACAGTGGGTCTCGGCTGTGTAGTTTTCCAGCCTGTGAGTGAGACAGTGTCTTGTTGGTTACAGCCGATCTTGTTGATCGAGGATTTGGATTATAGCCTGCATGAGCCACATTTGAGCTCGACAGAGATGCGCGAATACTGTCCTCGGTGGGGTCGCGCCCCTCGAGTGCCACTCCGGAGTTGGGCTTGTTACTTGCTATCGCAACTTGTCGACGCAGTCCCTCTGGCTGGGCCAGTTTTGGCAGTCACGGATGCCCTACGTAAGTCCGGTCCTCCGTGGATGTAACGGCAGTAGGTAGGCGCAGGTTTGACTGGACCCGATGTGGCAGTCAGTATAGATTGGGTGATCTGAGTTGAGAGTTAGTAGATACACCATATTTCTTTCTGTTCCACTTCTTGAGCATCTAGATAGAGGCATAGTAGCTGTAGAGTTATATTTTTCCAGCTTTTCCTTCCAGCACTGCATTATTACCTTATGCCTCTAGTAGACTTAGTGGGCAGACTGTCGGGCTTGTTGGCGGCACTCACTGAGAACTACTGTGGGATGTAGTTCTCACACCCGCCGTGGTGTCTTTTCCCCAGGGACTTCTACTCCTGTTCCTGCTGCTCCAGTTGCTGATCCAGCTGATCGAGGTAAGGGAGTCGCGAGATAGATCCCTACCAGTCGTCGTCCAGAGAGTAGATGTACCCCCTTGCTTTTGAGAGTTCATGTTGAGAGACCTTTGTAGTGAGATATAGAGTTGTACTCTTCTTTTGCTTTTGAGAGACTTAGGTATTTTGGTGAGGACTTGGGTTGTATATTTTGGAGTTGTATTTATTTTATTTCAGCTTTTACCTTTCAGCTCTGATATCTGTATTGTGTAGATGATCTTTTGCAGGTTATTCGCTACGTCTATACGGGGCTTCCCGTATGGGCGGCGGATCTGTCGGCGAGCCCGGGTCGCAGTTTCGATCCCGGGGCGTGACAACGGTCAGACTGAAATACATTTTGTAAAGAAACGAAGTCAAAAACCCGAGAATACGACAAAATACTCGGCAGGCGGCGGCAACGACGCGCGACGGACGACGCGGCCGCGCGCGATGGACGACGCGGCCGCGATCGCTACCACCGCGTCGTCGCATGCCGTGCTGCCGCGCGGACACTGGCCCCGCGCGGCACTGCATGCGGCTCGGCCGCGCGGCACTAGCCACGCGCGGCGCCGCATGGGTGCCTGCCCCGCGCGGCGCTGCGACAGTCCGTGACGGCGGCGAAACCAAAAACAGAAGAAAAACCCCAAAATGACTTTGGAAGAGAGAGTCGCTTACCACGATTTCATCGGAGAAGGCGATCCGTTCACGCTCCCGGCTTCGGCACGTTGATCGGGTATGATCGGGTCCCTCCGCTTTCTCCTTCTTTCTTTCTTTTCTCCCCGGCTAGGGTTTCTTTCCGGGAAAAATGATTTCTCTCTCTTGATACGTACCGTAGAAATCCACATCCGGGTAATTAATAATTAATTAATTATTTATTTATTCATAAGAGATAATTCCTTATCTCCGCAAAAAGCGTGCACGATCTCTTGCACGGATTCCGATGCACCCTACGGTTACCGCGATCCTAAAAACTTCTTTCTGGGGGATCCGTAAGTCGGAATTTGGATCCGGTCACACCACCGTTCATCGTTTTTCGAGCTCTATCACAAAAAAATACCTGCACCACATGATTATCAACTTAAGAAAACCCGTTAATTCGGTTTCCTCTAACTTATACTTTATTAGCAGGAGGGTAAAACGTCACACGAAAAGTTGTGATATTACACCACACACCCCTTAAAAGGAGTTTCGTCCTCGAAACTTATCCTCAACCCTCGCTAAACAACTTAGGAAAACACTCTCTCATTTTTGTCTCTAGTTCCCAGGTCGCCTCGCGCTCCTCATGGTTACTCCATTGCACCTTCACGTAGGGGATCGTCCGGTTGCGTAGCTTTTTCTCCTCCCGCGCCAATATTCGTATCGGCGTTTCCTCTAAGCTCAAGTCCTCACGCAATTCGACGGCAGAGGCATCGAGGACGTGAGACGGGTCGGAAATGTATTTTCGGAGCATCGAGACGTGAAACACGTTGTGTACCCGTTCAAGGTTTGGTGGTAAGGCCAATCGGTATGCCACCGGGCCCACACCCTCCAAGATCTCGAACGGTCCCACATACTGTGGGCTCATTTTCCCTCGTAAGCCGAAGCGTCTGGTTCCCTTAGACGGTGATACACGAAGTAACACATGTTCCCCCACCATAAATTCCAATTCACGTCGCCTCTGATCCGCATAGCTCTTCTGCCGACTCTGGGCGGTCAACAGCCGCTGCCTGATAAGGCGCACCTTTGCCTCAGTTTCCTCTAGTAGGTCTGGCCCCAAATGCTTTCGCTCCCCCAAGTCGTCCCAGCAAATAGGCGATCGACAACGGCGTCCGTACAAGGCTTCGTACGGCGCCATCTGAATACTTTCTTGGTAGCTGTTATTGTAGGCGAATTCCACGAGGGGCAGGTAACGCGACCATCCCTCACCCAGATCCAGCACCCAAGCTCGAAGCATATCTTCGAGGATCTGGATTACCCGTTCCGATTGCCCGTCCGTCTACGGGTGGAAGGCCGTGCTGAACTGCAGTTTGGTCCCCAGTGCCTGCTGTAGGCTCCGCCAGAAACTTGTCACAAAGCACGTATCCCTATCAGAAGTTATCGACGTTGGTACTCCGTGCAACCTTACCACCTCGTCGATGTAGGTTTGCGATAGCCGGTCTCGGGTCCACGTCGTGTGGATAGGTAGAAAATGGGTCGATTTCGTCAGACGGTCCACTATGACCCATATCGCGTCGTGTCCATGTTGCGATCGCGGAAAACCGGTTACGAAGTCCATGGTAATCCATTCCCATTTCCACTCTAGTATGGGTAATGGCTGTAGTTTCCCTGCCGGTCGCTGATGTTCCGCTTTCACTTGTTGGTACACCAAACAATGCGCCACGAATTGCATCACATCACCCTTCAATTTGGGCCACCAAAAGGTCTGCCTCAGGTCTTTGTACATCTTTGTATCTCCGGGATGCGCAGTGTAGGGGGCATTGTGCGCTTCCGTCAGAATCTCTTTCTTTATTTCTGGCACATCGGGCACACAAATTCGTCCCCGAAACCTTATTACATTATCCAAGCCTATCGTAAAATCCCCACCTTGCTCCGGGGATATTCTATCCCGCACCAGTTGCAATTGCGTGTCCGTTGATTGGCCTTCCAGGATCCTCTCGATCAGCGTGGGCTTAACCACCAAGGACAGGAGTTGCGCAACCGCACCCGCTGGCACTACCTCCAGCCTCAATTGCGAAAACTCTGTGATTAAACGTTCTTGTTGGGTAAGGACGCTCAACGCCGTTTCTCCCATCTGTCCCTTCCGGCTTAAGGCATCGGCCACCACATTTGCCTTCCCGGGGTGGTAGTGGATGGACAAATTATAGTCTTTCAGTAGTTCCAGCCATCGCCTTTGCCGTAAGTTTAGTTCATTCTGCGTGAACAGGTATTTGAGGCTCTGGTGGTCGGAAAACACGTTCCAGTGCGCCCCGTAGAGATAATGTCTCCAGAGCTTTAGGGCAAACACGACTGCCGCGAGTTCCAGGTCATGTGTAGGGTAGTTCTGCTCGTAGTCCATGAGCAGTCTTGATGCATATGCTATGACCTTCCCTTGTTACATTAGTACGCTTCCAAGACCGCTTCGAGATGCGTCACAATAGATCTCATAGTCCTCTCCGGGCTTTGGCAATGTGAGTGTCACGCCCCGGGGTCGAAACTGCGCCCCGGGCTCGCCAATAGATCCGCCGCCCATACGGGATGCCCCGTATAGACGTAGCGACTAACCTGCAAAGAAACATCTATACTAACAGATATCAGAGCTGAAATAGAAAAAGCTGAACTAAAAACATAAAATACAACTACCTCTCAAGTGTAAATATACAAATCATCCTCACCACAAAATACAAGTGTCTCTCAGAAAAGCAGGAAATAAAAGGTACAACTCGATACCTCACTACAAAGTCACTCGACATAACACACACCAAAATAGTACAGCTGGGGTACATCTACTCTCAATCTGAGTATGACGGGAAGGGATCTATCTCGCGACTCCCTTACCTTGGTCTGAAGGAGCTGGATCAGCAACTGGAACAGCAGGAACCGGAGCAGAAGTCCCTGGGGAAAAAGACACCACAACGGGTGTTAGAACTACCTCCCACAGTAGTTCTCAGTGGGTGCCGCCAACAAGCCCGACGGTCTGCCCACTAAGTCCACTAGAGGCATAAAGTAACATTTGCAGTTCTTTAACGAAAAGCTGGAAAGGTAAAGTCTACAGCTACTATGCCTCTATCTAGATGCTCAAGGAGTGGGACAGGAAGAATAGTATGCCACAACTAACTCTCACTGAGATCACCCAATCTAAACTGACTGCCGCATCGGGTCCAGTCAAACCTGCGCCTACCTACTGCTGTAGGTATGTCCGTAGCTGCCAAAACTGGCTCAGCCAGAGGGACACAGGCATCGACAAGTCGCGATAGAGAGCTCAATCTCACGCTGGTACTACAACCCGGTATCTAGCTCAATCTCAACGCCGGTACTACAACCCGGTCTTGCCTACTCCGGAGTGGCACTCGAGGGGAGCGACCCGCTCGAGTCAATAAGTAACCCATATCAAGTATCTCTGCAAGGTATCTCTGTCAAGTACAAATGTGGCTCATGCAGGCTATGATCCAAATCCTCGATCAACAAGATCGGCTATAACCAACAATCACAGTCTCACTCACTGGGTGGAATCTACACAGCTGAGACTCACTGTCACTCTGACAGCTCCCAAAAACCCAGATCTACCATCACTATCATTCTCCCAAAGAAAGCTGATCTATAGACTGCTATTAACTCCACTCGGTCCCCAGACACGAGTGCAAATGCATCCCACAACCACCCAACCTCCCAGCCCACAACCCGGGCGAGAAAACTAAATCCAGGAATGATAAGTATAATAAGTGATGTGGGAATGTCTAAAGCAATAAAGAAAACTTGCCCAAGTTGAAGTTTTCTACAGTCTGGCTGAACATGATACATATGACAGGGGTGCTAGGTCAAGTTCCAAGATCTAATTAATTAGCATGTAGTAGGAATCACATGGAGATCACAAAATTCGACAACTAGTATACAAGAGTACAACATACAGTTTACACATGCTTTTAAAATCATTTGCTAGCATGCATGCTCCTACAATCATAGAATTAGCGTGCAGTCCATAGATTTTGCAAGCAAGGTCACCCGCCTGAACGTGCCAACTGTCCGGGGTTGCACAGCCAAGAAAGCCCAGAAACTGTCAAATCACAAAATCCACCAAGTCGACAACATGGTAGCAGTGCTCAAAACCTCCTGGGTACAAGACATACACCAAAATTACACTTAATCCACAAAATTTCCAAGTTCTAAAAATCTGTCGTGAACAGTCCCATAAACATGAAAATTCTACCTGGAAATCATCTTCCAAAAATTCCAATAAAAATGTGACGGCAATCCTCGCGAAGAGTAGATGTCGATAGAGTCTAGAATCGTTGAAATCCGATGTCCGGATGAGGAGATAAAAATTCATCAAGCAGGTGCTGTCCAACTCAACCATCAGCCGCAAAGGGGGTTAAAAACGTACCCAAAACCCCAAGAAAAGCTCAGTTCCAAAAAAAGTGGCCAACACAAATAACTTTTTGTTTTGCAGGTTTTTAAGTCTTAGTTCTTACTCTTTTTGAATTTTTTTTACTCCCTTAATTTTTGTAATATTGGCTAACTTCAGTGACAAAAAGGGGGAGAGAGATATGAACATTTGGCACATATTTATGAGAACTTTGGACATTTAAAACTTGGAAGGTAAGTATGACAACAACTTTTCTTTGTATTGATTATGAATGCATGCCTCGACTAACTATTCGACTAACTATTTGGGCATGTAATATTACTAACAAGTTGTTTGATGACTAACATACTTGTGACATTTGGAATTTAATGCTTAGATGATATGTGAATTGCTTTGATTGCTTATTTCATACATATCTGATTTTGTAAATGTCATGGTGAGTATAAACTTCATCTCTCTGTTTGGTTTTTGAATGTCAAATTCTTGAGGTGTCTAACGATTTCATTTGCCAAGAATTATTTCTTTTGCAGAGAGTACAAACGTCTAAGTCTAGAGTCTATTTTAGGAGTTTATCTCATGTATTTATTTTATTTGGATCATAATTGTAAATTTTTGTTGTATGGTGATAACAACAAAAATATCTTTTTGAATTTTCGTTAAGTGGATTTTTTTTTTTTTGTCACGAAACCGCCAAAGGGGGAGATTGTTAAGGAATTTGTATTGGCGTATTTCGTGAAAGTGTTTAAGTCTTGAAGATTGAAGATGAAGATGTCTTGTGGTGGTCCAGAATCCCATGCAGTTTTTCTGGTGAATCCATTATGTAGAACACCTATTGTTGGTGTGTCTGGCCCATAGTGCATCAAAGGGATGTCACAGATGGACCCTGTGAGGTATCTTTTGCTGTATTGGCCTTCGGCTGCATTTGTCAAAAATTTGAAAAGGTTTTTGGCCAAACAGAGGTTGGAATTGGATTCAACACGGAAAAACGCTTGAAAACGGCTATTTGCTTGTTTGATTCTGAGTCTAGATGCCCAAAAACGGACTCCCGGAAGTTTTTATTGTCTTTTGGTGCATAGGGGGGGCCGTGGACCGCCGGCATGCCACGTGGCGGCCCGTTATTGGCCGGTCCGCAGCACTCGGTCCACATAGAGGCGCGGCTGGGTGCATAGGCCCGGCGCTGGACACGTGTCAGGTGCTGATTGGCCGGCGCAGAGTGCGCGGTCCACGGGGTTTGGCGCGGCGGTGCATGGACCAGGGCGGGGGACATGTGGCAGCCCCCGGTTGGTCGGTGCACGCGGCGCGGTCCACGGAACCCGAAGTAGGGTGCGTGGACCGGGTGCAGGGGACACGTGTCGGCGTGCCATTCACGGGCTCACGAGGCGCGGCGCACGGGGGGGCGGTCGGGCGCCTCGGGGAGCGTGCGTGGCAAGCGGCCAGAGCGGCGCCTGCCCGCACGTGTGACCGCGACAGTGTCGGGACACGTGCCACGCTGCCACTCGCGGGCGCCACCTACCCGTTTGACCGGGTAGGTGCCATGCGGCGACGGCAGGCGCACCCTGCACAGCTGTTTGCTGTGCGGGACACGCGTCCGCCCCCGGGAGGGCCACGTGGCCGCTCCTGGCACGCCCCGCACAGCTGTTTGCTGTGCGGGTGACGTGGCCGCTCCAGGGCAATTCGGGCGCATTTCGGCGGTATAATGTGCCACCGGTTTCGGGCGCCCGAGACCTGGTCCAGCGCCCGAAACCGGGGACACAGAGGGCATTAATCCAAATGTTTTGTGGGCCTATTTAAGCCCGAGCCCCATGTAGAATACCGGGATTTCGGATGGCGCGCCGACCACGCGAGATGGCGTGGAGCAGAGAAATTGCCTCGGGCATGTTCCACTTGTGTCTTCAGTTGAGTTCGGGTTGATTCGAATCTATGCTGAAGGCCCAGCTCGATTCGGAGTTTTCCGGGCTATGGGCGCCGACAGAGGCTTGGTTTGGGAAGCACCGACTCCACCGTGGTGTGCAGAAAATTTAGGAAACACTTGGAGCAGGTGTATTTTATAATTACAGCGGAGTTCGGGAGGTGTCGGACTGACGCGGAGGACCCGAAGGTGAAAAGTGAGTTGGAACTAGCAATTTTGGAGCCGGTTTTTGGATTGAGTACACCGACTCCACAGTTGAGCATTTTGAGTTGGAAAAGCTTTGGACATGTGTATTTTCAGATTACGGCGGAGTTCGGGAGGTTTCGGGCCGGTGCGGAGACCCCGAAGGCAAAAGTGACTTGAAGTTGGCCTATTAAGCGATTAATTTATTTAATTAATTAATTATAGGAGTTAATTATTTGGCTTTAGCCTGTGTTATAGAGAAAGGGAAATAAGAGTGTGGATTAGAGAATCCAATTAAATTAGAGGAATAAGATATTTTGGAGGTGCATTTATGGCTGCCAACAACCCCCCCTTAATTAGCCCACCTCTAATTAATTCGGGCCATGTCATCGCCTCCTTCAAAAGATGAAATAGAGGAAAAAGTTTAGAACAGAGGAAAGAAAGAAGGTGGAAGAAGGAGAAGAAGTAGTTGAAAGAGAGGAAGAAAAAAAAATGGAAATGAGAGGAGTGTTGTGAGGACTTGCTATTAGAAGCCTTATGGAGCCGAGCGGAGCGCCCGTCGAGCCTTGATCGAGGTATGTGGCTTTTGCAGTTTTTTTTTGTAGAAGCTTTGTTTTTGGGTTTTGGTTGGTTGGAATGGGAACCTGAGGAAGTTTTAAGCTTGTGGCCCTTACGGAGGGTTGTGCCGCTGCAGGGTACCGCGCAGGCACGAAATGGCGCCGCGCGCGGATGGCATTGGTTCGCAGCTGCGGGCGCAGCGAGGGCGGGCGCTGCAGCAGCACACGCAGCGGGCGAGCGCTCGGGCGCCGCGCGGCTGGCAGCGCGCGCGGGCGCCGCACCGCGCGCGGGCGCCGCACCGCGCGCGGGCTCCGCGCGGCGGGCAGCGCGCAGCTGGCTGCAGCGCTCGGGCGCCGCGCGGCTGGCAGCGCGCGCGGGCTCCGCGCGGCGGGCAGCGCGCGGCTGGTAGCAGCACACTGTTGGCGCGGCTACTGCGTGCGTTGGCGAGCGTGCTGGTGGCCGTTTCCGGCGGGCCTGTACGCGCACGCCGTGTTTGTGGGTTGCCCGGGTGTCGCGTGGACGTTTTGTGGACCGTTTTGACGCGGCTTTTGTCCCTTTTGCTCTCACAGGACGGCGCCAATTGTGGCGGTTTTCGACTTGGTGCCGCGTGGAGCTCGGATCAAGTGCGCGGTAGGGTGTTGGCGGCTGTTAGCTCGAGGCAGTGGAATGAGAAGGAGAAAGAATCCTTGTGTGAGCAGGGTGTGTGCTTGGGTTACTTGTGAGTGTTGTGAGCAGAGAATTGATTTTTTAAGATTTTGTTTTGTGGAGTTATGTTTCTGCTGTGAGCTTGTATTGTTTTAAGTGTAAGCTATGATTTGTGGTGGACTTTTGATGATGTAGTAGTGGTTGTATGTGGTGAGTACAGATGCAACTTGAGAGAGAGTAGGTGGATTTGAATATTTGGGTTGGTGCTATGAGTTATGGAGTGTACAGTGGGTGTTTGTGTGTGCATTTGAGGCTGTGATGTTGGTGGTGGACTGGTTGAGTGCTGGAGCTTCTGTTTGCACCTTAATTTGGCCGTGGAGTGAGCCGGTTGCGCGCAGGTTTTTGTGAGGACTCGAGGGAATTTATTTGATCTTCCGGGGGTTTTTTTTTTCGTGGTTCGCGACTGTGCGCGCGCGCGGTGCAATTCTCGAAGTTTCGTCAGTTTGGAGTATCGGCGCTTCACCGACTTCAGCGTTTGCCTGCGGAAAGCGTTCCAGGTGGGTTGGAATTTCTCCAAAATGTGTGGAATGCCCTTTAAAGCTATTGAATGCAAGTTGATCATGTATATTATGTTATTTTTCCCTGTAATTAAATCTGATAGTTGCCTGGATTTTTCTGTAAAATTTATTGGAACCCCGGATTATTTTTAGTAGACTCCTAATATTATATGACACTAGGTTTCATGTTTTGTTTGCATCGTAATCGCACCTGAACCGTTTTAAAAATCGAGAAATCCATTTTAAGGAAAATCAATGTTTTCAAAGTGGTTTTTAAATATTGAGTTGCCAAAGGTATGGCATAGGTTCAGGGTGCTTGTATTGTGAGGACCCGAATCCCCACTTAAGAGATTACTGATGGATTAGTGGCCTTTGGGGGTGTTTGTGCGCGTGTCGGGCCCAAGAAATGGATTTACGGTGCAATTTGGGACTTAGTTGCATCACCGGAGGCCTGCGTGGTGTGTCGGTGGTGTTTGTGCCTAATTTGGACATAAGTGATGGACTTCGGGCTTAGAAAGGGATCACGTGGGTAATTGGAAGACCCGTCGAGTGTTTGGAAGTGGTTTCGCGCGACACAGATGTCAAAATTGGACTCAGGGCGAAGTTTAGATAAAGGATCACCTCTCCGGATGCCTTCGGCAATTTTTAGAGTTGGAATTTGGCCAATCGGACATCGTATTTGGAATCAGCGCGCGAAAATGATGAATTTGGACTATTTACTTGCCTTTTTCGGAGCCCGGATGACACGCGTGTTTTTCGAGATGCGTGCGCGAATCTCGAGACGGCGCGTGGATCCCGAGGTGCGGTGCGGGGCGCACTGCGCGAGAGGCGCAGCTGGCGCGTTGGGAAAACGCGCCAGCCTGCGCGGGGGGGGGGGGGGGGGCGCCACGTGGCAGGCTCCCATTTGCGCCTGCGCGGGCGCGGGGGGGCGCGCACCCGTGTGGCGCCCGGGGTGTCCCGCACCTGGGTGGCACGGTGTAACGCGCCCGTGTGGCGCACGGGCTGCGTCGCCCACGTGGCGCGCAGGGATGCGCGCCGCGTGGCGCAGGGGGCGCGCGCCTGTGCCCGGTGCGTGCGCCCCTGTGCTGTGGACCGCCAGGCGGCGGGCCCTCATTGGAGGGCCCGTGGACCGAGTCCATGGGAGCCACCCCTCTCCCTTTTCTTCTTCCTCTCCCTTTTCTTCTTCTTCCTTCTCCACCCCGCACCATTTCTCCTCCCTTTTTTCTTCTTCTTCTCCAACCGAGTGCGAGAGGGAGTGAGGGAGGGATTTGCGTGGGGTGCGGCGGTGCGCCGTGGACCTCGCGGAGTGAGCGAGGTGTTCCAAGGCCGGTCGAGTGGCGCGACGTTGTCGAAGTAGGTCCCGCGTGTTGTTTTTGTGGTATTTTTTGGCACAATTTTGAGGCATCCTTTTGGACTTTGGATTTGACCCTGTGCCTTTTTGCGTTAGGGACCGTGTTTTACTACACCGTTTTGCGCGCGGATTTCGACACCGTCCTCCGTTTTGCATGCAGACTCCGTTTTGCGCGCGGATTTCGGCACCGTGCTCCGTTTTGCATGCGTACTCCGTTTTGCGTGCGGATTTCGGCATCGTGCTCCGTTTTGTGTGCGGACTCCGGCGGCATGCACCGTTTTGCGTGCGGACTCCGTTTTGCGCGCGGATTTCTGCACCGTTCTCCGTTTTGCGTGCGAACTCCGGTGGAGGCAAGGAATCGCGTGGAGGCCAATTGCAAGTGTCTACGAGCAATTGGTGGCTAACCGAGGTGGGTGGCCATATCTTCAAGTTTAATGGACTGAACATTAAATCTGCTATAGTAGGACTATGCATGATAGTGGACTCTTGTGTAGCATGCTAGAATGTAGGAACTGTTATTCCTTATATTTATCTGAGGATCTTATGATCCCTTTTCCTTCCTACCACCTATTAAATTGTAGTTATCTTGGAACTTGACCTAGCACCCCCGTTATATGTTGCATGTGTAACCAGACCAGTAGAAAACCCTCACTTGGGCTAGGGTTATTTATGTTTAGACATCCACACTGTTCTTTCATTCCTGGACTTAGTGTTATCCTCGCCCGGGTAGTGGGCCGAGAGGTCGGGACTTTCTGTTCGTGTGGGATGCATTTGCACTCGTGCTTGGGAGCAGAGTGGAGTCTGGTAGTTGTAGTGGGTCGCTTTTCTGTGCCGGGAGCCGTTTGGGTAAACGGTAGTCCCGGGAGGTCTTGTATCCCTGTTTGTGCTGTCGCCACTGTGTTAGTGGCAGTTGTGTGTTAGTTGGACCTAGAACCCAGAACCCTTTTGACATACACATGATTTTAGTCTATCGATGTTTCCTTCCAAGCATCGAAGGGCCGCTGAAGTCTGTTCTTGTTTGATTGGACAAAGGCATCAGCCCTTCGGGGTTTGGGTAAACACTTGTTTTCTAACTGTTTTCCTAAAAGGAATTAAAAATCATTAAAAATGGGTTTCTCCTCAAATTAAGATGGTTCTTCAAAGAGGGAACTACTTTTAGTCCTCACCCGCGTGGGTCGAGTGAAAATGGTTTTCAGAAACAAATGTCACCCTTTTTCCTGAAAATTTCCCCACTCGTAAGGATTCGAGTGGTCTGGGTTCTAGGGGACATCCCTTTGTCGGGACGGAAGCCACGGGGGCCGAGCCTGGAACCTATTCTTGTTTGATAGGGTTGTAGGTGTTGGTTTCCAGGAACTTCCGGGCCCTAGCTGATATCTTCTGCGTGTTGTACCGAGATTGTCGTGTTCCCGAACTGTAAGGAGGGCCGGGAACTTCGATAGGCGGAGCCTAGAGTCTGTTCTTGTTTGATAGGGTTCTTAGCACCGACCTATCGGGTTTTCCAAACCCTTATGGTGTCGGCCCTTCCTGAGTTATCGGTGTGGTTGGTGTTCTGTTGTGGGAGCCGTTGGGGTTGACGGTGGTCCCGGGTCGTTGAGTGTTGTCCAACCAGTTTTGTTAGCCCTGAGTTGTGGGTCGTTCCTGGCTGTGGAGTATCTCCAGCCAGTGTGTGTTGTGCTGCGAGCTATTGGAGAGGCTAGTGTCTCGTGTTTCGTGAGAGCTGATCAGCTGAGTCGTCGAGAGTGTTCCGACTGTTGTGCGAGATGTTTGAGGATTGAGTCTTTCCGTTCAGTGTGTGAGCGTGGATTTTGACTATAGCCTACAGTGCCACTTTGAGCTCGACAGAGTGCGCGGATACCTTCTTCCTCGATGGGGTCGCTCCCCTCGAGAGCCACGCCCGGGGTGGATTTGTTACTTTTGTATCGCGACTTGTCGACGCGGTCCCTCTAGCTGAGCCAGTTTTGGCAGCCACGGACGCGGTCCCTCTGACTGAGCCAGTTTTGGCTGTCACGGACGCCCTACGTCAGTCCCGTCCTTTTGTGGATGTGCGGCAGTAGATAGGCGCAGGTTTGACTGGACCCGATGTCACGCCCCGGGGTCGAAACTGCGACCAGGGCTCGCCAACAGATCCGCCGCCCATACGGGAAGCCCCGTATAGATGTAGCAACTACCTGCAAAAGATCAACTACACTAACAGATATCAGAGCTGAAAGGTAAAAGCTGAATTAAAATAAATACAACTCCCAATAATATACAACAAGTCCTCACCAAAAGTACATAAGTCTCTCAAAAGTGGAAGAAAAGTACAACTCTAATCCTCACTACAAAGGTCTCTCAATAAGAAACTCTCAAAAATATAAAAAGGGTACATCTACTTTCTGGATGATGACTGGTAGGGATCTAGCTCGCGACTCTCTCGCCTCGGTCAGAAGGATCAGCAACTGGATCAACAGGAACAGGAGTAGAAGTCCCTGGGGAAAAAGACACCACAACGGGTGTGAGAACTACTTCCCACAGTAGTTCTCAGTGGGTGCCGCCAACAAGCCCGACGGTCTGCCCACTAAGTCTACTAGAGGCATAAAGTAATAACGTAATACTAAATGAAAGAGCTGGAAAGGAAAAACTCAACAACTACTATGCCCCTATCTAGATGCTCAAAAAGTGGAATAGATGGAAACATGATGCATCTACTAACATATCAGTATAGTCACCCAATCTGAACTGACTGCCTCCTCGGGTCCAGTCAATCCTGCGCCTACCTACTGCCGCACATCCCGGAGGAACAAACTTACGTAGGGCGTCCGTAGCTGCCAAAACTGGCTCAGCCAGAGGGACTACGTCCATAACTGCCAAAACTGGCTCAGTCAGAGGGACTACGTCGACAAGTCGCGATACAAAAGTAACATATCCACCCCGGGCGTCGCTCTCGAGGGGCACAACCCCACCGAGGAAAAGGTATTCGCGCACTCTGTCGCTCAGGTGGCACTGCAGGCTATAGTCAAAATCCGCGCTCACGCTCTGAACGGAAGGACTCAATCCTCAACATCTCTCACAATAGTCGGAGCACTCTCGACGACCCAGCTGATTAGCTCTCACGAAACACGAGACACTAGCCTCTCCAACAACTCACCGCACAAAACATACTGGCTGGAGATACTCCACCGCCAGGATCGACCCACAACTCAGGGCTAACAAAACTGGTCGGACAACACTCAACGACCCGGGACCACCGTCAACCCCAACGGTTCCCAACAACACAGGCCGGAAGATACTCGATGGCCCGGGACCACCGTTAACACAACGGCTCCCCCCCGACAGAACATCAAACTCATAGAAGACACCAACCAGGGCCCGAAAGTTCTGGGAGACCAACACCTACGACTCTATCAACAAGAACAGGTTCCAGGCTCGGCCCCCGTTGTAGAGTACCGGAATTTCGGATGATGCACCGACCTCGCAAGATGGCATGGCGCGGAGAAATCGCCTTGGGCGTGTTCCATATTGGTTTATTGTTGAGTTCGGGTTGATTCGGATCAACGTAGAAGCCCCAGCTTGAATCGGAGTTTTCCGGGCCTTGTACGCAATAGAGGATCGGTTTGGGAAGCACCGACGCCATCGTGGTGTGCAGAAAAATTAGGAAACACTGGGAGCAGGTGTAATTTATGTTTACAGCAAAGTTCGGGAGGTTTCGGACTAACGCGAAGGACCCGAGGGCAAAAAGTTGGTTTTAGTTGGCTTGTTGGAATATTTTATTCATTTGTTTAATTAAGTTTAGGCTTAATTGAGTGTGCTGTTGAGGTGGGGTGTTGGCAGGGAGGAGTTGGTGGTGTGTGGTTAATTAAGGTGGGTGGGTTTGATGAGTTTAATCAAATCCCTTAATTAACTCCTTTTGCTTTTTAAGCAACCCCTCTTTAAAAGGCTCCACCTCACCACCTCCTTCTCCAAAAAGGGTGTCCTCCTGTTAGCTTGGAGTGAAGCAGAGGAAGGAGAAGGAAGGAAGGAGGAAGGAGAAGAGGGGTTTGAAGGAAGGTGTTCTTGGGCATTTTCTTCTCCGAGCGTGGACGTGGAGCCGAGCGAGGGTCGGCGTGCCGCGAGGAGGTTGGTGTTATTTTATTATTATTTTTGCAAGCTTGGGTTTTTTCCTCTTCCCTTCTCTTTTCCTGTGGTGGGCCGGTGGACTGGTTGTCCGGGGTGGCGGTGCTGCTCGAGTCGCCCACGCGCTTTCCGGTGGCGCGTGGCTGAGTTGGGCTGCCGCTGCGCGGGCGCGCATGAGCGCCGCGCGCAGCCTGCGCCCTGCTGCCATGGTTGTGCAGCAGGGCGTCGGACGGCCTTGGGGGTGCGGCATGGGGCCGCGCGGTCCTGCAGGCCGCGCGCGGGGCGCGCGGCACTGCAGGGGTGCCGCGCGGGCGGCCCCTGTGCCGCGCGGTCCTGCAGGCCGCGCGCTGGGCGAGCGGCACTGCATGGGTGCCGCGCGACACTGCAGGGGTGCCGCGCGGGCGGGCCTTTGGGCCCCGCGGCCCTGCAGGCAGCGCGCTAGGCGCGCGGCACTGCAGGGGGCCGCGCGACGGCCCTTTGGGCCCCGCGGCCCTGCAGGCCGCGCACGGGGCGCGCGGCACTGCAGGGGGCCGCGCGTTGGGCGCGCAGCGCCGCAGAGGGCCGTGCGGGCGGCCCTTTGGGGCCCCGCGACCCTGTAGGCTGCGCGCTGGGCGCGCGGCGCCGCAGAGGGCCGCGCGGGCGGCCCTTTGGGGCCCCACGACCCTGCAGGCCGCGCGCTGGGCGCGCGGCGCCGCAGAAGGCCGCGCGGGCGGCCCTTTGGGGCCCCGCGACCCTGCAGGCCACGCGCTGGGCGCGCGGCGCCGCAGAGGGCCGCGCGGGCGGCCCTTTGGGGCCCCGCGACCCTGCAGGCCGCGCGGTGGGCGCGCGGCGCTGCAGAGGGCCGCGCGGGCGACCCTGCAGGCCGCGCGCTAGGCGCGCGGCACTACAGGGCACCGCGCAGGCGCCCTTGTGTGCCGCGCGGGCGGCCCCTGTGCCGCGCGGCACTGCTGGGCGCCGCGCGGGCGGCCTTCGTGCTGCGCGGCTGGGCCAGTGCCGCGCGGCTGGGTTTTTGGGGCCGTGCAGCTGCGCCGCAATCGCCGCGCAGGCTGCGACTCGGCGACGCGCTGCGGCGTGTGTGCGCGATGGGTTTTCCGCGCAACGCGCGGTGTTTCTCATCGCCGGATGGGTTTCTTTCACCTTTGTGAGCGCGGTTTTCGACCGCGGGTTTTCTGATCCCGGTTTCTCTTCTTATCTCGCAGTTGTGGCTTTGTGCTAGCTTCCTACGTGACCGGTAGCGCGTGTTTTGCCGCGTGGAGCTGCGGGATCGCATCGGGACCTCCGTTTGGCGCACGGTTTGCAGATTTATCGCAGGTGGGTTGGTTTTCTTCCAAAAGCACGGTATGCTCTTAATGCGTTCGAATGCAAGGTATCGTGACCCCTATTGCATTATTTTCATTATCTAATGACTGCCGGATAGCCGTGGTATGTTGTGAGAAACACTTTATTCAGGATCTGACCCTTAAGCTATGTTGGGTATGTGCTATGACAGAGCTGGTAGAGGGTTCAGGATGTTAGAGGGTTTTTCAGACTTTAGTCGAGGGATGTTGTTCCGACATGGACATGGGTGTGAGTGTTGTCAATTGAACATTAGCGTTCTTCCGTTCTAGTTGATCGCGGGCTTTAGCCGGCATATGCTAGTTGCTGAGACAGATGAGACATGTTGAAACTCGGCGGGGTCGCTCCCCTCGAGTCACGCTCTGCAGGCGTAGTTGTATTGATATCACTGGCCGAGTTACCAGAGGGATAAATATCACTGGCCGAGTTACCAGAGGGATAAATATCACTGGCCGAGTTACCAGAGGGATAATTATCACTGGCCGAGTTACCAGAGGGATAAATATCACTGGCCGAGTTACCAGAGGGATAAATATCACTAGCCGAGTTACCAGAGGGCTGAATATCACTGGCCGAGCTGCCAGAGGGATAAACATCACTGGTCGAGTTGCCAGGTGGATAAGTATCACTGGCCGAGTTACCAGAGGGATAAATATCACTGGCCGAGTTACCAGAGGGATAAATATCACTGGCCGAGTTACCAGAGGGCTGAATATCACTGGCCGAGCTGCCAGAGGGATAAACATCACTGGCCGAGTTGCCAGGTGGATAAGTATCACTGGCCGAGTTACCAGAGGGATAAATATCACTGGCCGAGTTACCAGAGGGATAAATATCACTGGCCGAGTTACCAGAGGGATAAACATCACTGGCCGAGTTACCAGAGGGATAAATATCACTGGCCGAGTTGCCAGGTGGATAAATATCACTGGCCGAGTTACCAGAGGGATAATTATCACTGGCCGAGTTACCAGAGGGATAAATACCACTGGCCGAGTTACCAGATGGATAAATATGCCCTGGCCAAGTTACCAGGTGGTTACTGGAAGGAATTAAGGTGGCTTTCTAGTGTCTTGTGAGAGTTCTAGCATTTCCAGTGCGGGGGCGGAAACTATGGGCGGCTATGCCTACAGCCTGTTCTTGTATGATAAGGGTTGTAGGGGGCAGTCGTTCATAATTTCCAGGCCTCCCGTGAGAGAGATTGAGAACTTATTCCCTGCGTTGCATCGAGACATGTAGTGGAGATTCATTTCCAGCATTTCTATCTATCTATCTATCTATCTATCTGTTTTTGTCTCCAGCAGACTTAGTGGGCGTACCGTGGGTTTTAGCGTTGGTACCCACTGAGATCTGCCTGTTGCAGTAGATCTCACACCCGCTGTGATGACAGGTGTTCCTGAGGCAACCGTTCCAGGTTTGGCTCGTTCGGAGTTTTCAGACCGAGGTAAGGGCATGGCCGACTAGTTCCTACCCGAGTCTGTGGGGTCAGTGTTAGAGTCACTTATACTTTTTAGTTTCCACTTTTGTACCAGATAGTGTTTTTGTACTTATGTTGTGGGAGATAGTGGACTGGTGTACTTGGACTTTTCATCACTTAGTGATTCAGCTTCCTTTCAGCTCTGATACTTGTGTAGCTATAGATCTCTTTTGCAGGTTAGACGCTTCGTCTGTACGGCAGTTTCCATACAGACGGCGGATCTGTTGGCGAGCCCGGGTCGCAGTTCGACCCCGGAGCGTCAGAGACATTCACCAGCAGGAAATGTGAGATGAATCTCGGCTGAGCCAGGGTTATATAGCGGGTAGAGCGAGGCTCCCCGGCTAATGACCATTGTGGGTGGAGTGCAGCTCCCCACAAGGTCGGCTAAGGCTAGCGAGATGAGTCTCACATCGCCTGGTGCTTGTGAGTGTGCTTGAGCCTGACGTGGATGTCAGGGCTTAAAGGGGGGAAGAATGTGACAACCCCGGAATTTGGATTAGTCCTATATATAAATGATATAATAGGACTAAATCTCTTAACCCGGCTATAGCATTTTGGATGGTAGCAAGATCCAAGAGGTTATGAGAGTTAAGCGTGCTAGAGCTAGAGTAGTTCTAGGATGGGTGACCCCCTGGGAAGTGGGGCGTCACACCCGTGGCTTTCGTCCCGACAAAGGAACGGTCCCTAGAACCCAGACCACTCGAATCCTTTCGAGTGGGGAGAATTACAGGAAAAAGGTGACATTTGTTAGTGAAACCCATTTTCACTCAACCCACGCAGGGCGAGGACTAAAAGTTGTTCCCTTTTTGAAAAACTATCTTGATTTAAGGAGAAACCCATTTTTAATGATTTTAGTTCTTTTAGGAAAAATAGTTAGAAAACAACTATTTTATACCCAAACCCCGAAGGGCTGATGCCTTTGTCCAATCAAACAAGAACAGACTTCAGCGACACTTCGATGCTTGGAAGAAAACATTGATAGACTAAAATCATGCGTATGTCAAAAAGGTTCTGGGTTCTAGGTCCAGCTAACACAAGCACACAACCGCCACTAACACAGTGGCGACAGCACAAACAGGGATACAAGACCTCCCGGGACTACCGTTTACCCAGACGGCTCCCGGCACAGATAAGCGACCCACTACAACTACCAGACTCCACTCTGCTCCCAAGCAAGAGTGCAAATGCATCCCACACTAAAAGAAAGTCCCGACCTCTCGGCCCACTACCCGGGTGAGGATAACACTATGTCCAGGAATGAAAGAATAGTGTGGATGTCTAAACATAAATAACCCTAGCCCAAGTGAGGGTTTTCTACTGGTGTGGTTACACATGCAACATATGACGGGGGTGCTAGGTCAAGTTCCAAGATAACCATAATTAAACAGGTAGTAGGAAGGAAAAGAGATCATAAGATCAACAGATAAATACAAGGAATAACCATTCCTACATTCTAGCATGCTAAATAAGAATCCATTATCATGCATGTTCCTACTATAGCAGATTTACTATACAGTCCATAAAACTTGGAGACAAGGCCACCCACCTGAAGGCGCTAACTGTCCAAGATCCAGCAGCTGAAAACACCAGGAACAACAACCTCCAGAAAAAAATCCTCAGTCCCATAATCTGTCACGCCCCGGGGGTTTGTTTTAGCGGAAACGATTCATAAAAGTCGAATATTTGACGGGTAATTTTTTTTTGTTTAAAAGAGAACCCCTCTTCCCCGGCACGTGCCCAGACCCGCCACACATACAGGGTCACTCTGCAACCGGACAGAGTCTCCCCTGTACGTGCACGGCGTAGCGTTCAGTACATGTTCCAACATACACAGCCAATCAATCACAACAATCATTCACAATCAACCAGCATTCTAAACTAATAAAAGAAGAACACATGGCCGATCAGTTTGGAAAGAACAAATCCATAGTTTTGAAAGAGCGCCTACCCGGCGCTTACGTTTTTGAAAGCCAGTTTCGAAGTCAGCATAAATCCACAAGGTTTGAAAGCGGTGCCCACCCGACACCAAGTTTTGAAATCCCTTTCGCAATCCGTAAATCCACAGGGTTTTGAAACCAGTGCCCACACGACACTTAGATTTTAAAAACGGTTTTCGCAATCTTTTCTTTGGCTTCTGTTTTTTTTTTGATTTTTAAATGGCCGATAGAAATAAAAGGGAAAATATTGCACGAGGGCACTAAATGTAACCCGTACCGACATCCATGCCGACCCCACGAGGGTATCGCGAACCACTCACATAGCTACAATGTAATGAAAAACGAGAATAAAAGAGGAAATACAGTCCAGGGTCCCCAGCGACCCAGCTGCTCCTGTCCCGTCCTCACCATCGCCTACCTCTCTCCCCGTCTGGATCCTGTCACGAAGTGGGATGTCAGTGACGCAGAAATAGTAGAGCAGGAGAATATAGTAAAACAAACCGTGAAGACAACCGGAGCAACCACCCTCCCAAGGAGGAAAGGCAACCTGTACACCTGCATCCTGTAATACCCGGACGCGTCGGACAGCTAAACCGACGGCCCACACCGTACCTGCAGAAACCCGACCACGCCGGACAGCTAAACCGACGGGTCGCACCGCTCGCACCTCGGCGCCTCAACCCCACCACTAATAAGGGGCCCCACTACGTCACCTCGTGGGTATACACGGGTCATAGACCACTTTTCCGGAAAAGCGCACCCTTTGCGGTGGCCAAACCGCGGGTGCGCGTGTGGCAACCTCGAGCCAAGTAACCGTAACCACCATCATGTCAGCATCATAATATAAATAACAAGAGTAATGAGGTAAATGAGGTAAAGTGCATAATCGAAAACAAGGTAATATTGCGCGCACTCGGAGGTGGCCCGCTGACATATAAGGGTTAAAAAGAGAATCACCGTCGGCAACCGACGCTGTCACTATAGCGAACCCACTAACATGCATAAGCTATCGCCCATCATTATTTAACCCCAGTACACTTAGAATAGACCCCGCCCAACATGATGGAATTTAGAGGCTAGGAATAAAGTAAATACAACCCACCTGTCGCTAGTAGAAAAACCACGCTCGGCTCCCCGCGTCCCGGCGCGCTCCCCTAAGCTGCAAAACGGGATCCCCGGGCGGGGAGGTCAAGCACCTTTAAACGCGAAGTAAGGAAAAGCCCCAACACCGGCCGGCCCCCGACGGCAGCGACCGAACCCCCCCCCCCCCCCCACGCGCCGCCGTGCTGTCCGCGCGGCGCCTCGCATGTGCGGGCTGCCCCGCGGCTGCCCCGCATGGCACCCCCGCATGCGCGGGCCGCACCGCGCGGTGCCCCCGCATGCGCGGGCTGCCCCGCATGCGGGTGCCCCGCACGGCACCCCCGCATGCGCGGGCGGCCCCGCACGGCGCCCCGCATGCGGGTGCCCCGCGCGGCGCCCCCGCATGCGCGGGTTGCACCGCGCGGTGCCCCCGCGTGCGATGGCAACGCCCCTCTCCTTCCATCTCCGACGAAATCAAGAAACCCCCCCTCGCTCGTGACGAGAAAAGACAAGAAAAGAAAACGAAAGCACGGCTCACCTTGTTTTGGTTGGTACCGGGCGAAGGAGAGGGATCGTCCTCTTCGCGTTCGCCGGATCTTTGCGGGGAGGCGATCGCTCTCTTCTCTTCCACGCCGGCCGAAGGAAAGGACGAGGGTTTTGGGGAACCGTTCCTCGTCCACGCTCGGATATTGTACGCCAAGGAGGGGGAGGGGAGGCGAGGTTTAGGAAACCTAATTCCCCAGGCCGAATACTTAAACGTTTTGGGCGTAGTGGATTTTGGACCCCAAATTAATTTTAACCCCTCGAGTGAAAGGAAAACAAAAAGGGGTGGTTTAATCCCATACCTCAAACTGATCGACTAAAATCGATCTGATTGCGGACCCGAGTTCGGTCCGCCCCCGGTAATTGTGTAAGTCACCTGGGCTACGGTACCAGCTTCCGGAATTTATTCTGGGAGATCCGGGGGTCGGAATCCAAAACCGATCGCGCCGTCGGTCTCCGTTTCGCGAGCTTTATTAACCAAAAATACCCGCGAGCCCCGACCGTCTGCCCAGAAAAACAAGGAAAAATTACCCTCGAACCCCTATTGTCAACCAGACGGTTCAATAAAAATCGACGGAAAGCCCCGAAAGGCAAAATAAATCCACGGTTATCACACCACTCACCTCTAAAAAACGAGTTTCGTCCTCGAAACTCAGACCCGGATGGTGGTGAATAGGTTCGGGTAGTTCTCCCTCATTTTAGATTCCAGCTCCCTTGTTGCTTCTCGCTCCTCGTGGTTGCTCCAGAGTACCTTCACGTAGGGGATGGCTCGATTCCGCAGTGATTTGCTTTCCCTTGCCAGGATTCTCATGGGGGTTTCCTCGAAGCTTAGGTCTTCTTTAAGGTCGAGTATGGCGACATCCAGGATATGCGATGGATCGGAGAGGTATTTACGGAGCATCGAAACGTGGAAGACGTCATGGACTCGGTCGAGGTTTGGTGGTAGGGCAAGGCGGTACGCCACTGGGCTGATGCGTTCCAAAATCTCGAAAGGCCCTACAAACCGTGGGCTCAGCTTCCCTTTTAGCCCGAACCGCTTGACTCCTCTGGACGGCGAGACCCGCAAGAAAACATGCTCTCCCACTTGGAATTCCAAGTCGCGGCGCCTTTGGTCCGCGTAGCTCTTCTGGCGACTCTGGGCGGTTAGCAGGCGCTGTCTGATGAGGCGAACCTTCTCTTCCGTTTCCTCCACTAAGTCGGGCCCCAAGAATTTCCGCTCCCCCAGATCGTCCCAGCAAATCGGGGATCGGCAGCGTCTTCCATATAAGGCCTCGTAGGGCGCCATCTGGATGCTGGCCTAGTAGCTGTTGTTGTAGGCGAATTCCACGAGAGGTAGGTACCGTGACCACCCGATCCCCCAATCTAGTACACAGGCGCGAAGCAGGTCTTCGAGGGTTTGTATCACGCGCTCTGACTGTCCGTTCGTCTGAGGGTGGAAGGCTGTGCTGAACTGTAGTTTGGTTCCCATGGCCCGCTGAAGGCTCTGCCAAAATTTCGAGACGAAGCGCGGGTCTCTGTCCGAGGTGATCGATGCCGGCACTCCATGTAATCTAACGATCTCGCTGACATATGTTTGGGCCAACCGTTCTCGGGTCCAGGTCGTATGAACTGGCAGAAAGTGTGCTGACTTGGTTAACCGGTCGACTACGACCCAAATTGCGTCGTGGCCCTGGGGTGAACGTGGGAAGCCCGTGACAAAGTCCATGGTGATTTGCTCCCACTTCCACTCTGGCACCGGTAGGGGCTGTAGCTTCCCTGCTGGCCGCTGATGCTCGACCTTTATCCGTTGGCACACTAGGCAATGAGCTACGTGTCGAGTGACGTCCCCTTTCATGTTGGGCCACCAGTAGATCTGTTTGAGGTCCCTGTACATCTTCGTGCCCCCTGGATGTGCCGCATAAGGGGCCCGGTGTGCCTCTGTCAAAATTTCCACCTTCAACTCCGACGAATCCGGCACGCAGATCCGTCTGCGGAACCGTAGGGTGCCGTCGTCTTCCACTGCAAAGTCGCTCTCTTGGTCCAGGGGGATCTTGTCTCGTACGCGCTGTAAGTGTGGGTCGGTCTGTTGTCCCTCCCGGATCTTCTCAAGTAGCGTCGGCTTGACCACTAAGGTTAGGAGTTGCCTAACCGTGCCTGTCGGCACCACTTCCAACTGCATTCGTGCGAACTCCGCTATCAAGTGGTTTTGCTCCGTTATCGCGCTCCTTGACGCCCCATCTTGGCGCCCTTTCCTGCTCAGGGCGTCCGCCACCACGTTTGCCTTTCCGGGATGGTATTGTATCGTCAAGTCGTAATCCTTCAACAACTCCAGCCACCGCCTCTGCCGCAAGTTTAATTCTTTTTGGGTAAAGATATACTTAAGACTTTGATGATCCGAGAAGACGTTACAGTGGACTCCAAAGAGGTAGTGCCTCCACAGTTTTAGAACGAAGACTACTGCGGCCAGCTCCAAGTCGTGTATCGGGTAGTTCTTCTCGTAATCCTTTAGTTGCCTGGACGCATAGGCAATCACTTTCCCCCGTTGCATCAGGACACCACCCAGGCCGATCCCCGATGCGTCGCAGTACACTTCGTAATCTTCCCCGGGTGTCGGCAGCACAAGTATTGGTGCCCTGGTTAACCTCCTTTTGAGTTCCTCAAAGCTTTCCTGGCATTTGGCCGTCCATATGAACTTCTCCCCTTTTCTGGTCAACCGATTTAAAGGGGTAGCAATCTTCGCGAAACCCTCTACAAAACGCCTGTAATATCCTGCCAGTCCTAGGAAACTGCGGACCTCTGTCACCGTCGTCGGCGGCTGCCAGTCGACCACGGACTCCACCTTCTTCGGATCCACGGAGATTCCCTGTGCCGAGATCACATGTCCTAGGAAGCCGACTTCGCGTAGCCAGAACTCACACTTCTTGAGTTTAGCGAACAGCTCCTGCTCCCTGAGAGTTTGGAGGACTGTTTGCAAGTGGTCCTCGTGTTCCTCGTCGGTAGTGGAGTAGATCAGTATGTCGTCGATGAAAACCACCACGAACCGATCCAGGAAGGGTCTGAAGATCCGGTTCATCATGTCCATGAAGACTGCGGGGGCGTTCGTGAGTCCGAAGGGCATAACCGTGAACTCGTAGTGGCCGTACCGGGTCCGGAAAGCAGTCTTCGGAATGTCCTTGTCCCGAACCCGGAGTTGGTGGTAGCCCGACTGTAAATCGATCTTGGAGAAGACCGTCGCCCCTCTCAGCTGGTCGAAGAGGTCATCTATTCTAGGTAGGGGGTACTTGTTTTTCTCTGTGACTTTGTTTATTCCTCTGTAATCAATGCAGAGACGCAGGCTTCCGTCTTTCTTCCGCACGAAGAGTACCGGTGCGCCCCAGGGTGACACACTCGGTCTTATGAACCCTTTATCCAAGAGGTCTTCCAGTTGTGCTTTAAGCTCCTTTAGTTCTGCGAAGGCCATTCGGTAAGGTGCCTTCGAAATAGGCTGCGTGCCCGGTAGTAGTTCGATGGGGAATTCCACCTCCCGTTCAGGGGGCATCCCAGGCAGTTCCGTGGGGAAGACGTCGGGGAAGTCCCTCACCACTGGAATATCGGCGAGCGTCGTCGGGGGTCGGGTAGCCAAATCCACCGATGCCAAGTAGGCCACGCAACCACCCTCCACCAGTCTTCTGGCCCGGGTCGCTGAGATGATCGCCGGGAAGGAGATGCTCTTACCCATCATGTACACATGCTCAGGGAAACCCGGTTCGTGTAAACGCAGCTGTCGCTTGTCACAATCGATGAGTGCCTGGTACCTCGTGAGCCAGTTCATGCCCAGCACCACGTCGTACTCCTTCAGGGGGATTACCACTAAATCCCAAGGGCATGCTAGTCGCCCTAGTTTAATCGGGCAGGCGGTCACGACGCTGACCGCCTCCAAGGTCCCTCCCGCCGTTTGCACTGTCAAGGGGTTTTGGAGGGGTGTCTCCTTGAGACCAAACAAAAACACGAAGTCACGGGAAATGAAAGAGTGTGTTGCTCCGGTGTCGAAAAGGGTTCTAGCACGGGAATTGGAAACAGAAGTAGTAGCTGCAAGTGCTTCCTCCGGCGGATCTGTCTCTTGGTGGGTCATTGAGAAGACTCTCCCGCCTGGTTGTGGCTGCCGGTCCTCCTCGCGCCGAGGTGCAGGGGGCCTAGACGTCGACGCCATAGGGGCTTTCCCCCGCCCTGAGAGCTGTGGCGTGGGCGTAGAAGCTGCGGAGGACGCAGACCCCCGCCTAAGGGGCAGTTGCGGCGGAAGTGCCCTCGTCTGCCGCACCTGAAGCAGTGGTCGCCTTTTTGGGGGCACTCCCCCGGAATGTGCCCTCCCCCGCATATGACACAAGGCCTATTCCCTGGCCTCGGTCCTCCTGTTGGCGCGCTCCGGGACCCTGCCTGAGGTCTCCACCGTTTGGGGGCCCCGCCCCCGCCCCAAGAGCCTCCTCCCGAGTTCTGCTGTTGCCGCTTCCGGTCCTCTAGCCGCGTCGAGTTCTCCCTTCTGGCGCGGGTGACCGCAAAACCCCGCTCCACCGTAGTGGCTCTGTCGACCACTTTCTGGAAGGTGTGTAGTTCGGCTGCTTGCACCACCTCGAAGATATTGCTCCGCAAGCCATCCACGAAGAGCTGCGCCTTGTGTGCCTCGTCCCTTATGACGAACGGGACGCAGTTTGCTAGCCGGACGAACTCCCGCTGATACTCCATGACCGTCCGGTTCCCCTGTTGGATGTGGTTCAGGTCATCCTCCAACTTTTTCTTGACACTGTTGGTGAAGAAGGCCCCGAACAGTTCCTGTTTGAAGGTTGTCCAGGACGGAAATGTGGTACCCTTAGTAGGATCGGGGCGTACCGTCTTCCACCACAAGCGGGCGTTCCCCTCCAAGCAGTGGACCGCTAGGGGAACCCGCTCGTCGTCCTCCATGAGCAGGTCTTCAAAAAGTTTCTCCATCGACCCCACCCATTTCTCGACGACCCACGGATCGGTCGTGTCCCCTTCGAACGTGGGTGGGTCGTATTTCTTGAAGTCTTTCAGGTTGGCCCGCACCCGATCCCGCTCGGTTATCGCACCCGTCCCCTCCCTCGCGGCGGTGGCAGCCACGGTCGGGGCAGGTGTGGCTACAGTCTCCTCCAGAGTAACCCTGCTGGTCGTCCCCGGCGCCGGTCCCGTAGTCGTCGCCGGTGGTGGCGCTGTCGGTGGTGCCGCGGCCGGCGTTGTCGACCCCTGTGGGGGACCCGGGGCGACCGTCGCCGTCGCGGCCTGTTGCCGTTGCGTCAACTGACGCACGTGCTCAGTAAGGTTGGCCAGATTCCCCGCCATCTCCTGCAGTTGTTGCCGCAGGAGCCGGTTCTCCGCGGCCGTCGACGCCGTCGCGTCTGCTTCCGCGTCCCCGGCCGATGATCTAGTACGGGCCATGTCTGTCATACATCACAAGAGTCAACTTTAGACTACCCTGCTAACAACAACCATAAAGTGAAAGCGAGGACTCAACATTTTTCCCCCCTTCGGCCACTCACGTTCTACAGTCCTAAGCCCTACCCATTTCATTCATATGTAGGCAAGTGAGGGTTGTCTACGGATGTCGGCACTAATTGTTGTGATTGGAAGAACGCTCTGATACCATTTAATCTGTCACGCCCCGGGGGTTTGTTTTAGCGGAAACGATTCATAAAAGTCGAATATTTGACGGGTAATTTTTTTTTGTTTAAAAGAGAACCCCTCTTCCCCGGCACGTGCCCAGACCCGCCACACATACAGGGTCACTCTGCAACCGGACAGAGTCTCTCCTGTACGTGCACGGCGTAGCGTTCAGTACATGTTCCAACATACACAGCCAATCAATCACAACAATCATTCACAATCAACCAGCATTCTAAACTAATAAAAGAAGAACATATGGCCGATCAGTTTGGAAAGAACAAATCCATAGTTTTGAAAGAGCGCCTACCCGGCGCTTACGTTTTTGAAAGCCAGTTTCGAAGTCAGCATAAATCCACAAGGTTTGAAAGCGGTGCCCACCCGACACCAAGTTTTGAAATCCCTTTCGCAATCCGTAAATCCACAGGGTTTTGAAACCAGTGCCCACACGACACTTAGATTTTAAAAATGGTTTTCGCAATCTTTTCTTTGGCTTCTATTTTTTTTTTGATTTTTAAATGGCCGATAGAAATAAAAGGGAAAATATTGCACGAGGGCACTAAATGTAACCCGTACCGACATCCATGCCGACCCCACGAGGGTATCGCGAACCACTCACATAGCTACAATGTAATGAAAAACGAGAATAAAAGAGGAAATACAGTCCAGGGTCCCCAGCGACCCAGCTGCTCCTGTCCCGTCCTCACCATCGCCTACCTCTCTCCCCGTCTGGATCCTGTCACGAAGTGGGATGTCAGTGACGCAGAAATAGTAGAGCAGGAGAATATAGTAAAACAAACCGTGAAGACAACCGGAGCAACCACCCTCCCAAGGAGGAAAGGCAACCTGTACACCTGCATCCTGTAATACCCGAACGCGTCGGACAGCTAAACCGACGGCCCACACCGTACCTGCAGAAACCCGACCACGCCGGACAGCTAAACCGACGGGTCGCACCGCTCGCACCTCGGCGCCTCAACCCCACCACTAATAAGGGGCCCCACTACGTCACCTCGTGGGTATACACGGGTCATAGACCACTTTTCCGGAAAAGCGCACCCTTTGCGGTGGCCAAACCGCGGGTGCGCGTGTGGCAACCTCGAGCCAAGTAACCGTAACCACCATCATGTCAGCATCATAATATAAATAACAAGAGTAATGAGGTAAATGAGGTAAAGTGCATAATCGAAAACAAGGTAATATTGCGCGCACTCGGAGGTGGCCCGCTGACATATAAGGGTTAAAAAGAGAATCACCGTCGGCAACCGACGCTGTCACTATAGCGAACCCACTAACATGCATAAGCTATCGCCCATCATTATTTAACCCCAGTACACTTAGAATAGACCCCGCCCAACATGATGGAATTTAGAGGCTAGGAATAAAGTAAATACAACCCACCTGTCGCTAGTAGAAAAACCACGCTCGGCTCCCCGCGTCCCGGCGCGCTCCCCTAAGCTGCAAAACGGGATCCCCGGGCGGGGAGGTCAAGCACCTTTAAACGCGAAGTAAGGAAAAGCCCCCAACACCGGCCGGCCCCCGACGGCAGCGACCGAACCCCCCCCCCCCCCCCACGCGCCGCCGTGCTGTCCGCGCGGCGCCTCGCATGTGCGGGCTGCCCCGCGGCTGCCCCGCATGGCACCCCCGCATGCGCGGGCCGCACCGCGCGGTGCCCCCGCATGCGCGGGCTGCCCCGCATGCGGGTGCCCCGCACGGCACCCCCGCATGCGCGAGCGGCCCCGCACGGCGCCCCGCATGCGGGTGCCCCGCGCGGCGCCCCCGCATGCGCGGGTTGCGCCGCGCGGTGCCCCCGCATGCGCGGGCTGCCCCGCGCGGCGCCCCGCATGCGGGTGCCCCGCACGGCACCCCCGCATGCGCGGGCGGGCCCGCACGGCGCCCCGCATGCGGGTGCCCCGCGCGGCGCCCCCGCATGCGCGGGTTGCACCGCGCGGTGCCCCCGCGTGCGATGGCAACGCCCCTCTCCTTCCATCTCCGACGAAATCAAGAAACCCCCCCCTCGCTCGTGACGAGAAAAGACAAGAAAAGAAAACGAAAGCACGGCTCACCTTGTTTTGGTTGGTACCGGGCGAAGGAGAGGGATCGTCCTCTTCGCGTTCGCCGGATCTTTGCGGGGAGGCGATCGCTCTCTTCTCTTCCACACCGGCCGAAGGAAAGGACGAGGGTTTTGGGGAACCGTTCCTCGTCCACGCTCGGATATTGTACGCCAAGGAGGGGGGGGGGGGAGGCGAGGTTTAGGAAACCTAATTCCCCAGGCCGAATACTTAAACATTTTGGGCGTAGTGGATTTTGGACCCCAAATTAATTTTAACCCCTCGAGTGAAAGGAAAACAAAAAGGGGTGGTTTAATCCCATACCTCAAACTGATCGACTAAAATCGATCTGATTGCGGACCCGAGTTCGGTCCGCCCCCGGTAATTGTGTAAGTCACCTGGGCTACGGTACCAGCTTCCGGAATTTATTCTGGGAGATCCGGGGGTCGGAATCCAAAACCGATCGCGCCGCCGGTCTCCGTTTCGCGAGCTTTATTAACCAAAAATACCCGCGAGCCCCGACCGTCTGCCCAGAAAAACAAGGAAAAATTACCCTCGAACCCCTATTGTCAACCAGACGGTTCAATAAAAATCGACGGAAAGCCCCGAAAGGCAAAATAAATCCGCGGTTATCACATAATCCCTGACAACTCTTCCTGGTACAACATACAGTCCAAAGTTACACTTTATTCCAACAATTAACCAAATACACGCAGTCTGAAATTCAGTCCTGAAGATGCAATTATTTCACCTGCTGAAAGGGCTCTAAAAAATCCGATAAAAATACCATAGCGATCCTCGCGCCGAGAACTTCAAAACGGGTACCTGCACGCCCAATTCTGAGCAACGTAGGTGAAGTTATAAATTCCACAACACAGGGTGCGCAAATCCACACAGCAACATAACTGTAATTCCATGCACAGACAAGGGGGAAAACATATACCTTCGGGCAAATCTCAGAAAAATTCAAGAAAAATACTATGATAATCCTCGCGTCGATTAGATGAAAAAAGTGTATAGGAGCGTCTCAATCCGATGCCCGGCTGCGGTGATATTGCCGAAAAACCACGCCGCTGTCCAAAACTCCACCACAAAAACTGAGTCACAGTAAACTCGAGAAAACACCTCGAAAAGCGCAAAACTAGGGGATACTGAAAATATCTAGATCGTAGCTTTGCCCGTCGCGAATCCAGCGGGGAAGAAATCGCTCGAAAAGGTGGTCGGAGTAGGCCGAGAGAGCTCGCGCACCGAAACGCGACGAAGGAGAACACAAAAGGACGAGCGTCGCGCCGCGCCGTAAAAAAGGAAACCTCAGGATGCATGCCACGAAAAATCTCCGAACTTTGCAGATAGATGTAGCACTGCGCGAGGAAGAAAGTTGCTGAAGGCGCCGAAGTGAAGGGAGGCTCGGAAACACGGCAAAAGGGGAGAACCTGCCCGCGCGCCCTGCCCGCGCGCCCGCGCGCCTCCCCGCGCGCCTGCCCACGCACTGCGCGCTGCCCGCGCCCGCGCGCCGCCGCTCTCCGCCGCTACCCGCCGCGCTCCGCCGCCCCCCGCCGGCGGCCGGAACAGTGCCAAGCTGCCTCGAAAATCGTGAGCGACATCCGGGCTCCGAAAAATGCAAGTAAATAATCCATTTTTATCGTTTTCGCGCGCTGAATCCAAATCCGATGTCCATTTTGCCAAATTCCAACTCTAAAAATTGCCGAAAGCATCCAGAGAGGTGATCTTTTATCCAAACTTCGCCCTGAGTCCAAATTTGACATCCGAGTCGCGCGAAACCACTTCTAAGCACTCGACGGGTCCTCCAATTACCCACGTGATCCCTTTTTGAGCCCGAAGTCCAACACCGGTATCCAAATTGCGCACAAACTCCAACGAGACACCACGCAGGCCACCAAAAGCTGTCAAACAACCAGAAAACTCAATGCGAGGATCCGGGTCCTCACATCCTCCCCCACTAAAAGAAAGTTTCGTCCCCAAAACTAAACAACCCAAACATGAGTCTCAAAATCAAGGGTAGGGACTCAAAATCACCATCTCTAGCTCCCCACGTCACCTCTCACTCCCCGTGTTTACTCCTCAACAACAACAACAACAACAGCCAGTACGGCATGGCCTGGTTGCGCAATCCTCTCATCTCTCGAGCTAGAACTGGCAACGGCGTCCCTCATACTCCAAACACTCACAGATCTCAAATAGAGCGAGTAAATCACGGGCGAGGGATCCAAAAGCACATCACTTCGCGCTGAAACGTGGGAAAAACCTCAGGGACTCCATCAAAAGGCTGGGGGGAAAAACAAAATAACCACCAGTGCCACACGCATCAAACCACATCCTGTGTCAACTCAACCAAGGCAAACCGAAACATACCCACACCATTATCCAAGAAGGAAAGAAGCCTTCACAAACTAGGGTCCTCACTCGGTCACTCCCGAATCCTGACTATCCGAGTGGAATGCTCAACCACGGTCTACCATCAAAAGGGACCCTTAGGGACACAACCACAAGCCCTGATTACCTCAACGATCCACACAGCCCCAGCTGTGGAGTCATCAAACTCAACCCCAGACAGCTCTCCTACTCCAGGTATCTGCCCACACAGTCGCCCTGTCGGGGTAATCCAAAATGCTCAATAATAACCCAACGGTAATTCCACAGTCACTATAGGAGGCATCACTAAAACTCGCGGATCTCTGTCCTAACACTAGAAACACTAGCATTGGCGCTGGTATCAGTCTCATCATCCGATTGCCAAGCTCTCCTGGCACTGCCCAGTCCAAGAAGCTCCTCACATCGACAATAATTGTCGATCTCGGCCAATCTCGAATGGCATCCATTTTTGGCCGGGTTTCTACAGCCGCCCCCAACGGCTAAAACAATGTGACCCAAGAAGGTATGCTTCTGAAGCTACAACTTGTATCTCAATCAATTGGCATACCGCTTCATCCACACAGGCAGGTAGCACATCTATAAGTGCCCCACGTACTCCAAGTCGCTCTGGGAGTAAATCATAATATCCTTGGGAAACACCGCTCCCAATCCGTCCAAGTACAGCTGGGACACACAATTCCTCAAATCATTATAGCGACAGGGCATTAATCAAACCAATTGGCCTCACTGTGAGCTCATAATGCCCTATCGTGTCCTGAATGCCGACTTGGCAAAATACTCAGCTGAAAGATTCCTATTGGGTACAGGCATCAAAGACGAACAACTGCCGGAGTATGACTCCATCAAAAGGTCCTAGGTACCACCAGGACCTGTCTACACTCGAACCATAAAAGGACCCTCACAGTCGTGTATCAACGACGTGGCATCACCACCGTGCATCATCGGCGTGGCACAAGGTCAAACAGACCCTCTATCCATCAGATCTTCTCACAGCGCCATCAGCTCTCTCAGCTCTACAGGCGATATCCAATGAGGTGCTGTCGAGGGTGGCGCAGTTCCCCGAACCACGTCAAACGCAATCTCTATCTCCCTAACCGGCGGCATCATCAACAGCTCAGGTAAAATCATACCCTGGATCTGGTGGCAACAGAGATATTCTTGAGTCCCGGTGCCGCCGTAAGCACCTCTCACACTGTCGCTAAAACCTGTGTGCTCTAACAATCTCAACAACCAAACCTCCTCACGTCTGTCTTGCAGAAAATCGATGTCCTCTCTCTCCTCAGTCAAAACATCCTGTGGCATTGTGCCAATCATTCTCATGCACATGGTCAAAATACCGACTGCCACAATTACCAATAAGTCTGCCGGTATAACTCGCGGCCTCAACTGCATTGGACATGATCCAAAAGCCTCCCCCACATGCACCACACCATCAGGAACCTATACCTCTAGTGCACGTGGTAACAAATCTGCCTCTAGTCCAGACAGAAAGGCCAAATACACCAATTCAGACTACTGTAAAGAAATCATGCCGGTGACAACCCGATCCGCTGCTGTGGCACCCTCCAACCGGGCGGCACAGACCCAACCACTCGATGCAGGAGGTCGTCGCTCAGTCTGCCTCGACGTCAATGTCCAGTCTATCAGGAAATATCTAGACCATCCACATAGGGAGCACGACCTCTGTCTCTACCCACACTGGGGTGACAAATGCGGTCCTCCGTAGACAACCAATCCATGCTACCGCCGCGCCACTCTGATGTAGATGCTGATACTGCTATCGGGGTCCACCCGATCTCTGGCGTCTTTGAAATCCACTACCTTGGAAAAAGAAATCAGAAATGCCTCTGCCGGCCGATCTATCCTCCATCACCCGGCGCCAAGCACCAATATCCAGAACTCACCTCTGGCGACGGATCCCTATCCAAAGGAACTGCAGCGCCACGCTCCATACACAATGCCTACTCCATCGAGGCATCAATAATCCATAACAGAGGGACCAACTAAACTGAAAGGTATCCTGGCGCAATCCACTCCTAGTCACACATATCTTGTGCGCCTCGTCCCTCTAACATGGAGCGCGCAGTTCAACAACTGCAAAACTCTCTAGCATAGGGAGGCTCTCAATTGATTACTCCATCACCACCAACCACGACTCTGCCTCCAAAGGCTCCAAACTCAAACTTACGAGTCGGGGTGGTTCAACTGCCAAATCTGGCTCACATAATCAAACATGCCCCACAGCTCCTCTGCTGTCAACTATCCACCCTGCCTTGGTGCCTCGGCACTAAACGTTGGCACGAAGGGGGTTACTCGCTCCATCGGTGCCACTGGTACAACTGAAGATGCCACTGCACAATAACAAACATCAGGACACAACAACCAATCGACCCAATCCAGCGAGAGTCTAAGACATGTCATCCCTTCCATAGCATTATGTTGTCTGCAGCCAACATAATCTCTTAGGAGAATAAACATGCCAATCACTCATCCCGTCTTTTGGGAGAGGTATAAAACTCGATTAGGACTCTCGCTAAAAGTCACGACTCCACATAGTCATCCTAATGTCCAACCACAAGCCTAGGGTTCCTAAGTCTACAATGACCTACAACCTAGACTCTGATACCACTCTAATCTGTCACACCCCGGGGTCGAAACTGCGACCCGGGCTCGCCAACAGATCCGCCGCCCATACGGGAAGCTTCGTATAGACGTAGCGACTACCTGCAAAATATCAACTACACTAACAGATATCAGAGCTGAAAAGTAAAAGCTGAATTAAAATAAATACAACTCCCAATAATATACAACAAGTCCTCACCAAAAGTACACAAGTCTCTCAAAAGTGGAAGAAAAGTACAACTCTAATCCTCACTACAAAGGTCTCTCAACAAGAAACTCTCAAAAATATAAAAAGGGTACATCTACTCTCTGGATGACGACTGGTAGGGATCTAGCTCGCGACTCCCTCGCCTTGGTCAGAAGGATCAGCAACTGGATCAACAGGAACAGGAGTAGAAGTCCCTGGGGAAAAAGACACCACGACGGGTGTGAGAACTACTTCCCACAGTAGTTCTCAGTGGGTGCCGCCAACAAACCCGACGGTCTGCCCACTAAGTCTACTAGAGGCATAAAGTAATAACGTAATACTAAATGAAAGAGCTGGAAAGGAAAAACTCTACAACTACTATGCCCCTATCTAGATGCTCAAAAAGTGGAACAGACGGAAACATGATGCATCTACTAACATATCAGTATAGTCACCCAATCTGAACTGACTGCCTCCTCGGGTCCAGTCAAGCCTGCGCCTACCTACTGCCGCACATCCCGGAGGAACGGACTTATGTAGGGCATCCGTAGCTGCCAAAACTGGCACAGCCAGAGGGACTACGTCCGTAACTGCCAAAACTGGCTCAGTCAGAGGGACTACGTCGACAAGTCGCGATACAAAAGTAACATATCCACCCCGGGCGTGGCTCTCGAGGGGCGCGACCCCACCGAGGAAAAGGTATCCGCGAACTCTGTCGCTCAGGTGGCACTGCAGGCTATAGTCAAAATCCGCGCTCACGCTCTAAACGGAAGGACTCAATCCTCAACATCTCTCACAATAGTCGGAGCACTCTCAACGACTCAGCTCATCAGCTCTCACGAAACACGAGACACTAGCCTCTCCAACAACTCACCGCACAAAACATACTGGCTGGAGATACTCCACAGCCAGGATCGACCCACAACTCAGGGCTAACAAAACTGGTCGGACAACACTCAACGACCCGGGACCACCGTCAACCCCAACGGTTCCCAACAACACAGGCCGGAAGATACTCGATGGCCCGGGACCACCGTCAACACAACCGCTCCTCCCCGACAGAACATCAAACACACAGAAGACACCAACCAGGACCCGAAAGTTCCGGGAGACCAACACCTACAACCCTATCGACAAGAACAGGTTCCAGGCTCGGCCCCCGTGGCTTTCGTCCCGACAAAGGAACGGCCCCTAGAACCTACACCACTCGAATCCTTTCGAGTGGGGAGAATTACAGGAAAAAGGTGACATTTGTTACTGAAACCCATTTTCACTCAATCCACGCAGGGCGAGGACTAAAAGTAGTTCCCTTTTTGAAAAACTATCTTGATTTAAGGAGAAACCCATTTTTAATGATTTTAGTTCTTTTAGGAAAAATAGTTAGAAAACAACTATTTTATACCCAAACCCCGAAGGGCTGATGCCTTTGTCCAATCAAACAAGAACAGACTTCAGCGGCCCTTCGATGCTTGGAAGAAAACATCGATAAACTAAAATCATGTGTATGTCAAAAAGGTTCTGGGTTCTAGGTCCAGCTAACACAAGCACACAACCGCCACTAACACAGTGGCGACAACACAAACAGGGATACAAGACCACCCGGGACTATCGTTTACCCAGACGGCTCCCGGCACAGATAAGCGACCCACTACAACTAAAAGAAAGTCCCGACCTCTCGGCACACTACCCGGGCGAGGATAACACTATGTCCAGGAATGAAAGAACAGTGTGGATGTCTAAACATAAATAACCCTAGCCCAAGTGAGGGTTTTCTACTGGTCTAGTTACACATGCAACATATGACGGGGGTGCTAGGTCAAGTTCCAAGATAACCATAATTAAACAGGTAGTAGGAAGGAAAAGAGATCATAAGATCAACAGATAAATACAAGGAATAACCATTCCTACATTCTAGCATGCTACATAAGAATCCACTATCATGCATGTTCCTACTATAGCAGATTTACTGTACAGTCCATCAAACTTGGAGACAAGGCCACCCACCTGAAGGAGCTAACTGTCCAAGATCCAACAGCTGAAAACACCAGGAACAACAACCTCCAAAAAAAAATCCTCAGTCCCAAAATCCCTGACAACTCTTCCTGGTACAACATACAGTCCAAAGTTACACTTTATTCCAACAATTAACCAAATACACGCAGTCTGAAATTTAGTCCTTAAGATGCAATTATTTCAACTGTTGAAAGGGCTCTGAAAAATCCGGTAAAAATACCACAGCGATCCTCGCGCCGAGACCTTCAAAACGGGTACCTGCACGCCCAATTCCGAGCACCGTAGGCCAAGTTATAAATTCCACAACACAGGGTGCGCAAAACCACACAGCAACATAACTGTAATTCCATGCACAGACAAGGGGGAAAACATATACCTTCGGGAAAATCTCAAAAAAATCCAAGAAAAATACTATGATAATCCTCGCATCGAGTAGATGAAAAAAGTGTATAGAAGCATCTCAATCCGATGCCCGGTTGCGGAGATATCGCCGAAAAACCACGCCGCTGTCCAAAACTCCACCACAAAAACTGAGTCACAGTAAACTCGGAAAAACACCTCGAAAAGCGTGAAACTAGGGGATACTGAAAATACCTAGATCGTAGCTCTGTCCGTCGCGAATCCATCGGTGAAGAAATCGCTCGAAAAGGTGGTCGGAGTAGGCCGAGAGAGCCCGCGCACTGAAACGCGACGAAGGAGAACACAAAAGGACGAGCGTCGCACCGCGGCGTAAATAAGGAAACCTCAGGATGCGTGCCACGAAAAATCTCCGAACTTTGCAGATAGATGTAGCACTGCGCGAGGAAGAAAGTTGCTGAAGGCGCCGAGGTGAAGGGAGGCTCGGAAACGCGGCAAAAGGGGAGAAGAAGGCGGCTCCGACCTTTAAATAGGCTGCTCGAAACATTTCGGAAAATACCGAACGTGTCCCAAGTTTCGGGCGCCCGGAAGATCCGGGCTGCTACAGTTTTAGGCCCGGCCCAACACTGTGCAAGCCCAAATCCCCCGCGGGCCTCCACGTAGCCCGCCGATCACGCAACAGCGAACGCCACCACACACATCGCGCCACGTGGCCGCCCCCAGACGCCGACACGTGGCCCTGCAGCCAGTAAACGCACGCCTGGCGCGCGCACGTGCGCGCGCCAGCGCCGCTTGCGCACCCTACCAGGCACACGACCCCGAGGTAGGGCGCACCAGCTCGGTGCACCGAGCGTGCTACACCACCCCTATCGCAGGCCGACACGTGTCCGCCCTCCGGTGCACGCCGGCGCCCGTGGACCGCGCACCCGCCCGCGCGCCCGTGCGCCTGCCCGCGCACTGCGTGCTGCCCGCGCCCGCGCGCCGCCGCGCTCCGCCGCTGCCCGCCGCGCTCCACCGCCGCCGCCCCCCGTCGGCGGCCGGAACAGGTCCAATCTGCCTCGAAAATCGTGCACGACATCCGGGCTCCGAAAAATGCAAGTAAATATTCCATTTTCATCGTTTTCGCGCGCTGAATCCAAATCCGATGTCCATTTTGCCAAATTCCAACTCTAAAAATTACTGAAAGCATCCGGAGAGGTGATCTTTTATCCAAACTTCGCCCTGAGTCCAAATTTGACATCCGAGTTGCGCGAAACCACTTCTAAGCACTCGACGCGTCCTCCAATTACCCACGTGATCCCTTTTTGCACCCGAAGTCCAACATCGGTATCCAAATTGCGCACAAACTCCAACGAGACACCACGCAGGCCACCAAAAGCTGCCAAACAACTAGAAAACTCAACGCGAGGATCCGGGTCCTCACACCCGAGGAGGCAGTCAGTGTAGATTTGGTGACTATACTTGAGTGTCAGTAGATGCATCATATTATCATCTGTTCCACTTCTTGAGCATCTAGATAGAGGCATAGTAGCTGTAGAGTTATCCTTTTCCAGCTTATTTTTCATTATCACTGCCTTTTTCTATTATCTTATGCCTCTAGTAGACTTAGTGGGCCGACCGTTGGGCTGGTTGACGGCACCCACTGAGAACTACTGTGGGAAGTAGTTCTCACACTCGTCGTGGTATCTTTTTCCCCAGGGACTTCTACTCCTGTTCCTGTGCTCCAGTTGCTGATCCCTCTGACCGGTTTCGAGGAAGTCGCGAGCTAGTCCCCTACCCATCGTTGGAGTATAGCGGTACCCCTTTTGAGGAGAGCTTCAGTAGATTAGTTTACTTTTTTTCCCTGTGTTGAGAGACCTTTGTTGTGAGGTATAGAGTTGTATTTTATTTTACAGTTTGAGAGACTGATGTAGTGAGGTTATTTTTGTATTGAGAGCTTGCACACTGATGTATTTATTGGAGATATCTCCCTTTTGAGTTTTGTATCAGAGGACTTTTCATATGATCGTATTTGGGAGATGGATATTGTATTATTTTCAGTTGTACAGTGATTGGATTTCAGTTTTTCAGTAGTTTACTTTCAGCTCTGATATCTGTACACTGTAGTTGTTTCTTTTTGCAGGTTAGCCGCTTTGTCTATACGGGGTTTCCGTATGGGCGGCGGATCTGTTGGCGAACCCGGGTCGCAGTTTCGACGCCGGGGCGTGACATGTATACTCGTGCCGGGGGCCGAGTAGATTTTTCTTTAGAGCATTGTGAGATGACTTTCTAGTGTCATGAGAGAGTTTTAGCATTGTTCCAGTTCGGGGGTGGAAGCTATGGGCGGCTATGCCTGCAGCCTGTTCTTGTTTGATAGGGTTGTAGGTGGCAGTCGTTCAGAATTTTCAGGCCTTCCGTGTGAGAGATTGAGAATTTATTCCCTGATTGGTTTACTCTAGATCAAGGGTTGTGTTCTGATTTAGTGGTGGAGATGGTTCTCCCACTTAGCTTTGAGAGTTTTGGGGGTTCTGGCAGATCGAGTCGTGGAGGTTTCCCGACTCAACCACGGGTTGTGCATTATCAGATTGAGTCGTCGAGGGTTCTCTGACATAGCTGTGAGAGTGTTTGGGCTTTTCCTGTCTGAGTCGAGGATCTTTTCCGACTGAGTTATGCTAGTTGAGCATTGAGTTCCGATCTGTTTGATCGTGGATTATAGCCTGCTGAGACTGAGGTTTTATGCCAGTTGTGGGATACTTGAGTTCGCGGGGTCGCTCCCCGCGAGCTACGCTCCGGATGCGATGATGATACCGAGCCTGACGAGGCTGTGATGTGGTTACTGAGATGGTCCTTGAGGGACACCCTACGTAAGACCAAGCCCTGTTTGGGCACGAGTGGCAGTAGATGAGCGCAGGCTTGACTGGTCCAAAGAGGGACAGTCATTGGGATTGGGTGATATGTGTGAGTGAGTTTCATGGCATGTTCATAGATGAGATTTCCTTTGAGCATGATACTTGAGGCATGTTAGCAATAGCGAGTGTATGCACATTTCATCATTAGTATAGTTTCTTGAGCATGATGATTGAGACATGATAGCTATAGTTCCTTTCAGCTTTTATCTATCTATCTATCTGCATACCTATCTGTTTTGCCTCCAGTAGACTTAGTGGGCATACAGTGGATATTGGGATGGTACCCACTGAGATCTGCCTTCTGCAGTAGATCTCACACCCGCTGCGGTGACAGGTTTGAGGCAGCTGTTCCAGCCTGGTTCGCACGGAGACAGCAGATCGAGGTGAGGACGCGGCCGATTAGTTCCTTACCAGCATTGAGAGTCTGAGGTAGATGTACCCGGGGTATTTTATGATTCCACTTTTATACTAGACATTCTGAGAGACTTGTGAGGATTTCTGTTTATTGTTTCATAGTTGGCAGACTTTGTTTTGAGGACTTTTATTTATCCGGATGTTCCGTTGATCTATGTAGCTTCTAGTTTATTTCAGCTCTGATACATGTTTTAGCTCTAGATCTGACTTGCAGGGTAGACGCTTCATCTGTACGGTAGTTTCCGTACAGATGGCGGATCTGTTGGCGAGCCCGGGTCGCAGTTTCGACCCTGGGGCGTGACACCCCACTTCACCTTGGGCTTTTTCGCTGATTTAGGCCTCTTTTCTCTCGGGTTTCTTAAGAGAAGTTGATCCTCGGGTTGTGCTGCTTCCATCTGCGGAGTTTGGGGATTTTACGTGGCACGCTTTTCGAGAATCCCTTTTTTTTGGCACGTCGCAACGTTCTTTCACCGGTGTTTCTTCCGTCGCGTTTCGGTGCGCGAGCTCCGCCGGCCTACTTCGACCACCTTTTCGAGCGATTTCTTTGCCGTTGGATCCGCGACAGGTAAGGCTACGATCTTGGTGTTTTCCGCTTTTCCTCGTTTCATGCATTTCGTGGAGTTTTTCCATGCTTACTAGAACCCCTATTTTCTGTGAGGATTTTCAAGGACAGCGGATTGTTTTGGGGATTTCTCCACGCTCGGACATCGGATCAAGGCGAACCTATACACTTTTTTCATCTACTCGGCACGAGGATCATCACCGTATTTTTCTTGGATTTTTCTGAGGCCTTCCCGGAGGTATACTTTTTCCCCTTTTTATCTGTGCAAGAGTTTACAGTTGTGTGGTTGTGAGGTTTTGCGCACCTGGACTGTGGAATTTATAACATAGCCTACGGTGCTCGGAATTGGACGTGCAGGTACCTGTTTCGAAGATCTCGACGCGAGGATCGCTGTGGTATTTTTATTAGATTTTTCGGAGCCCTTACAGTAGGTGAAAAATTAGTATCTTTGGGACTGAATTTCAGACTGTGTATACTTGGTTAATTTTTGGGAATAAAGTGTAACGGTGAACCTTGTGTTGTACCCAGGAGAGTTTGCGGGTGTTGCTGGACCCGTTGGAGTTGGTGATTGAGATTCCTGGGTATTATCAGCTGTAGGACTTTGGACTGTTCAGCTCTTCGAGGTGGGTATTGTTGCGAATCTCTTACTTTTGACTACCCACTAGGCTTATTAGAGTGTTTTCCATGTTAGGAAGCTAATTACACCCCTTGAACAATATTTGCATGCTTATGGGAGATAGATGGGATATATGTTAGTACTTGCTTACTAATGACAATAGTGAATTGGAGTGGTAATATCACTTGAGAGATAGAAGGCTCTATTAGTAATTTTGTGGATATTATGCATGATTTACTAGTACATAGGGTACTTAGGCCATTGTGATGATTTGTTGCCAGCATGCTTTATTTCGTGGACAACTGCATTTATTTTACTAAGTAAAGGACAATGGCATGCTTGATTGGACATCTAGTTAGGCCACTATTTACTGCTGCACTATCATATTGGGAAATGACTTAGGAGAAACCATGTTTAGCTGTTCTCCTTTCTATTTAGTTGCATGTTGCTCAAGTTAGGGCAGGGGTATGGGATAGTGTAGTTGAGGCCATCGAGTCAGGGTCAGATTAGACTCGATTATGGATCGTGGGGCATTGTGGCAACCGCGGACATTGGGCGGTTAGCCAGATGTTGTTTACTTTATCAGATTTGGACTTGTGGGGTGTTGCGGCGACCGCGGACATTGGGCGGTTGACCGGATGTTTTACTTATGCATCAGATTGGGTATCAGATTTCTCTAGTGGATAGAGTTTCCCACTTTCTTAGTACTATTATACCAGATTGGGGATCAGGGTTCCTTTAGTGGACAGAGTTTTCCACTTTGATCATAGTTATGATCAAAGTCCTGCTATACTGAGATACTTGTTACAGAGATACTATACTCGTGTGGGTCGCTCCCCTCGAGTGCCACTCTGGAGTGTGCGATCGGACGGTCCGAGGCCAATCTGTTACTTACTTTGGGATGCGAGCCATGTGGGCCGATCCCGCGGTTTCGAGCCATGTGTGCAGATTCCGCTGAGCAGGCAATGCCAGCTTTACTGGTGGCACATGATTGGGTTATTTGGACAGATACGGTTTTCTGATGCATTCATACAGTCATCTCTTTTGATACTGCATTTAGAGGCATAGTAGTGATAGTTTTTTCTTATCAGTAGCCTTTATAGCTTACTACTGTTTTCCCTTTTTGCCTCTAGTAGTCCTAGTGGGCACGTCAGAGTTTGAGGTTTTCCCAATAGGGGAGGCTACTGTTCTTTATAGTAGTTCTCACCCCCATTGTCTTTCTCATCTTTTCCCCTTTTGTTTTGTAGAGTCTTATGCGGGAGTTGCAGGGCCATCTCGGGCAGACCGAGGTAAGCAGATCGCTGATTAGATAGTTCATCTACTCCGACTTCGAGCTTAGTCGTGTATCAGTTGTACCCCTTTCTTTTCTCAAACAGTAGTAGTTATTTTGGGCCTGGCTCTTGCCAGCTGTTTGTACTTATTTGGTGAGCTGGGAGAGACACCTGTATTTTGAGAGTTTTTATTATGCTTTTACTTTTCAGCTGTAGTCTGAGATGTAGTAGATTTATTTTAGCTCTGTTTTATGCTCCTTTATCTATATCTTTTATATCTGAGCAGGTTACCAGTGCTTCGTGTATATGGGAAATTCTGTGTGCACGACGGATCTGTGGACGGGCCCGGGTTCTGGTTTACACCCGGGGCGTGACATGTCTGGATCATATACCTCAATCTCAAGAAAGAAGAATTCAAAAGGATCATGTACGTTTAACTAAATAATCTTGGTGATCCGAATACTTCTTATAGTGTAGAAACACTTGGATGGATGTTTAAGTGCATAAAAATTAGAAAACTGGACTGTTATATGTTCAGGATCCGGATCAGGATACATTAGTCCGGACCCCGAACGTAGGTAGGTTCATGCGGAAATCCAGTCCGGACCATCCCTGGTTCAGTCCGGACCCCGAACGTGGATTCTGCAGAAATCGCATGAACAGTCTGGACCGTGCATCATTCAGTCCGGACCCCGAACACGATTTTTCAGGAATTCTCTGAAAAACGACGATAGTCCGGAACAAGCTAAATCCAGTCCGGAACGTCGTGCGGGAAAAAGTCTGTTAAAGTCAGTTTTTGATTCTTATCCTCTTCCAAAGGTTTCTAACCTATAAATAAACCCTAATTTCAATTCTTAGGGTGAATCCAATAATCCATATGGTGGAAAATTTTAGAATCCAAAAATAACGGAGAATTAGAAAAATCCACATATAGAGAAAAAAGGAAATAACTAGATCTATTCTATGTTTCTTCAGCTATATTGATTAATTTGATTCTAGGATTTCAAACTCAGATTTTGAGTAGAATCAAATTAATGAATACTTAGATGGTATTTCCGATCTATCTTTGATCTAAGTATTCGGCGGATTTTCACCACCAACAAAACAACGATTTTGCCAAAAATTGGCGCGTGGATTCGCGTGGCCTTGTGGACTCAAGGTGCTACCATTTCGTGGATTCGAAATGAGGTGCATTCGTGGATTCGAGACGTACTACTTGGTGGAGACCGTGGATTCGGTTGGACGTCGTGGACTCGACGTTGGACGCCATGGATTCGGCGTTGGACGCGAATCGTGGATTCGAGGCGCGTTGCGGAGCGAGCGGAGAAGATCTACTAGGAGCGTATGGAAAAAGGTTGAGTCATGTGTGAGTACGGTATATCACCTTTGTGCGTGTTTAATTCTAGTGGATTTCACCGTGTGATCGGTCCCGTGGTTTTTTACTCCTGGTTTGGAGTTTTTCACGTAAAATCTCTGCGTGTTATTTACTTTTCCGCATTGGGTTATTTTTACGCAAAGATTTTAGTGTGTTTATTTTTTACACCTATTCACCCCCCTCTATGTGTTTTTTTCCCTGTTCAGATCCATATTTAACATAACCCACAAATCGTGTGATCGAGGAGCGTTGTGGACTGCGGAGAAGATCTACTTGGAGCGTATGGAAAAGGTTGAGTGGTAAGTGTGCGTTATATCACCTTGTACGTGTTTAATCTTAGTAGATTTTTCCGTGTGAATGGTCCCGTGGTTTTTTACTCCTGTGATGGAGTTTTCCACGTAAAATCTTGCGTACTTTATTTATTTTCCGCATTGGGTTATTTTTACGCAACGATTTGGTGATTTTATTGTTTACACCTATTCACCCCCCTTCTAGATGGTTTTTTCTCTATTCAGATCCATTATCCCATAACCCACAAATGCCACGACAACTGTAGTGCACCGATTTCTGTGAAATAGCGAAACTCGGTAAAAATACTTGTAACACATTTCAAATGTGATTACAAGTGGGTTAGAAGCGTTTCGAATCAACGCAAAAGCCGTTGAGTCGAAAAGTGAGTTGTGGTTGGAAAAGCGAAGCCTCAAGTTTGCAAAATTTGGACCCGAGTTCGCCGAGTTCGCAAAATGGCGAAATTCGGCGAGAAGACTTGTAGCGTGTTTTAAATATGATTACAGTCGAGTTTGGTGCATTTCGGGCTGACGCGAAGGGCATCGGGTCGAAAAGTGACTTGAACCCCGAGGACTTGGCAAAATTCTGGAGTTTCTGAAATTTGTGATCACGAAGCATTTTCGGAGCCCTGTTTCGGAGACTTAGAATAGTCAAAAAATTTAAAAGAAATCGTGGGGTGTCTCACAAAAGTTTTCTGATTAAAAGGGGTGAAAAACTGAGGTGAGCGATTAAAGGAAAATTGGAGAACGAAGCGAAGAAAAATGCTTCGTAAGTTCTGAAACTGCAGTTTTGACAGCGCAGTTGATCGCGAAGCTTTTTCGGGGCTCTCTTTCGAGCGCTTAGAGTAGCCCAAAAATTTAAAAGAAATCGTGGAGTGTCTCAAAAAAGAGAGTCAATTAAGGAATTCTCACTTTTATGTTTTAAAAAGGGTTTTAGTTTTATAATTTTATGGAGTTAGAGAATCATGGGAAGAAATTGCTTCATGATTTCCCTTTTCATTATAGGGAAAGTCTTGAAGATCAAGAGGGCAACTTTTGGTCTCTTTTAAAAGCAAAGTGAAACATTAGCTTTCATTGCTACTCTTATGGTCAAAAGAATACCCAAAGAGGTAAGGTTAAAATTCTAGGGTTCTAGTTTTTGAACTCTTGTGGAATTAAAATGACAATGAGATAATTTCCTTCATGGTTACATCATATTTAGGATTTTCTTTTAAAGATTAAAATATTAAAGAGACCAAAATATCCCTATTACAAGAGTATGCTAATAAGGGAATTTTGCAACTTTCTTTCCTTATTGGTCAAAATGAACCCATAGAAAGAAATAAAGAGTAAACCTAGGATTCTCTTTTATAGTTGTGTGGAATTAAAAGAAAAAAAAAAAAGAGTATGAAAGTGATTCCTAATTGGTTTCATTATGAATTTAGGGAGTTCTTGGAGAATAGAAGGTCAACCCATCTTATCCTTGCAAAAGCGACTAAAGGTGCGGGATTCTATCGAGCGAGGGTGACCTCTCCCTTATCTTTTGCTTTTCCTTAGAAGCATGTTAATAGAGTGGCTAGGATTGTATTTTCATGCTTATGTAGAAGTGAATTATGGCATGTGGAAATCTCGACTTAGGAGAAAACTTGTATTAGGCTCTAATGTGTGGCATTCACTATAGGATTTCACGAGTGGCATTTTGCTTGAGTCAATTATGTGAGTACATGGAAGTAGGGCTTAATTTAGAGTTATGTCTCTAAGGGAATCATAGTATAGTTGAGGTTAAAATCCAAAGTGAATGAAATCCCTAGAATTGTCATAGGGAATTGGGTTAATACACCTACACTTTAACTTCAACTTGAGTATAATAAAAGTAAAGAAAGACTAAGTCCAAGGGACTTCTGTTACCTTGAGGCATGGACCTAGGGTAAAGGTATTGAGTACATGAAAAGATAAGCTAAAAGCTTAATTGAAAAGAAAGAAAATGGCCAAGTGGCAATGTGAGCTACGAGCTCGAATGAAAAGGAAGCTGAGTGCTAAAGAGCAAAGAGAAAGGCAAAGGCCTAAAGTGAAAAGAGGCTAAGTGCAAAAGCAATAAAAGAGATAATAAAATGGGCGTACCTACGGGGGTGAAACGCGGCCCATGTTGGAGTAGCAGGCAGTGTCCCTCTCCCGGGTAGAGACCCGTTCGGGACGTTTCTCCCGTAGGACGGGGTAACACTTGCGGGGTAACACTTGCGGGTCTGCCGGGCTAGGGCCCTTTGGGCAAGATTCTCCGAGGGTTAGCAACTTTAATTAAAACACAAAGAAAAGTAAAGAAAGTGGTTGGTCAAGTAAGTGGTTGGTTAGAATGACACCTTACAACGGCATTAAGTCAGGTTATGGCAAAGGTAAAAGTGTTAAGCATGCTAGCTAGGATTTACAGCTTTTATTACTGTATTTCATTCTCTATTATATTGCTTCCATTAGACTAAGCGGTGCAGGGCATTTTCTCTCGGTGGTTGAACCCACTGGGAACTTCGTTGTAGTTCTCACACCCTTTGGGTGACATGCCCACAGGTCCAGGTACATCGAGCGAGGCACGCGACAGGGGCAAGAGCCCAGCAGAGTAGCGACCTAGCAGTCTAGAGTCGCCAGTACCATTTTGGAGTTTTATTTTCTTGAGCGAACTTTTATATGTGAGCAACGATGTAATCTTTAAATGTTCAAGTTTCATGTTGGAAAAAGAAAAAAAAAATATGGATGTAATTTGTATTGTAGTTGCATGTTAAAAGAGAGTTGTATTATAAACAAAAGTATTTGTTTTCGCTCAAGTGATGTACTTTCATTTCTTCTAACTATTTGTTTGAATGATTGGAAGTTTAAATTCATAGATCTCTCCTCTGATTGCTTACTCTTCCGCTATATTGAATTAAAATTGTTGGAATAAACCGTTACTTTCGGGTCTTGAAAGGTCATGCCCGATTGGCGGGTCTGTTGGCGCGCCCGAACTGTTCAAATCGACGGTCTCGGGCCGTGACAGATAAGAGTGGTATCAGAGACTAGGAATAGTCCTTGGTGGTTAGCAAACCTTAGGAAGACTCTAGGGTTTAGGCACGAGAGAGTGTGTGGATCTTTTGGCGAAAGTATATGATTGGGTTTTACGATTCCCAAGAAGGACATTGGGAATGGATCGAGGGTAATGAGCTTTCATTCTTTGGACTATTACGTTGGCGGCCGACAATGTAAGGTCAGGGGTGAAAGGGAGTGCCCTTATGTACTTTCGCATGATTGGGTCGACGAGCCCTTTTGTTTGGTATCTAGCTTGCGCATTGTCCAAATTATCAAATTTGGGCTAATCGTTTCGTTGTGGTGTTGTTGCTTAGGGAATAGCAATGGCATCGAGTGATCGATGAAGAATAGGATCCGCGTCGACGCAAATTGAGCCCGAGGAGCGCTCAGGCTCGAGTGAAGCGAGTTGAAATTTGGTGCTTTAGTTTGTACTTTGGCCGAATTGGGCAAAGTGTGACCGATGAGGTCCGAAGGTGACTCGGTGAAAGACCGTCTCACGAGACGTTGGCGATCGTTAGATTGCGAGAGCCATGTTGAAATGTCCTAAGGTTTAGGGCAAGAAAGTTTTATGGACTTGGTGGTGAAAGTTCGCTCTTGGTGATAGTAGCAACCATGTGACGTGTCGATGTGACTGAATTGCCGCATAGTGCGTTGGTGAGGCCCAGGGTAGGCTTCAAGATGTGAGAACCTCTTGATAGAGCGGGAGTCTTGTGGTGCTGGTCCGATGGATCGGTATAACGGCAAGGGTTGCCACCGAAGGGTTCGCGTGTTAGTTGCCAAAATTGGAGAACTATTATTGTGGTGCCTCCACCCAGTTGGGGGAAGTGCACAGGTACCATGGGTGTGCTTAAGCAAATCGCTTAACACCGTGGATTCTATGAGTTGACATAGAGGCGTAAGACGCACAATCTTGTGGGTGCTCATGGAGCACAGGTACCCTTTAGCCAGAAAGAGCTGGTTAAGTGGCACCTTAGCGTTTGCTAAGTGTGATAGGAGTCGATAGAGAGTTTGTGTCGTAGATTGACGACTAGCGAGTGGGTTTTGCTCGGTGAAGAATAGTAGTCACGTGGCGACGCTTAGTGGGTTCGTTGAGGGACGATCCGTGCCTGGACCATATATGAAGACTGTGGAGCCTGTAGCCATGTGGGCAGGCGCAGTCGGCTGTGAGAGACAGTGGCCCGAGACCTGAGGGCGGGGCATAATAGATTTTTGGTCGGGGCGGTAGTCCGAGTGATGACTCGGGAATGTAGAGTGCCACGTGTGAGCCTCGAGGCTATTAGTACACTGAGAGTGTAGACGCGACCAGGCCATAGGGCTGGTGATGATTGAGATACTGTTACTCCTAGTGGGAGTGTTAGTGCGGTAGTCCTAAACGAGGATCTGACCGCATGATGATTGGGTCTGCATGCTAGTTACAGACGATATGTGATATCGAGTGGAAGGTTGGGCTATAGGCCTGCATTGGACCATGGTCTGTGGACCTGTCAATAGTCTGAAATAAACGGGTTGGCCGAGAACTCGTGGTTGAGAGCGCGAGTGGCGTGTGGAATAGTTGGGAGTAAGGATTGGTTTTCGCCCTCTAAGTCAAGCAAATAGGGCGGCGGAGTTGAAGGAGCTTAAGGCTAAATTGCAAGACCTGCTGGACAAGGGTTTCATCAGACCCAGCGTATCTCCTTGGGGAGCTCCAGTCCTGTTTGTGAGGAAGAAGGACGGGTCACTTCAGCTAGTGTGGACTGTCGGGAGCTCAACAAATTGACGATCACGGACCGATATCCATTGTCGCGGATCGACGATTTGATCAACCAGTTGCAATGTTCCCGAGTATTTTCGAAAATCGACCTTCAATCGGGATACCACCAATTAAAGATTAAGCCGGAGGATGTGCACAAAACGGCTTTTAGAATGCGGTATGGACACTACGAATTCACTGTAATACCGTTCTGGTTGACTAATGCTCCGGTGGCATTCATGGATTTAATGAACCGCAGTTTTCAGCCTTTCCTTGACCGATTTGTTGTCGTCTTCATTGACGACATTTTAGTCTACTCTCGAAGTGACAACGAGCATGAGGATCACCTACGACAGGTTTTACAAGTACTTCGGGAGCGGGGCCTGTTCGCGAAGTTGAAGAAATGCGAATGTTGGCTCCGAGAAGTGGCATTCTTAGGACATGTGATTTCTGAGGCAAGGGTGTCTGTGGATCCCAAGAAAATTGAAGAAGTGAAGGATTGGCCCCGACCAACCAATGTCACCGAGGTTCGAAGCTTTATCGAACTCGCGGGCTATTATAGGCGGTTCGTGGAAGGGTTTTCCAAAATTACCATTCCACTCACTGGCCTTACAAGAAAAGGGGCTAAGTTCACTTGGAGCGATGCTTGTGAAAGAGGCTTCCAGTTGCTCAAGAACAAGTTGACATCGGCTCCAATCCTTGCTTTACCTATTGCGGGAAAAAGTTTGTGGTGTATAGTGATGCCTCAGAGAGTGGTCTGGGGTGTGTACTTATGCAGGACGAGAGGGTTATAGCCTATGCCTCCTGGCAGCTGAAGAGTTATGAAAAGAACTACCCCACCCACGACCTCGAGCTTGCCGCGGTAAATTTTGCATTGAAGCTATGGCGTCATTACCTCTACGGGAAACATTGTGAGATTTACACGGATCACAAAAGCCTCAAGTATTTGTTCACTCAGAAGGAATTAAACCTGAGGTAGCGTTGATGGTTGGAGCTTCTTAAAGACTATGATGTTAGCATCTTGTACCACCCGGGGAAAGCAAATGTGGTGGTCGACGCGTTAAGCAGGAAATACGTGGAGAATCTCGCCATGGCCATTACCGACCAATACACGTTGCAATCCGAAATACGATGGTTTGGCTTGGAGGTTGTGGCTCTCGGTGCAGCCGCGAGGCTTATGACACTTACTGTGTAACCTACCTTGTTGGAGAGAATTAAAGAAAAGCAAGCGACCGATGAAAAGCTCCAAAAGGTAAGGTCTGATGGGGAGGGCGGCGTTGCAAAGGATTTTAGTGTCGGATCGAGACCCCCGATTCGTGTCACAATTTTGGAAGAGCTTCCACGAGATCTTGGGGACACGCCTGGATTTCACTACAGTGTATCATCCTCAGAGCGATGGTCAATCTCAGAGGACCAATTAAATCCTCGAAGATATGCTGTCACGCCCCGGGTGTAAACCAGAACCCGGGCCCGTCCACAGATCCGCCGTGCATACGGAATTTTCCGTGTACACAAAGCGCTGATAACCTGCTCAGATATAAAACAAGTAATAAAGGAGCATAAAACAGAGCTAAACTAAAACTAATACAACTCAGACAAATACTGGAAAGGAAAGTACAGTAAGCTCTCAAAAATATACAAGTGTCTCTCCCAGCTCACGAAATATAAACAACCAGCTGGCCGCAGCCAGACCCAAAATAAAAGGAAAAATACAACCGTCTGAGTGTACTGGGGATACAACAAAACTACCAAAAACTCGAGCGCGGGGTAGCAGCTATCTAGTCGGCGATCCTCTTACCTCGATCCTGGTAGGAAGGCCCCGCAACTCCGGCAGATGACTCTGCAAAACAAAGGGGACAAGAAAAGGGAAAAACAGTGGGGGTCAGTACTACAGTAAAGACAGTAGCCTCCCCTAGTGGGTAAACCTCAACACGAACTCCTACCTGCCCACTAGGTCTACCAGAGGCTAAAGGAATAAATGCGGTAACTAAGAGTATGACTCCTGATAAAAGCTACCACTAAAATACCTCTACCTGCCCAGCTAAAGATAGCTAAAAGTATGCATCAGAGAATCGAAGCCTGCCACATCGGGTATGCCAGCCTACGCATAACACCGGTGTGGAATAGGAGTCTCAATGTCTGCCAAATCGGGTATGCCAGCCTACGCATAACACCGGTATGGGACAGGAGTCTCAAGGTCTGCTAAATCGGGTATGCCAGCCTACGCATAGCACCGATAAGGGGTAGGGTTCTCAATGTCTGCCAAATCGGGTATGCCAGCCTACACATAACACCGATATGGGACAGGAGTCCCAGGGTCTCAAGTCTGCAAATCGCGCACTCCGCTCTATAAGGAAAGTACCGTCTCCCAAAGGAAGCCCAAAACCCTCTCCCCGAAACCCAAGTATCTGACTACACTAACCCAGCCCCTGCTCCAACCCGAGCATAATATCCCCTATGTCTAAGTGACTGAAGAAAGAATGCAACATGGTTTCTCCTAAGTCAATTCCAGCATGATAGTGTAGCAGAAAAAAGGTGGCCTATCTAGGTGACCATTCAAGCATGCAAAAGTCATTAACTTGATAAACCTCTTTTTAATTATTCTAACATATGCAACATTAAATGTTTGGACCCTCCGATGTACACATGGCATGATATACGATACATGATACAATGTAGATGTACAATTAACTAGCAAGTACCCCTTTTACAACATGCATTCTAACCACATGCCCAAACCTTTCCTTAACACACAATATGATATGGCTATAGCATTCATTCCAACTAATTAAATTGCATATCTAAACATGGAAACACCACTCATGAACTTGTAGCTTGCTAACAATGCAAGTATTAGCAAAAGAACCTTAATATCATGCAAGCATGCTAGATACATTCATATTTAATAACATATAATCGTGGCATTCCAATAGGCCTAGTGACATTCACAAGCAGGAGGTTCTCAACATCACCCACCTCGAGCGCTATTCCAAAATTCCCAAAGGCGAAGTCCAAGATCAGTCCAACACACCACCAATCTGTACAAAATACCCCAAAGGAAAAATTCATAAGCTTAACATCCACAATTCCAGAATCTGTCCCCCAAACCAGCAGTCCACAATTCACTAATTTTTACCTGCGAATAATGCCCAGAAAAATCCAAGAAAAATACTATCGCGATCCTTGCGACGAGCCCGTCGAAACGAGTACCTGCACGCCCAATTTGGAGTTTCCTACGCTGAGATAAAAATCCGACAAGGGGTACACCCCAAACCCAAACTGCACTAAATTCCTGTAACAAGGAACCACAGAGGAAGAAGATTCTCACCCTCGAGTAAAATTCAGAAAATTCTGAGAAAAATCCAGGAGACTCCTTGCGAAGCGTAGATGAAAATTGCCTTTTGAATCGCCTCGTTCCGACGTCCGAGCGAAAAGATATGGCAAGAACACCGTGGTGCTGTCCCAAAAGTCCGCGAAGAAAAAGGGTCAAATGGTTGCTCGGAAAACTCCAATATCAGCACGGAAATCGAGGAAACCCAAAACACAGGAGTTGAAGCCCTACCTGTCAAGAGTCCAACGGCGCAAGAATCGGCGAATTCCGAGGTCGGGGTGAGTCGGAGGAGTCCAAACACTGAGAAGGGGTGAAGAGGATCGCCGGAGAACAAGCGTCGCGCCGCGCCGTAAAATGGTGAACCTCGGGATGCGTGCCTCCAAAAATCTTCAAACTTCTCCAAAGGGTTGAGCTCTGAGAGAGGAGGAATCGCCGTGAAGAAAGCCCAGCGAAAATAGAGTCCAAAAAGCCTACAAGACGAATGGGGGGAGCTATTTATAGGCCCAGCCCACTAAGCATCCGGGCCGGGTTTTCGGGCGCAACTTTCGGGCGCACTGCGCCCGGAAACCCGGTCGCACCGCCCCTGTCCGACGCGCCCGAAACAACCAGGAGCGGCCACGTCACCCCCAAACAGGGGACAGCGGATCCCCGCGGCCCGCCTACGCCACGTGGCCCCCCGCAGTCAACGGGGGTAGGTACGGCCGGCCAATCTCGAGGCGACACGTGTCGCACTCGAGTGCGGCCGACCGCCCCCCCCTGGCGCCACTGTGCGCGCACGTGCGCGCACAGTACCGAGGCGCCCTCCCCCGCGCACCCGTGGACCGCGCCCACGTGGACCGACGAATCCGAAGCCGCCACGTGTCATGCGCCCGGTCCACCGCCAACCCGCAATTTCCGTGAGCCGTGCCGCGTGCGCCCCGCCTACCAGGGCACGCCACGCGTCCACCCGCCGCGGTCCATGCACCGCCGCGCCATTGCGTGGACCCAGCCGCGTGAGCCGGCCAATAAAAGGGCGCCACGTGGCGCTGGCCGGTCCACGTGTCACCCCCGTGCACCGAAAATCCCCCAAATCTTCCGGAAGCCCGCATTTGGTCATCCGGACTCCAAATTCAACAAGCAAATAGCCGTTTTCAAGCGTTTTTCCGCGCTGAATCCAAATCCAACCTCAGATTGGCCCAAAACCTTTTCAAAAATTCGGCAATCACAGCCGAAGGCCAAATCATCTATCTAAGTCTCACGAGGTCCATCTGTGGCATCCCTTCGATGCACCATGGGCCAGACACCAACACTAGGTGTTCTACACAGTGGATTCATCGGAAAATCGCAAGGGAAAACCCAGTACACTACACCCTCCCCTACAAGAAAAAGTTTCGTCCACGAAACAAAATCATACCTCAGACAGGAGCCTCAAACAAGTGGGGGTGAGCATCCATCATCGCTGACTCCAACTCCCAGGTAGCCTCGCGCTCATCATGACTGCTCCAGAGAACCTTCACATAGGGGATGGCCCGACTGCGCAACTCCCTAACCTCACGCTCCAAGATCCTCAACGGCCGCTCAACATAACTCAGGTCCTCAGCAACCTCCAATGGAGTGAAATCGATAATATGAGACGGGTCATGAACATACCTCCTCAGCGTCGATACATGAAACACATTGTGAACACCTGAAAGCCTGGGAGGAAGCGCAAGCCTGTAGGCAACTGGCCCTAAGCGCTCCAACACCTCAAAAGGTCCAATAAAACGAGGGCTCAGTTTCCCACGAATACCAAATCTGCGAATCCCCTTCGAAGGCGAGACTTTCAGAAAAACATGGTCACCCACCTGAAACTCTAAGTCTCGCCGTCGAGTATCAGCATAACTCCTCTGTCGACTCTGGGCGGTCTCTAGGTGTCGTCGTATCAATCTGACCTTTTCCTCTGCCTCCAACAGTAGATCAGGACCCAAAGTCTTCTTCTCACCCACGTCACTCCAATAAAGGGGTGACCGACACTTGCGTCCATACAACGCTTCAAACGGAGCCATCTGAATGCTCGCTTGATAGCTGTTGTTGTACGCAAACTCAACTAATCCCAAGTGTCGGTACCATCCTCCCCCAAAGTCCAGAATGCATGCTCTCAACATATCCTCGAGGGTCTGAATAGTGCGCTCTGACTGCCCATCGGTCTGTGGGTGGAATGCTGTACTAAATCGGAGCTGCGTCCCCAAGGCTGTCTGTAAACTCCTCCAGAAATGCGAGACAAACCTCGGGTCTCTATCTGATACGATGGAAACGGGTACCCCGTGCAATCTAACCACCTCAGCCAAGTACACCTGCGCCAGTCGCTCCATCGGCCAAGTCATCTGAACCGGTAAAAAGTGAGCGGATTTGGTAAGCCTGTCCACGACTACCCAGATAGCATCCGCTCCCGTCTGTGCTCTCGGCAACCCAGTGACAAAATCCATCGTAACATGTTCCCATTTCCATTCAGGGATTGGGAGACTCTGCAACTTGCCAGCAGGTACACGATGCTCAGCCTTTACTTGCTGACAAGTCAAACAGTGCGCTACAAATCTCCCAATGTCTCTTTTCATCCCATTCCACCAAAACTGTGCCTTCAGATCCCTATACATCTTAGTCCCACCAGGGTGGATGGTATAAGGTGTATAGTGGGCCTCCCTCAAGATCTGCTCTCGAATCTCTGCATCCATAGGCACGCAAGCTCGGTCCCTGTACCGGAGTACTCCCGCAGCATCAACTGAAAAGTCCCCTAACAAACCAGTCTGCATCTGCTCTCGAATCCTCACCAGGTGGGGTCCTCACTCTGTCTCTCCCGAATCCTGTCCAACAGAGTGGGCTGCACGACTAGAGACATAAGTCTAGCAGAGACCCCAGGGGACACAACCTCGAGCTCTAACCGCCTCATCTGCTCAAGTAATGGCGCCTGATCGGTGATCATCAAAGATAAACTCTGTACTGCTCTCCTGCTCAGGGCATCAGCAACCACGTTGGCCTTGCCAGGGTGGTATAGAATGTCTACATCATAATCTTTCAACAATTCCAACCATCTACGCTGCCTCAAGTTGAGCTCCTTCTGTGTGAACAGGTATTTCAAGCTCTTGTGGTCGGTGTAAATCTCGCAGTGTTCCCCATACAAGTAGTGGCGCCACAACTTTAGTGCAAAAATCACTGCAGCTAGCTCCAATCATGGGTAGGGTAATTCTTTTCATAATCCTTCAGTTGCCGAGAGGCGTAAGCGATTACCCTACCCTCCTGCATCAGCACACAACCAAGTCCACTGTGCGATGCATCACTATAAATCACGTATCCTTTCCCCATAACAGGGAGGGAAAGGATAGGAGCCGACATCAACCTGATCTTTAATTCCTCAAAGCTCCTCTGGCAGTCCTCACTCCAAATAAACTTAATCCCTTTTCGCGTCAAACGAGTGAGGGGTGTGGAAAGTTTCGCAAAACCTTCCACAAACCGACGGTAATATCCTGCTAAGCCCATGAAACTACGGACCTCTGATACCGTCGTCGGTCGGGGTCCAATCCCGGACTGCCTCGATCTTCGCCGGGTCTACTGCCACTACCAGCGGCTGAAATCACGTGGCCCAAAAAGGCAACCTCCCGAAGCCAGAAATCACACTTAGATAGCTTGGCATACAACTTTCTCTCTCTCAGAAGTTGTAGCACAATCCTCAGATGCTCCTCGTGCTCCACATCGCTTCGGGAATAAACTAGGATGTCATCAATAAAAACAACAACGAACCGATCCAGGTATGGGCGAAAAATCCTGTTCATCAAATCCATAAAAGCTGCAGGGGCATTTGTCAGTCCAAAAGGCATGACGGTGAACTCGTAATGCCCGTACCAGCGACCGAATGCCGTCTTTGGGATGTCCTCGGCCTTCACCTTCAATTGGTGGTAACCAGACTGTAAATCATCTTGGAGAAGACACAAGACCCTTGCAGCTGGTCGAATAAGTCATCAATGCGCGGCAAAGGGTACTTGTTCTTGATGGTCACTTTAATTCAGCTCCCGTAATCTACACACAAGTCGAAGTGAACAATCCTTCTTCTTCACAAATAGCACCGGCGCTCCCCAAGGGTATACACTAGGCCTCACAAAACCCTTGTACCATTAAATCCTGGAGTTGTGCCTTTACACTCCCGCAGCTAGCGTCGCGGTGCCATTCGGTAAGGAGCCTTAGAGATTGGCGCAGTTCCGGGAACTCGTCAATCAAAAACTCAACCTCCTATCCGGCGGCATATGAACGACTCCGGAGGAAAAACAGTCCGGGTACTCAGGACAATAGGGAATATCCGTGAGTCCCGTGCCGCCGTAGGCTCCTTAACCACCGATGCCAAAAAGGCCACGCATCCACTGCGCATCAATCTGCCTCGCACGAGAGGTCGAAACCACAGAGGCAAAGAAAGCACTCTGGCACCCCCTGTAAACGAACACCCTCCTGGCCTGGCTCGCTAAAGGTAACAGTCATCGCGGCGCAATCAATCGTCGCGAAATAGCGAGCAGCCATCCAATCCCAGAACAATGTCGTAATCTTGCAGCTCACTAAGGACCATAAGGTCCGCTGGCAAGATCCAGGACTCAATCTGAACAGGGCAAGACCAACAACACTCCTCTACATGCAATGTATGATCAGGAATCTGTACCTCTACTGCATGTGTCAACCGACCTAACACTAGTCCATAGATGATGCAAATACTCTACTGATAAAGAATGTGATGCACCGGTATCAAATAAAGTGCGAGCTCTAGTACCAAGAAGTACAGTGATACCTGCCACACGTGGTCGGCTGCCGTGGAGTCCCCTACCTGGGGCGGCGTAGACTCGCCCGCTCTGAGCTGGTGGTCGGTAATCTGCAGGGTGGGAGGAAGGAGCCCCGCTCGCTGGAGCATAAGGCCGCTGCTGGGGCACTGAAGGAGCTGATGCTGAAGAAGGAGCCTGCGTGTAGAGAGAGGGCAAGTAGCTCGAATGGCCGGACTGTCCACACCGATAACAGCGGCCATACCTCTGGTCCAAAGTATCCGCCGCGTGCTGTCCCCTACAAAGACGCCCTGACCCAGACTGGGACTACTGCCTCGACTGCTGCTGCTGCTGTCCTTGCCGCTGTGACCCCTGCTGTCGCGACTGCGACCTCTGCTGCTGCTGTCGCTGCTGCCGCTGCTGCTTGCTGCTGCGCTGCTGCTGTGGGGTCTCTGGGATCCACCAGACCCTCGCCGCTCCGAACGCCCACGGCCCGTAAACTGCGGCGGTGGTGGTCGGGGCGGCCTCCATGAACTGGCCTGTCCCCCCTCGTCTGGCATTGGCCGCTTCCTCTCAGAACTCTGAGCGGCCAAGCCCCCACGTCTAGCGACGACGTGATCTCCCCTCTCGACCCACTGTGCATGATCCACTGCCTCTGATAAAGTCTGAAGCCTCTGGGTGTACCAAGGTATAGACCTCGGGGCGCAACCTGTCTCAAACAGCTCCACCTGGTGCAGCCCATCCCTGGCAACATAGGGTACGCAGTTGAGCAACTGCGTAAACTCCTGATAATAATCCCATACCGTCCTGTCCCCCTGCTGGAGATTCTTCAAATCATCCTCAAGCTTTTTCTTCACGCTCGTGGAGAAATAAGTGTCAAGGATCAACCGTCTAAACTCCGACCAGGGTAGCTGTCGGTGATCTGAAACTCCAAGGGCTCGACCCGACGCCACCAAGCATCTGCATCCCCCTCTAGGCAATGTACAGCCATATGCACTCTGAACCTGTGGTCAATGAAGAAGTCTCTGAACAACTTCTCCATTGCTGCCAGCCATGATCCTATCTCCGATGGTGAGTACTCCTCCCAGAGAACCTAGGTGGTCCTCGCTTACAGAACTTGGCGAGTTTGTCAGCAAACTCCTCCTCCTCCGCTGGGGTCAACGGCCTGAACTCTCCCTGAGCCCCACTGCTCGACGACGGTGCCGTAGGGACTAATGGAATAGCCGGCGGTACAACTGGTGGTACAGGGGCCTCTACAGTAGTAGGGGGAGGGGCCCCAACCTGAGCCAGCAACTGCTCGAACCTCTGCTCCTGTCGGCGGTGGCTCTCCGCCAACTGGGCCACCATGGCCCTCAGCTCACTGATCTCAGAAGGCCCGGACTGCTCCGGCTCCTCCGGGGGCGTAGGAGTACCCCGAGTAGGAATCTGCCGCCTAGGAGGCATCCTGTCACACAAATCCACGGGTCAGTAAACCAACCACTCTCGACCCAATCACGCGAAAGTCATGGGCATTCCCCTATTTCTGTAACCTTATGTTGTCTGCAGCCAACATAATAGTCCCCCAGAAATAGGCTATGCCAATCCCTCTCCACTCACAGGAAGAGTTAACAACCAATTACCGACTTTCGCACAATATCACGTCACTCACGCTCGGCCTTCCTAGGGTCTGCCAAAGCCTAGGGTTTCCTAAGTCCCAACTGACCTATCCCTAAGCTCTGATACCAACTAATCTGTCACGCCCCGGGTGTAAACCAGAACCCGGGCCCGTCCACAGATCCGCCGTGCATACGGAATTTTCCGTGTACACGAAGCGCTGATAACCTGCTCAGATATAACAAGTAATAAAGGAGCATAAAACAGAGCTAAACTAAAACTAATACAACTCAGACAAATACTGGAAAGGAAAGTACAGTAAGCTCTCAAAATATACAAGTGTCTCTCCCAGCTCACGAAATATAAACACCAGCTGCCGCAGCCAGACCCCAAAATAAAAGGAAAAATACAACCGTCTGAGTGTTACTGGGGATACAACAAAACTACCAAAAACTCGAGCGCGGGGTAGCACTATCTAGTCGGCGATCCTCTTACCTCGATCCTGGTAGGAAGGCCCCGCAACTCCGGCAGATGACTCTGCAAAACAAAGGGGACAAGAAAAGGGAAAAACAGTGGGGGTCAGTACTACAGTATAAGACAGTAGCCTCCCCTTGGGTAAACCTCAACACGAACTCCTACCTGCCCACTAGGTCTACCAGAGGCTAAAGGAATAAATGCGGTAACTAAGAGTATGACTCCTGATAAAAGCTACCACTAAATGCCTCTACCTGCCCAGCTAAAGATAGCTAAAAGTATGCATCAGAGAATCGAAGCCTGCCACATCGGGTATGCCAGCCTACGCATAACACCGGTGTGGAATAGGAGTCTCAATGTCTGCCAAATCGGGTATGCCAGCCTACGCATAACACCGGTATGGGACAGGAGTCTCAAGGTCTGCTAAATCGGGTATGCCAGCCTACGCATAGCACCGATAAGGGTAGGGTTCTCAATGTCTGCCAAATCGGGTATGCCAGCCTACACATAACACCGATATGGGACAGGAGTCCCAGGGTCTCAAGTCTGCAAATCGCGCACTCCGCTCTATAAGGAAAGTACCGTCTCCCAAAGGAAGCCCAAAACCCTCTCCCCGAAACCCAAGTATCTGACTACACTAACCCAGCCCCTGCTCCAACCCGAGCATAATATCCCCTATGTCTAAGTGACTGAAGAAAGAATGCAACATGGTTTCTCCTAAGTCAATTCCAGCATGATAGTGTAGCAGAAAAAGGTGGCCTATCTAGGTGACCATTCAAGCATGCAAAAGTCATTAACTTGATAAACCTCTTTTTAATTATTCTAACATATGCAACATTAAATGTTTGGACCCTCCGATGTACACGTGGCATGATATACGATACATGATACAATTTAGATGTACAATTAACTAGCAAGTACCCCTTTTACAACATGCATTCTAACCACATGCCCAAACCTTTCCTTAACACACAATATGATATGGCTATAGCATTCATTCCAACTAATTAAATTGCATATCTAAACATGGAACACCACTCATGAACTTGTAGCTTGCTAACAATGCAAGTATTAGCAAAGAACCTTAATATCATGCAAGCATGCTAGATACATTCATATTTAATAACATATAATCGTGGCATTCCAATAGGCCTAGTGACATTCACAAGCAGGAGGTTCTCAACATCACACCCACCTCGAGCGCTATTCCAAAATTCCCAAGGCGAAGTCCAAGATCAGTCCAACACACCACCAATCTGTACAAAATACCCCAAAGGAAAAATACATAAGCTTAACATCCACAATTCCAGAATCTGTCCCCCAAACCAGCAGTCCACAATTCACTAATTTTTACCTGCGAATAATGCCCAGAAAAATCCAAGAAAAATACTATCGCGATCCTTGCGACGAGCCCGTCGAAACGAGTACCTGCACGCCCAATTTGGAGTTTCCTACGCTGAGATAAAATCCGACAAGGGGTACACCCCAAACCCAAACTGCACTAAATTCCTGTAACAAGGAACCACAGAGGAAGAAGATTCTCACCCTCGAGTAAAATTCAGAAAATTCTGAGAAAAATCCAGGAGACTCCTTGCGAAGCGTAGATGAAAATTGCCTTTTGAATCGCCTCGTTCCGACGTCCGAGCGAAAAGATATGGCAAGAACACCGCGGTGCTGTCCCAAAAGTCCGCGAAGAAAAAGGGTCAAATGGTTGCTCGGAAAACTCCAATATCAGCACGGAAATCGAGGAACCACAAAACACAGGAGTTGAAGCCCTACCTGTCAAGAGTCCAACGGCGCAAGAATCGGCGAATTCCGAGGTCGGGGTGAGTCGGAGGAGTCCAACACTGAGAAGGGGTGAAGAGGATCGCCGGAGAACAAGCGTCGCGCCGCGCCGTAAAATGGTGAACCTCGGGATGCGTGCCTCCAAAAATCTTCAAACTTCTCCAAAGGTTGAGCTCTGAGAGAGGAGGAATCGCCGTGAAGAAAGCCCAGCGAAAATAGAGTCCAAAAAGCCTACAAACGAATGGGGGGAGCTATTTATAGGCCCCCCTAAGCATCCGGGCCGGTTTTCGGGCGCAACTTTCGGGCGCACTGCGCCCGGAAACCCGGTCGCACCGCCCCTGTCCGACGCGCCCGAAACAACCAGGAGCGGCCACGTCACCCCCAAACAGGGGACAGCGGATCCCCGCGGCCCGCCTACGCCACGTGGCCCCCCGCAGTCAACGGGGGTAGGTACGGCCGGCCAATCTCGAGGCGACACGTGTCGCACTCGAGTGCGGCCGACCGCCCCCCCTGGCGCACTGTGCGCGCACGTGCGCGCACAGTACCGAGGCGCCCTCCCCCGCGCACCCGTGGACCGCCCCACGTGGACCGACGAATCCGAAGCGCCACGTGTCATGCGCCCGGTCCAGCCGCCACCCGCCGGCCCCGGCACCCGCCACCCGCAATTTCGTGTGCCGTGCCGCGTGCGCCCGCCTACCAGGGCACGCCACGCGTCCACCCGCCCGCCGCGGTCCATGCACCGCCGCGCCATTGCGTGGACCCAGCCGCGTGAGCCGGCAATAAAAGGCGCCACGTGGCGCTGGCCGGTCCACGTGTCACCCCCGTGCACCGAAAATCCCCCAACTTCCGGAAGCCCGCATTGGTCATCCGGACTCCAAATTCAACAAGCAAATAGCCGTTTTCAAGCGTTTTTCCGCGCTGAATCCAATCCAACCTCAGATGGCCCAAAACCTTTTCAAAAATCGGCAATCACAGCCGAAGGCCAATCATCATCTATCTGTCTCACGAGGTCCATCTGTGGCATCCCTTCGATGCACCATGGGCCAGACACCAACACTAGGTGTTCTACACAGTGGTTCTCGGAAAATCGCAAGGGAAAACCCAGTACACTACATATGCTTGGGGCTGTGTCCTGGATCATGGCCCCCGGTGGCAGCGATATTTGCCGATGGCGGAGTTTCGCCTACAATAACAGCTATCAGCCACATTGGAATGGCACCTTTCAAGGCACTTTATGGAGAAATGAGATCTCCCGCATGGAGTGAGGTCGGCGAGAGACATCACTGGGTCTGAGGTATTGCAAGAAGCTGGGGAAAGGTGCGCATTGCGCGTCAAGTCTGGTGACGGGCAAGTCGGCAAAAGAGCTATGCGGACAAAAGGCGGCGCGACTCTAGAATTTAAGGTCGGGGATACATGTATTTTTGAAGGCGTCACCCACCAAAGGGTGTAGTGCGATTTGTGGATGGCGGGGAATCAGTTTGAGACCTCCTTTTCTTGGACCTTATAGGTATTGGAGCGGGTGGGGGCCCAGTGGCTATAAAGTACTTTGCCCCGGACATTGGCAGGAATTCATGATGTTTTCATGTGTCACAACGCGCCAGTATGTCCATGACCCGAGGCACATGCTCAACTACAACTACCACCGCTTGATCTCGAAGATATGATCTTGATGAGTTCCCTTATAAAATTGTGGATCGGCGTGATAGGAGACTAAGA
>CM055064.1:15436040-15480058 GCA_029204045.2 Tillandsia leiboldiana | reverse complement strand
TTGAACTCTTGTGGAATTAAAATGCCATGAGATAATTTCCTTCATGGTTACATGCATATTAGGTTAGGATTTTCTTAAAGATTAAAATATTAAAGAAGAGACCAAAATCCCTATTACAAGACGTAGGTCATAAGGGAATTTTGCAACCTTTCTTCCTATTGGTCAAAATGAACCCATAGAAAGAATAAGAGTAAACCTAGGATTCCTTTATATTGTGTGGAATTAAAAGAAAAAAAAAAAAAAGAGTATGAAAGTGATTCCTAATTGGTTTCATTATGAATTTAGGGAGTCTTGGAGAATAGAAGGTCAACCCATTTTCTCCTTGCAAAAGCGACTAAAGGTGCGGGATTCTATCGAGCCGCGGGTGACCTCTCCCTTATTTTTGCTCTTCCTTAGACCAAGCTGTTAATAGAGTGTGCTCGGATTGTATTTTCATGCTTATGGAGAAGGATTATGGCATGTGGAAATCTCGCTTAGGAGAAAACTTGTATTAGGCTCTTAATGTGTGGCATTCACTATAGGATTTCACGAGTGGCATTTTGTTGAGTCAATTATGTTGGTACATGGACGTAGGGTTAATTTAGAGTTATGTCTCTAAGGGAATCATAGTATAGTTGAGGTTAAAATCCAAATGAATGAAATCCTAGAATTGTCATAGGGAATTGGTTAATACACCTACACTTTAACTTCATTGAGTATACTAAAAGTAAAGAAAGATAAGTCCAAGGGACTTCGTTACCTTGAGGCATGGACCTAGGGTAAAGGTATTGAGTACATGAAAAGATAAGCTAAAAGCTTAATTGAAAGAAAGAAAATGGCCAAGTGGCAATGTGAGCTACGAGCTCGAATGAAAAGGAAGCTGAGTGCTAAAGAGCAAGAGAAAGGCAAAGGCCTAAAGTGAAAGAGGCTAGTGCAAAAGCAATAAAAGAGATAATAAAATGGGCGTACCTACGGGGGGTGAAACGCGGCCCATGTTGGAGTAGCAGGCAGTGTCCCTCTCCCGGGTAGAGACCGTTCGGGACGTTTCTCCGTAGGACGGGGTGGGTAACACTGCGGGGAACACTTGCGGGTCTGCCGGGCTAGGGCCCTTGGGCAAGATTTCCCGAGGGTAGCAAATTTAATTAAAAACAAAGAAAGTAAAGAAGTGGTTGGTCAAGTAAGTGGTGGTTAGAATGACACCTTACAACGGCATTAAGTCAGGTTATGGCAAAGGTAAAAGTGTTAAGGCATGCTAGCTAGGATTTACAGCTTTTATTACTGTATTTCATTCTCTATTATATTGCTTCCATTAGACTAAGCGGTGCAGGGCCATTTTCTCTCGGTGGTGAAACCACTGGGAACTTCGTTGTAGTTCTCACACCCTTGGGTGACATGCCCACAGGTCCAGGTATCGAGCGAGGCACGCGACAGGGGCAAGAGCCCAGCAGGGAGTAGCGACCTAGCAGTCTAGAGTCGCCAGTACATTTTGGAGTTTTATTTTCTTGAGCGAACTTTTATATGTGAGCAACGATGTAATCTTTAAAGTTCAAGTTTCATGTTGGGAAAAAGAAAAAAAAAATATGGATGTAATTTGTATTGTAGTTGCATGTAAAAGAGAGGTGTATTATAAACAAAAGTATTTGTTTTCGCTCAAGTGATGTACTTTCATTTCTTCTAACTATGTTTGAATGATTGGAAGTTTAAATTCATAGATCTATCCTCTGATTGCTTACTCTTCCGCTATATTGAATTAAAATTGTTGGAATAAACCGTTACTTTCGGGTCTTGAAGGTCATGCCGATTGGCGGGTCTGTTGGGCGCCCGAACTGTTCAAATCGACGGTCTCGGGCCGTGACAGATAAGAGTGGTATCAGAGACTAGGAATAGTCCTTGGTGGTTAGCAAACCTAGGAAGACTCTAGGGTTTAGGCACGAGAGAGTGTGTGGATCTTTTGGCGAAAGTATATGATTGGGTTTTACGATTCCAAGAAGGACATTGGGAATGGATCGAGGGTAATGAGCTTTCATTCTTTGGACTATTACGTTGGCGGCCGACAAGTAAGGTCAGGGGTGAAAGAGTGCCCTTAGTACTTTCGCATTGATTGGGCGACGAGCCTTTTGTTTGGTATCTAGCTTGCGCATTGTCCAAATTATCAAATTGGGCTAATCGTTTCGTTGTGTGTGTGTTGAGGGAATAGCAATGCAGCGAGTGATCGATGAAGAATAGGATCCGCGGTCGACGCAAATTGAGCCCGAGGAGCGCTCAGGCTCGAGTGAAGCGAGTTGAAATTGGTGCTTTAGTTTGTACTTGGGCCGAATTGGGCAAAGTGTGACCGATGAGGTCCGAAGGTGACTCGGTGAAAGACCGTCTCACGAGAACGTTGGCGATCGTTAGATTGCGAGAGCCATGTTGAAATGTCCTAAGGTTTAGGGCAAGAAAGTTTATGGACTTGGTGGTGAAAGTTCGCTCTTGGTGATAGTAGCAAACCAGTGACGTGTCGATGTGACTGATTGCCGCATAGTGCGTTGGTGAGGCCCAGGGTAGGCTTCAAGATGTGAGAACCTCTTGATAGAGCGGGAGTCTTGTGGCTGGTCCGATGGATCGGTATAACGGCAAGGGTTGCCACGAAGGGTTCGCGTGTTAGTTGCCAAAATTGAGATACTTTATGTGGTGCCTCCACCCAGTTGGGGGAAGTGCACAGGTACCATGGGTGTGCTTAAGCAAATCGCTTAACACCGTGGATTCTCTGAGTTGACATAGAGGGTCAAAGACGCACAATCTTGTGGGTGCTCATGGAGCACAGGTACCCTTTAGCCAGAAGAGCTGGTTAAGTGGCACCTTAGCGTTTGCTAAGTGTGATAGGAGTCGATAGAGAGTGTGTCCGTAGATTGACGACTAGCGAGTGGGTTTTGCTCGGTGAAGAATAGTAGTCCACGTGGCGACGCTTAGTGGGTTCGTTGAGGGACGATCCGTGCCTGGACCATATATGAAGACTGTGGAGCCTGTAGCCATGTGGCAGGCGCAGTCGGCTGTGAGAGACAGTGGCCCGAGACCTGAGGGCGGGGCATAATAGATTTTTGGTGGGGCGGTAGTCCGAGTGATGACTCGGGAATGTAGAGTGCACGTGTGAGCCTCGAGGCTATTAGTACACTGAGAGTGTAGACGCGACCAGGCCATAGGGCTGGTGATGATTGAGATACTGTTACTCCATAGTGGGAGTGTTAGTGCGGTAGTCCTAAACGAGGATCTGACCGCATGATGATGGGTCTGCATGCTAGTTACAGACGATATGTGATATCGAGTGGAAGGTTTGGGCTATAGGCCTGCATGGACCATGGTCTGTGGACCTGTCAATAGTCTGAAATAAAAGGGTTGGCCGAGAACTCGTGGTTGAGAGCGCGAGTGGCGTGTGGAATAGTTGGGAGTAAGGATTGGTTTCGCCTCTAAGTCAAGCAATAGGGCGGCGGAGTTGAAGGAGCTTAAGGCTAAATTGCAAGACCTGCTGGACAAGGGTTTCATCAGACCCAGCGTATCTCCTTGGGGAGCTCCAGTCCTGGTTGTGAGGAAGAAGGGCGGGTCACTTCAGCTAGTGTGGACTGTCGGGAGCTCAACAAATTGACGATCACGGACCGATATCCATTGTCGCGGATCGACGATTGATCAACCCAGTTGCAATGTTCCGTATTTTCGAAAATCGACCTTCAATCGGGATACCACCAATTAAAGATTAAGCCGGGGATGTGCACAAAACGGCTTTTAGAATGCGGTATGGACACTACGAATTCATGTAATACCGTTCTGGTTGACTAATGCTTCCGGTGGCATTCATGGATTTAATGAACCGCAGTTTTCAGCCTTTCCTTGACCGATTTGTTGTCGTCTTCATTGACGACATTTTAGTCTACTCTCGAAGGACAACGAGCATGAGGATCACCTACGACAGGTTTTCAAGTACTCGGAGCGGGGCTGTTCGCGAAGTTGAAGAAAATGCGAATGTTGGCTCCGAGAAGTGCATTCTTAGGACATGTGATTTCTGAGGCAAGGGTGTCTGTGGATCCCAAGAAAATTGAAGAAGTGAAGGATTGCCCCGACCAACCAATGTCACCGAGGTTCGAAGCTTTATCGAACTCGCGGGCTATTATAGGCGGTTCGTGGAAGGGTTTTCCAAAATTACCATTCACTACTGGCCTTACAAGAAAGGGCTAAGTTCACTTGGAGCGATGCTTGTGAAAGAGGCTTCCAGTGCTCAAGAACAAGTTGACATCGGCTCCAATCCTTGCTTTTACCTATTGCGGGAAAAAGTTTGTGGTGTATAGTGAGCCTCAGAGAGTGGTCTGGGGTGTGTACTTATGCAGGACACAGAGGGTTATAGCCTATGCCTCCTGGCAGCTGAAGAGTATTGAAAGAACTACCCCACCCACGACCTCGAGCTTGCCGCGGTAAATTTTGCATTGAAGCTATGGCGTCATTACCTCTCGGTGAAACATTGTGAGATTTACACGGATCACAAAAGCCTCAAGTATTTGTTCACTCAGAAGGAATTAAACCTGAGGTAGCGTTGAGTTGGAGCTTCTTAAAGACTATGATGTTAGCATCTTGTACCACCCGGGGAAAGCAAATGTGGTGGTCGACGCGTTAAGCAGGAAATACGTGGAGAATCTCGCCATGGCCATTACCGACCAATACACGTTTGCAATCCGAAAAACGATGGTTGGCTTGGAGGTTGTGGCTCTCGGTGCAGCCGCGAGGCTTATGACACTACTGTGTAACCTACCTTGTTGGAGAGAATTAAAGAAAAGCACAAGCGACCGATGAAAGCTCCAAAAGGTAAGGTCTGATGGGGGAGGGCGGCGTTGCAAAGGATTTTAGTGTCGGATCGAGAACCCCGATTGTGTCACAATTTTGGAAGAGCTTCCACGAGATCTTGGGGACACGCCTGGATTTCACTACAGGTATCATCCTCAGAGCGATGGTCAATCTCAGAGGACCAATTAAATCCTCGAAGATATGCTGTCACGCCCCGGGTGTAAACCAGAACCCGGGCCCGTCCACAGATCCGCCGTGCATACGGAATTTTCCGTGTACACAAAGCGCTGATAACCTGCTCAGATATAAACAAAGTAATAAAGGAGCATAAAACAGAGCTAAACTAAAACTAATACAACTCAGACAATACTGGAAAGGAAAGTACAGTAAGCTCTCAAAAATATACAAGTGTCTCTCCCAGCTCACGAAATATAAACAACCAGCTGGCCGCAGCCAGACCCAAAATAAAAGGAAAAATACAACCGTCTGAGTGTACTGGGGATACAACAAAACTACCAAAAACTCGAGCGCGGGGGTAGCAGCTATCTAGTCGGCGATCCTCTTACCTCGATCCTGGTAGGAAGGCCCCGCAACTCCGGCAGATGACTCTGCAAAACAAAGGGGACAAGAAAAGGGAAAAAACAGTGGGGGTCAGTACTACAGTAAAGACAGTAGCCTCCCCTAGTGGGTAAACCTCAACACGAACTCCTACCTGCCCACTAGGTCTACCAGAGGCTAAAGGAATAAAATGCGGTAACTAAGAGTATGACTCTGATAAAAGCTACCACTAAATACCTCTACCTGCCCAGCTAAAGATAGCTAAAAGTATGCATCAGAGAATCGAAGCCTGCCACATCGGGTATGCCAGCCTACGCATAACACCGGTGTGGAATAGGAGTCTCAATGTCTGCCAAATCGGGTATGCCAGCCTACGCATAACACCGGTATGGGACAGGAGTCTCAAGGTCTGCTAAACGGGTATGCCAGCCTACGCATAGCACCGATAAGGGGTAGGGTTCTCAATGTCTGCCAAATCGGGTATGCCAGCCTACACATAACACCGATATGGGACAGGAGTCCCAGGGTCTCAAGTCTGCAAATCGCGCACTCCGCTCTATAAGGAAAGTACCGTCTCCCAAAGGAAGCCCAAAACCCTCTCCCCGAACCCAAGTATCTGACTACACTAAAACCAGCCCTGCTCCAACCCGAGCATAATATCCCCTATGTCTAAGTGACTGAAGAAAGAATGCAACATGGTTCTCCTAAGTCAATCCAGCATGATAGTGTAGCAGAAAAAAGGGGGCCTATCTAGGTGACCATTCAAGCATGCAAAAGTCATTAACTTGATAAACCTCTTTTCAATTCTAACATATGCAACATTAAATGTTTGGACCCTCCGATGTACACATGGCATGATATACGATACATGATACAATGTAGATGTACAATAACTAGCAAGTACCCCTTTTACAACATGCATTCTAACCACATGCCCAAACTTTCCTTAACACACAATATGATATGGCTATAGCATTCATTCAACTAATTAAATGCATATCTAAACATGGAAACACCACTCATGAACTTGTAGCTTGCTAACAATGCAAGTATAGCAAAAGAACCTTAATATCATGCAAGCATGCTAGATACATTCATATTTAATAACATATAATCGTGGCATTCCACAATAGGCCTAGTGACATTCACAAGCAGGAGGTTCTCAACATCACCCACCTCGAGCGCTATTCCAAAATTCCCAAAGGGCGAAGTCCAAGATCAGTCCCAAACACCACCAATCTGTACAAAATACCCCAAAGGAAAAATTCATAAGCTTAACATCCACAATTCCAGAATCTGTCCCCCAAACCAGCAGTCCCCAATTTCACTATTTTTACCTGCGAATAATGCCCAGAAAAATCCAAGAAAAATACTATCGCGATCCTTGCGACGAGCCCGTCGAAACGAGTACCTGCACGCCCAATTTGGAGTTTCCTACGCTGAGATAAAAATCCGACAAGGGGTACACCCCAAACCCAAACTGCACTAAATCCTGTAACAAGGAACCACAGAGGAAGAAGATTCTCACCCTCGAGTAAAATTCAGAAAATTCTGAGAAAAATCCAGGAGACTCCTTGCGAAGCGTAGATGAAAATTGCCTTTTGAATCGCCTCGTTCCGACGTCCGAGCGAAAAGATATGGCAAGAAGAACACCGTGGTGCTGTCCCAAAAGTCCGCGAAGAAAAAAGGGTCAAATGGTTGCTCGGAAAACTCCAATATCAGCACGGAAATCGAGGAACCCAAAACACAGGAGTTGAAGCCCTACCTGTCAAGAGTCCAACGGCGCAAGAATCGGCGAATTCCGAGGTCGGGGTGAGTCGGAGGAGTCCAAACACTGAGAAGGGGTGAAGAGGATCGCCGGAGAACAAGCGTCGCGCCGCGCCGTAAAATGGTGAACCTCGGGATGCGTGCCTCCAAAAATCTTCAAACTTCTCCAAAGGGTTGAGCTCTGAGAGAGGAGGAATCGCCGTGAAGAAAGCCCAGCGAAAATAGAGTCCAAAAAGCCTACAAGACGAATGGGGGGAGCTATTTATAGGCCCAGCCCACTAAGCATCGGGCCGGGTTTTCGGGCGCAACTTTCGGGCGCACTGCGCCCGGAAACCCGGTCGCACCGCCCCTGTCCGACGCGCCCGAAACAACCAGGAGCGGCCACGTCACCCCCAAACAGGGGACAGCGGATCCCCGCGGCCCGCCTACGCCACGTGGCCCCCCGCAGTCAACGGGGGTAGGTACGGCCGCCAATCTCGAGGCGACACGTGTCGCACTCGAGTGCGGCCGACCGCCCCCCCCTGGCGCCACTGTGCGCGCACGTGCGCGCACAGTACCGAGGCGCCCTCCCCCGCGCACCCGTGGACCGCGCCCACGTGGACCGACGAATCCGAAGCCGCCACGTGTCATGCGCCCGGTCCACCGCCAACCCGCAATTTCCGTGAGCCGTGCCGCGTGCGCCCGCCTACCAGGGCACGCCACGCGTCCACCCGCCGCGGTCCATGCACCGCCGCGCCATTGCGTGGACCCAGCCGCGTGAGCCGGCCAATAAAAGGGCGCCACGTGGCGCTGGCCGGTCCACGTGTCACCCCCGTGCACCGAAAATCCCCCAAATCTTCCGGAAGCCCGCATTTGGTCATCCGGACTCCAAATTCAACAAGCAAATAGCCGTTTTCAAGCGTTTTTTCCGCGCTGAATCCAAATCCAACCTCAGATTGGCCCAAAACCTTTTCAAAAATTCGGCAATCACAGCCGAAGGCCAAATCATCTATCTAAGTCTCACGAGGTCCATCTGTGGCATCCCTTCGATGCACCATGGGCCAGACACCAACACTAGGTGTTCTACACAGTGGATTCATCGGAAAATCGCAAGGGAAAACCCAGTACACTACACCCTCCCCTACAAGAAAAAGTTTCGTCCTCGAAACAAAATCATACCTCAGACAGGAGCCTCAAACAAGTGGGGTGAGCATCCATCATCGCTGACTCCAACTCCCAGGTAGCCTCGCGCTCATCATGACTGCTCCAGAGAACCTCACATAGGGGATGGCCCGACTGCGCAACTCCCTAACCTCACGCTCCAAGATCCTCAACGGCCGCTCAACATAACTCAGGTCCTCAGCAACCTCCAATGGAGTGAAATCGATAATATGAGACGGGTCATGAACATACCTCCTCAGCGTCGATACATGAAACACATTGTGAACACCTGAAAGCCTGGGAGGAAGCGCAAGCCTGTAGGCAACTGGCCCTAAGCGCTCCAACACCTCAAAAGGTCCAATAAAACGAGGGCTCAGTTTCCCACGAATACCAAATCTCCGAATCCCCTTCGAAGGCGAGACTTTCAGAAAAACATGGTCACCCACCTGAAACTCTAAGTCTCGCCGTCGAGTATCAGCATAACTCCTCTGTCGACTCTGGGCGGTCTCTAGGTGTCGTCGTATCAATCTGACCTTTTCCTCTGCCTCCAACAGTAGATCAGGACCCAAAGTCTTCTTCTCACCCACGTCACTCCAATAAAGGGGTGACCGACACTTGCGTCCATACAACGCTTCAAACGGAGCCCATCTGAATGCTCGCTTGATAGCTGTTGTTGTACGCAAACTCAACTAATCCCAAGTGTCGGTACCATCCTCCCCCAAAGTCCAGAATGCATGCTCTCAACATATCCTCGAGGGTCTGAATAGTGCGCTCTGACTGCCCATCGGTCTGTGGGTGGAATGCTGTACTAAATCGGAGCTGCGTCCCCAAGGCTGTCTGTAAACTCCTCCAGAAATGCGAGACAAACCTCGGGGTCTCTATCTGATACGATGGAAACGGGTACCCCGTGCAATCTAACCACCTCAGCCAAGTACACCTGCGCCAGTCGCTCCATCGGCCAAGTCATCTGAACCGGTAAAAAGTGAGCGGATTTGGTAAGCCTGTCCACGACTACCCAGATAGCATCCGCTCCCGTCTGTGCTCTCGGCAACCCAGTGACAAAATCCATCGTAACATGTTCCCATTTCCATTCAGGGATTGGGAGACTCTGCAACTTGCCAGCAGGTACACGATGCTCAGCCTTTACTTGCTGACAAGTCAAACAGTGCGCTACAAATCTCCCAATGTCTCTTTTCATCCCATTCCACCAAAACTGTGCCTTCAGATCCCTATACATCTTAGTCCCACCAGGGTGGATGGTATAAGGTGTATAGTGGGCCTCCCTCAAGATCTGCTCTCGAATCTCTGCATCCATAGGCACGCAAGCTCGGTCCCTGTACCGGAGTACTCCCGCAGCATCAACTGAAAAGTCCCCTAACAAACCAGTCTGCATCTGCTCTCGAATCCTCACCAGGTGGGGGTCCTCACTCTGTCTCTCCCGAATCCTGTCCAACAGAGTGGGCTGCACGACTAGAGACATAAGTCTAGCAGAGACCCCAGGGGACACAACCTCGAGCTCTAACCGCCTCATCTGCTCAAGTAATGGCGCCTGATCGGTGATCATCAAAGATAAACTCTGTACTGCTCTCCTGCTCAGGGCATCAGCAACCACGTTGGCCTTGCCAGGGTGGTATAGAATGTCTACATCATAATCTTTCAACAATTCCAACCATCTACGCTGCCTCAAGTTGAGCTCCTTCTGTGTGAACAGGTATTTCAAGCTCTTGTGGTCGGTGTAAATCTCGCAGTGTTCCCATACAAGTAGTGGCGCCACAACTTTAGTGCAAAAATCACTGCAGCTAGCTCCAAATCATGGGTAGGGTAATTCTTTTCATAATCCTTCAGTTGCCGAGAGGCGTAAGCGATTACCCTACCCTCCTGCATCAGCACACAACCAAGTCCACTGTGCGATGCATCACTATAAATCACGTATCCTTTCCCCCATAACAGGGAGGGAAAGGATAGGAGCCGACATCAACCTGATCTTTAATTCCTCAAAGCTCCTCTGGCAGTCCTCACTCCAAATAAACTTAATCCCTTTTCGCGTCAAACGAGTGAGGGGTGTGGAAAGTTTCGCAAAACCTTCCACAAACCGACGGTAATATCCTGCTAAGCCCATGAAACTACGGACCTCTGATACCGTCGTCGGTCGGGGCCAATCCCGGACTGCCTCGATCTTCGCCGGGTCTACTGCCACTCCAGCGGCTGAAATCACGTGGCCCAAAAAGGCAACCTCCCGAAGCCAGAAATCACACTTAGATAGCTTGGCATACAACTTTCTCTCTCTCAGAAGTTGTAGCACAATCCTCAGATGCTCCTCGTGCTCCACATCGCTTCGGGAATAAACTAGGATGTCATCAATAAAAACAACAACGAACCGATCCAGGTATGGGCGAAAAATCCTGTTCATCAAATCCATAAAAGCTGCAGGGGCATTTGTCAGTCCAAAAGGCATGACGGTGAACTCGTAATGCCCGTACCGCGACCTGAATGCCGTCTTTGGGATGTCCTCGGCCTTCACCTTCAATTGGTGGTAACCAGACTGTAAATCAATCTTGGAGAAGACACAAGACCCTTGCAGCTGGTCGAATAAGTCATCAATGCGCGGCAAAGGGTACTTGTTCTTGATGGTCACTTTATTCAGCTCCCGGTAATCTACACACAGTCGAAGTGAACCATCCTTCTTCTTCACAAATAGCACCGGCGCTCCCCAAGGTGATACACTAGGCCTCACAAAACCCTTGTCCATTAAATCCTGGAGTTGTGCCTTTAACTCCCGCAGCTCGGCCGGTGCCATTCGGTAAGGAGCCTTAGAGATTGGCGCAGTTCCGGGAACTACGTCAATCAAAAACTCAACCTCCCTATCCGGCGGCATATGAACTAGCTCCGGAGGAAAAACATCCGGGTACTCATGGACAATAGGAATATCCGTGAGTCCCGGTGCCGCCGTAGGCTCCTTAACCACCGATGCCAAAAAGGCCACGCATCCACTGCGCATCATCTGCCTCGCACGAGAGGTCGAAACCACAGAGGCAAAGAAAGCACTCTGGCACCCCCTGTAAACGAACACCTCCTGGCCTGGCTCGCTAAAGGTAACAGTCCTCGCGGCGCAATCAATCGTCGCGAAATAGCGAGCCAGCCAATCCATCCCCAGAACAATGTCGTAATCTTGCAGCTCACTAAGGACCATAAGGTCCGCTGGCAAGATCCAGGACTCAATCTGAACAGGGCAAGACCAACAACACTCCTCTACATGCAATGTATGATCAGGAATCTGTACCTCTACTGCATGTGGCAACCGACCTAACACTAGTCCATGAGATGATGCAAATACTCTACTGATAAAAGAATGTGATGCACCGGTATCAAATAAAGTGCGAGCTCTAGTACCAAGAAGTAAAGTGATACCTGCCACCACGTGGTCGGCTGCCGTGGAGTCCCCTACCTGGGCGGCGTAGACTCGCCCGCTCTGAGCTGGTGGTCGGTAATCTGCAGGGTGGGAGGAAGGAGCCCCGCTCGCTGGAGCATAAGGCCGCTGCTGGGGCACTGAAGGAGCTGATGCTGAAGAAGGAGCCTGCGGTGTAGAGAGAGGGCAAGTAGCTCGAATATGGCCGGACTGTCCACACCGATAACAGCGGCCATACCTCTGGTCACAAGTATCCGCCGCGTGCTGTCCCCTACAAAAGACGCACCTGACCCCAGACTGGGACTGCCTCGACTGCTGCTGCTGCTGTCCTTGCCGCTGTGACCCCTGCTGTCGCGACTGCGACCTCTGCTGCTGCTGTCGCTGGGGCTGCCGCTGCTGCTGCTGCTGCTGCTGTGGGGGTCTCTGGGATCCACCAGACCCTCGCCGCTCCGAACGCCCACGGCCCGTAAACTGCGGCGGTGGCGGTCGGGGCGGCCTCCATGAACTGGCCTGTCCCCCCTCGTCTGGCATTGGCCGCTTCCTCTCAGAACTCTGAGCGGCCAAGCCCCCACGTCTAGCGACGACGTGATCTCCCCTCTCGACCCACTGTGCATGATCCACTGCCTCTGATAAAGTCTGAAGCCTCTGGGAGTGTACCAAGGTATAGACCTCGGGGCGCAAACCTGTCTCAAACAGCTCCACCTGGTGCAGCCCATCCCTGGCAACATAGGGTACGCAGTTGAGCAACTGCGTAAACTCCTGATAATAATCCCATACCGTCCTGTCCCCCTGCTGGAGATTCTTCAAATCATCCTCAAGCTTTTTCTTCACGCTCGTGGAGAAATAAGTGTCAAGGATCAACCGTCTAAACTCCGACCAGGGTAGCTGTCGGGTGATCTGAAACTCCAAGGGCTCGACCCGACGCCACCAAGCATCTGCATCCCCCTCTAGGCAATGTACAGCCATATGCACTCTGAACCTGTGGTCAATGAAGAAGTCTCTGAACAACTTCTCCATTGCTGCCAGCCATGATCCTATCTCCGATGGGTGAGTACTCCTCCCAGAGAACCTAGGTGGTCCTCGCTTACAGAACTTGGCGAGTTTGTCAGCAAACTCCTCCTCCTCCGCTGGGGTCAACGGCCTGAACTCTCCCTGAGCCCCACTGCTCGACGACGGTGCCGTAGGGACTAATGGAATAGCCGGCGGTACAACTGGCGGTACAGGGGCCTCTACAGTAGTAGGGGGAGGGGCCCCAACCTGAGCCAGCAACTGCTCGAACCTCTGCTCCTGTCGGCGGTGGCTCTCCGCCAACTGGGCCACCATGGCCCTCAGCTCACTGATCTCAGAAGGCCCGGACTGCTCCGGCTCCTCCGGGGGCGTAGGAGTACCCCGAGTAGGAATCTGCCGCCTAGGAGGCATCCTGTCACACAAAATCCACGGGTCAGTAAACCAAACCACTCTCGACCCAATCACGCGAAAGTCATGGGCATTCCCCTATTTCTGTAACCTTATGTTGTCTGCAGCCAACATAATAGTCCCCCAGAAATAGGCTATGCCAATCCCTCTCCACTCTCAGGAAGAGTTAACAACCAATTACCGACTTTCGCACAATATCACGTCACTCACGCTCGGCCTTCCTAGGGTCTGCCAAAAGCCTAGGGTTTCCTAAGTCCCAACTGACCTATCCCTAAGCTCTGATACCAACTAATCTGTCACGCCCCGGGTGTAAACCAGAACCCGGGCCCGTCCACAGATCCGCCGTGCATACGGAATTTTCCGTGTACACGAAGCGCTGATAACCTGCTCAGATATAAAACAAGTAATAAAGGAGCATAAAACAGAGCTAAACTAAAACTAATACAACTCAGACAAATACTGGAAAGGAAAGTACAGTAAGCTCTCAAAAATATACAAGTGTCTCTCCCAGCTCACGAAATATAAACAACCAGCTGGCCGCAGCCAGACCCAAAATAAAAGGAAAAATACAACCGTCTGAGTGTACTGGGGATACAACAAAACTACCAAAAACTCGAGCGCGGGGTAGCAGCTATCTAGTCGGCGATCCTCTTACCTCGATCCTGGTAGGAAGGCCCCGCAACTCCGGCAGATGACTCTGCAAAACAAAGGGGACAAGAAAAGGGAAAAACAGTGGGGGTCAGTACTACAGTAAAGACAGTAGCCTCCCCTAGTGGGTAAACCTCAACACGAACTCCTACCTGCCCACTAGGTCTACCAGAGGCTAAAGGAATAAATGCGGTAACTAAGAGTATGACTCCTGATAAAAGCTACCACTAAAATACCTCTACCTGCCCAGCTAAAGATAGCTAAAAGTATGCATCAGAGAATCGAAGCCTGCCACATCGGGTATGCCAGCCTACGCATAACACCGGTGTGGAATAGGAGTCTCAATGTCTGCCAAATCGGGTATGCCAGCCTACGCATAACACCGGTATGGGACAGGAGTCTCAAGGTCTGCTAAATCGGGTATGCCAGCCTACGCATAGCACCGATAAGGGGTAGGGTTCTCAATGTCTGCCAAATCGGGTATGCCAGCCTACACATAACACCGATATGGGACAGGAGTCCCAGGGTCTCAAGTCTGCAAATCGCGCACTCCGCTCTATAAGGAAAGTACCGTCTCCCAAAGGAAGCCCAAAACCCTCTCCCCGAAACCCAAGTATCTGACTACACTAACCCAGCCCCTGCTCCAACCCGAGCATAATATCCCCTATGTCTAAGTGACTGAAGAAAGAATGCAACATGGTTTCTCCTAAGTCAATTCCAGCATGATAGTGTAGCAGAAAAAAGGTGGCCTATCTAGGTGACCATTCAAGCATGCAAAAGTCATTAACTTGATAAACCTCTTTTTAATTATTCTAACATATGCAACATTAAATGTTTGGACCCTCCGATGTACACGTGGCATGATATACGATACATGATACAATGTAGATGTACAATTAACTAGCAAGTACCCCTTTTACAACATGCATTCTAACCACATGCCCAAACCTTTCCTTAACACACAATATGATATGGCTATAGCATTCATTCCAACTAATTAAATTGCATATCTAAACATGGAAACACCACTCATGAACTTGTAGCTTGCTAACAATGCAAGTATTAGCAAAAGAACCTTAATATCATGCAAGCATGCTAGATACATTCATATTTAATAACATATAATCGTGGCATTCCAATAGGCCTAGTGACATTCACAAGCAGGAGGTTCTCAACATCACCCACCTCGAGCGCTATTCCAAAATTCCCAAAGGCGAAGTCCAAGATCAGTCCAACACACCACCAATCTGTACAAAATACCCCAAAGGAAAAATTCATAAGCTTAACATCCACAATTCCAGAATCTGTCCCCCAAACCAGCAGTCCACAATTCACTAATTTTTACCTGCGAATAATGCCCAGAAAAATCCAAGAAAAATACTATCGCGATCCTTGCGACGAGCCCGTCGAAACGAGTACCTGCACGCCCAATTTGGAGTTTCCTACGCTGAGATAAAAATCCGACAAGGGGTACACCCCAAACCCAAACTGCACTAAATTCCTGTAACAAGGAACCACAGAGGAAGAAGATTCTCACCCTCGAGTAAAATTCAGAAAATTCTGAGAAAAATCCAGGAGACTCCTTGCGAAGCGTAGATGAAAATTGCCTTTTGAATCGCCTCGTTCCGACGTCCGAGCGAAAAGATATGGCAAGAACACCGTGGTGCTGTCCCAAAAGTCCGCGAAGAAAAAGGGTCAAATGGTTGCTCGGAAAACTCCAATATCAGCACGGAAATCGAGGAAACCCAAAACACAGGAGTTGAAGCCCTACCTGTCAAGAGTCCAACGGCGCAAGAATCGGCGAATTCCGAGGTCGGGGTGAGTCGGAGGAGTCCAAACACTGAGAAGGGGTGAAGAGGATCGCCGGAGAACAAGCGTCGCGCCGCGCCGTAAAATGGTGAACCTCGGGATGCGTGCCTCCAAAAATCTTCAAACTTCTCCAAAGGGTTGAGCTCTGAGAGAGGAGGAATCGCCGTGAAGAAAGCCCAGCGAAAATAGAGTCCAAAAAGCCTACAAGACGAATGGGGGGAGCTATTTATAGGCCCAGCCCACTAAGCATCCGGGCCGGGTTTTCGGGCGCAACTTTCGGGCGCACTGCGCCCGGAAACCCGGTCGCACCGCCCCTGTCCGACGCGCCCGAAACAACCAGGAGCGGCCACGTCACCCCCAAACAGGGGACAGCGGATCCCCGCGGCCCGCCTACGCCACGTGGCCCCCCGCAGTCAACGGGGGTAGGTACGGCCGGCCAATCTCGAGGCGACACGTGTCGCACTCGAGTGCGGCCGACCGCCCCCCCCTGGCGCCACTGTGCGCGCACGTGCGCGCACAGTACCGAGGCGCCCTCCCCCGCGCACCCGTGGACCGCGCCCACGTGGACCGACGAATCCGAAGCCGCCACGTGTCATGCGCCCGGTCCACCGCCAACCCGCAATTTCCGTGAGCCGTGCCGCGTGCGCCCGCCTACCAGGGCACGCCACGCGTCCACCCGCCGCGGTCCATGCACCGCCGCGCCATTGCGTGGACCCAGCCGCGTGAGCCGGCCAATAAAAGGGCGCCACGTGGCGCTGGCCGGTCCACGTGTCACCCCCGTGCACCGAAAATCCCCCAAATCTTCCGGAAGCCCGCATTTGGTCATCCGGACTCCAAATTCAACAAGCAAATAGCCGTTTTCAAGCGTTTTTCCGCGCTGAATCCAAATCCAACCTCAGATTGGCCCAAAACCTTTTCAAAAATTCGGCAATCACAGCCGAAGGCCAAATCATCTATCTAAGTCTCACGAGGTCCATCTGTGGCATCCCTTCGATGCACCATGGGCCAGACACCAACACTAGGTGTTCTACACAGTGGATTCATCGGAAAATCGCAAGGGAAAACCCAGTACACTACATATGCTTAGGGCGTGTGTCCTGGATCATGGCCCCGGGTGGCAGCGATATTTGCCGATGGCGGAGTTCGCCTACAATAACAGCTATCAAGCCAGCATTGGAATGGCACCTTTCAAGGCACTTTATGGCAGAAAATGCAGATCTCCACTGCATTGGAGTGAGGTCGGCGAGAGAACATCACTGGGTCCTGAGGTATTGCAAGAAGCTGAGGAAAAGGTGCAAATTGCGCGTCAACGTCTGGTGACGGCGCAAAGTCGGCAAAAGAGCTATGCGGACAAAAGGCGGCGCGACCTAGAATTTAAGGTCGGGGATCATGTATTTTTGAAGGCGTCACCCACAAAGGGTGTAGTGCGATTTGGGATGCGGGGAAAGTTGAACCCTCGCTTTCTTGGACCTTATGAGGTATTGGAGCGGGTGGGCCCAGTGGCCTATAAAGTAGCTTTGCCCCCGGACTTGGCAGGAATTCATGATGTGTTTCATGTGTCACAACTCCGCCAGTATGTCCATGACCCGAGGCACATAATCAACTACCCACCGCTTGATCTGCGAGAGGATATGAGCTATGATGAGTTCCCGTATAAAATTGTGGATCGGCGTGATAGGAGACTAAGAGACCGCTCCATCCCCGATGTGAAAGTGCTTTGGACGAGGCATAGTGAGGAGGAGGCCACGTGGGAGCCTGAGGCTGTGATGCGGGAGCACTATCCTCGCTTGTTCGAGGAATAAATTCTAAGGTACGTGAGTTTTAGTTTCGCGGACGAAACTCCTAAAGGAGGGGAGAATGTAGTGCACCGATTTCTGTGAAATAGCAAAACTCGGAAAAAATACTTGTAACACATTTCAAATGTGATTACAAGTGGGTTAGAAGCGTTTCGAATCAACGCAAAAGCCGTTGAGTCGAAAAGTGAGTTGTGGTTGGAAAAGCGAAGCCTCAAGTTTGCAAAATTTGGACCCGAGTTCGCCGAGTTCGCAAAACGGCGAAATTCGGCGAGAAGACTTGTAGCGTGTTTTAAATATGATTACAGTCGAGTTCGGTGCATTTCGGGCTGACGCGAAGGGCATCGGGTCGAAAAGTGACTTGAACCCCGAGGACTTGGCAAAATTCTGGAGTTTCTGAAATTTGTGATCACGAAGCATTTTCGGAGCCCTGTTTCGGAGACTTAGAATACTCAAAAAATTTAAAAGAAATCGTAGGGTGTCTCACAAAAGTTTTCTGATTAAAAGGGGTGAAAAACTGAGGTGAGCGATTAAAGGAAAATTGGAGAACGAAGCGAAGAAAAATGCTTCGTAAGTTCTGAAACTGCAGTTTTGACAGCGCAGTTGATCGCGAAGCTTTTTCGGGGCTCTATTTCGAGCGCTTAGAGTAGCCCAAAAATTTAAAAGAAATCGTGGAGTGTCTCAAAAAAGTTTTCTGATTAAAATGGGTGAAAAACCGAGGTGAGCGATTAAAGGAAAATTGGAGAACGAAGCGAAGAAAAATGCTTCGTGAATTCTGAAACTGCAGTTTCTGACAGTGAAGTTGATCGCGAAGCTTTTTCGGGGCTCTCTTTCGAGGGCTTAGAGTGACCCGAAAATTTAAAAGAAATCCTGGAGAGCTTAAGAAAAATTTGAAGATTAAATGGGAGAAGAAAATTACAATTTCGATTTCCCAGTTGACGGGAAAACGCGGAGAAAGTGGGGTATCCGAATTTTCTTTCTGCAGGAGAAAACTGCAGGAATGAGGGCAGTTTTGGAAATTTTTTGAAACTAAGGGCAAACAAGTAAATTCACATTTTTTTCCCAACCACCCTCTGTAGAAAACTAAATGCTCTCTCTCTCTTCCACTTGAAACCCTCCCTCTCTCACACTCTCTCCCTCTCTCAGCTGAAAGAAGGAACGAAAGAAAAAGAAGGAGAAGAAGATGAGAAAGAGAAGAAGTTGAAGAAGAAGAAGAAGAAGAAGAAGAAGAAGAAGAAGAAGAAGGAGAAGGAGAAGGTATTGTACTCTCTCTCTCTCTCTCTCCCTCTCTCTCTCTCTCTTGGCTCGAGGGGGAAGGAAACAAAAAAAAAAAAAAATGGAAATGGGGGGCTGCAGCAGCTGTGGGCCCTGCTGCTTGGGCAGCAGCTTGCAGCTGCTGCCCTGGGCTGCATGGCTGCTGCGCAAGGCAGCAGCATGGCTGCCTTGCGCAGCTTCTGGAGCTGCAGCAGCTGCTGCTGCTACAAGCAGCAGCAGCAGCTGCAGGCTCTGCTGCTTGGGCAGCAGCTTGCAGCTGCTGCCCAGCAGCAGGGCATCCTCACAAAAAAAAAAAAGAAAAAAAGAATGGAAAGAAAAGAAGAAGAGAAGAAAGATAGAAACTTCTTCTCTTCTCTTTTCTCCAATGAGAAAAATGAAGAAAGATAGAAACTTCTTCTCTTCTCTTTTCTCCAATGAGAAAAATGCAACTCTCGATTTTTGCCAAAAGCAAAATCGGCAAATTGGGGGAAATAGCTCAAATTGAGCTTTTCTCAAATTTTTGAGAGCATTTTGACCCCGGATCGAGTTGTGCAAGTTTCTTTTTGGCAACATGCCATGAGATGATTATTCTCCTCCCATTTTTATGAACCGATAAAAATTTAGCCTTTTGATGGGGAAATTGACCAAATAGGGGTTTTTCCCTTTAAGTTGTCAAAGGGGTTTCTAGTTAAATTTTTATGGAAATATTAGATCATAAGAGTCATTGCTTCAAGACTTGCTTCTCTTTTAGGAAAACCTTGGAGACCAAGAGATCAAAATTTCTCTTTGGCAAACGTGACAAGAATGGGACTTTCTTTCCTATTCCCTTCAAATTGATCCAAAAAGAGAGTCAATTAAGGAATTCTCCCTTTTATGTTTTAAAAAGGGTTTTAGTTTTATAATTTTATGGAGTTAGAGAATCATGGGAAGAAATTGCTTCATGATTTCCCTTTTCATTATAGGGAAAGTCTTGAAGATCAAGAGGGCAACTTTTGGTCTCTTTTAAAAGCAAAGTGAAACATTAGCTTTCATTGCTTCTCTTTTGGTCAAAAGAATACCCAAAGAGGTAAGGTTAAAATTCTAAGGTTCTAGTTTTTGAACTCTTGTGGAATTAAAATGACAATGAGATAATTTCCTTCATGGTTACATCATATTTAGGATTTTCTTTTAAAGATTAAAATATTAAAGAGACCAAAATATCCCTATTACAAGAGTATGCTAATAAGGGATTTTTGCAACTTTCTTTCCTTATTGGTCAAAATGAACCCATAGAAAGAAATAAAGAGTAAACCTAGGATTCTCTTTTATAGTTGTGTGGAATTTAAAAAAAAAAAAAAAAAGAGTATGAAAGTGATTCCTAATTGGTTTCATTATGAATTTAGGGATTTCTTGGAGAATAGAAGGTCAACCCATCTTATCCTTGCAAAAGCGACTAAAGGTGGGGGATTCTATCGAGCGAGGGTGACCTCTCCCCTTATCTTTTGCTTTTCCTTAGAAGCATGTTAATAGAGTGGCTAGGATTGTATTTTCATGCTTATGTAGAAGTGAATTATGGCATGTGGAAATCACGACTTAGGAGAAAACTTATATTAGGCTCTAATGTGTGGCATTCACTATAGGATTTCACGAGTGGCATTTTGCTTGAGTCAATTATGTGAGTACATGGAAGTAGGGCTTAATTTAGAGTTATGTCTCTAAGGGAATCATAGTATAGTTGAGGTTAAAATCCAAAGTGAATGAAATCCCTAGAATCGTCATAGGGAATTGGGTTAATACACCTACAATTTAACTTCAACTTGAGTATAATAAAAGTAAAGAAAGACTAAGTCCAAGGGACTTCTGTTACCTTGAGGCATGGACCTAGGGTAAAGGTATTGAGTACATGAAAAGATAAGCTAAAAGCTTAATTGAAAAGAAAGAAAATGGCCAAGAGGCAATGTGAGCTACGAGCTCGAATGAAAAGGAAGCTGAGTGCTAAAGAGCAAAGAGAAAGGCAAAGGCCTAAAGTGAAAAGAGGCTAAGTGCAAAAGCAATAAAAGAGATAATAAAACGGGCGTACCTACGGGGGTGAAACGCGGCCCATGTTGGAGTAGCAGGCAGTGTCCCTCTCTCGGGTAGAGACCCGTTCGGGTCGTTTCTCCCGTTGGACGGGGTAACACTTGCGGGTGTTATCGGCAACCTTAGAGGACTTGTCTTATGGCAGCATGTCTGCCGGGCTAGGGCCCTTTGGGCAAGATTCTCCGAGGGTTAGCAACTTTAATTAAAACACAAAGAAAAGTAAAGAAAGTGGTTGGTCAAGTAAGTGGTTGGTTAGAATGACACCTTACAACGGCATTAAGTCAGGTTATGGCAAAGGTAAAAGTGTTAAGCATGCTAGCTAGGATTTACAACTTTTATTACTGTATTTCATTCTCTATTATATTGCTTCCATTAGACTAAGCGGTGAAGGGCATTTTCTCTCGGTGGTTGAACCCACTGGGAACTTCGTTGTAGTTCTCACACCCTTTGGGTGACATCCCCACAGGTCCAGGTACATCGAGCGAGGCACGCGACAGGGGCAAGAGCCCAGCAGAGTAGCGACCTAGCAGTCTAGAGTCGCCAGTACCATTTTGGAGTTTTATTTTCTTGAGCGAACTTTTGTATGTGAGCAACAATGTAATCTTTAAATGTTCAAGTTTCATGTTGGAAAAAGAAAAAAAAAATATGGATGTAATTTGTATTGTAGTTGCATGTTAAAAGAGAGTTGTATTATAAACAAAAGTATTTGTTTTCGCTCAAGTGATGTACTTTCATTTCTTCTAACTATTTGTTTGAATGATTGGAAGTTTAAATTCATAGATCTCTCCTCTGATTGCTTACTCTTCCGCTATATTGAATTAAATTTGTTGGAATAAACCGTTCCTTTCGGGTCTTGAAAGGTCATGCCCGATTGGCGGGTCTGTTGGCGCGCCCGAACTGTTCAAATCGACGGTCTCGGGGCGTGACAGATAAGAGTGGTATCAGAGACTAGGAATAGTCCTAGGTGGTTAGCAAACCTTAGGAAGACTCTAGGGTTTAGGCACGAGAGAGTGTGTGGATCTTTTGGCGAAAGTATATGATTGGGTTTTACGATTCCCAAGAAGGACATTGGGAATGGATCGAGGGTAATGAGATTTCATTCTTTGGACTATTACATTGGCGGCCGACAACGTAAGGTCAAGGGTGAAAGGGAGTGCCCTTATGTACTTTCGCATGATTGGGTCGACGAGCCCTTTTGTTTGGTATCTAGCTTGCGCATTGTCCAAATTATCAAATTTGGGCTAATCGTTTCGTTGTGGTGTTGTTGCTTAGGGAATAGCAATGGCATCGAGTGATCGATGAAGAATAGGATCTGCATCGACGCAAATTGAGCCCTTGGAGCGCTCAGGCTCGAGTGAAGCGAGTTGAAATTTGGTGCTTTAGTTTGTACTTTGGCCAAATTGGGCAAAGTGTAACCGATGAGGTCCGAAGGTGACTCGGTGAAAGACCGACTCACGAGACGTTGGCGATCGTTAGATTGCGAGAGCCATGTTGAAATGTCCTAAGGTTTAGGGCAAGAAAGTTTTATGGACTTGGTGGTGAAAGTTCGCTCTTGGTGATAGTAGCGACCATGTGACGTGTCGATGAGACTGAATTGCCGCATAGTGCGTTGGTGAGGCCCAGGGTAGGCTTCAAGATGTGAGAACCTCTCGATAGAGCGGGAGTCTTGTGGTGCTGGTCCGATGGATCGGTATAACGGCAAGGGTTGCCACCGAAGGGTTCGCGTGTTAGTTGCCAAAATTGGAGAACTATTATTGTGGTGCCTCCACCCAGTTGGGGGAAGTGCACAGGTACCATGGGTGTGCTTAAGCAAATCGCTTAACACCGTGGATTCTACGAGTTGACATAGAGGCGTAAGATGCACAATCTTGTGGGTGCTCATGGAGCACAGGTACCCTTTAGCCAGAAAGAGCTGGTTAAGTGGCACCTTAGCGTTTGCTAAGTGTGATAGGAGTCGATAGAGAGTTTGTGTCGTAGATTGACGACTAGCGAGTGGGTTTTGCTCGGTAAAGAATAGTAGTCACGTGGCGACGCTTAGTGGGTTCGTTGAGGGACGATCCGTGCCTGGACCATATATGAAGACTGTGGAGCCTGTAGCCATGTGGGCAGGCGCAGTCGGCTGTGAGAGACAGTGGCCCGAGACCTGAGGGCGTGGCATAATAGATTTTTGGTCGGGGCGGTAGTCCGAGTGATGACTCGGGAACGTAGAGTGCCACGTGTGAGCCTCAAGGCTATTAGTACACTGAGAGTGTAGACGCGACCAGGCCATAGGGCTGGTGATGATTGAGATACTGTTACTCCTAGTGGGAGTGTTAGTGCGGTAGTCCTAAACGAGGATCTGACCGCATGATGATTGGGCCTGCATGCTAGTTACAGACGATATGTGATATCGAGTGGAAGGTTGGGCTATAGGCCTGCATTGGACCATGGTCTGTGGACCTGTCAATAGTCTGAAATAAACGGGTTGGCCGAGAACTCATGGTTGAGAGCGCGAGTGGCGTGTGGAATAGTTGGGAGTAAGGATTGGTTTTCGCCCTCTAAGTCAAGCAAATAGGGCGGCGGAGTTGAAGGAGCTTAAGGCTAAATTGCAAGACCTGCTGGACAAGGGTTTCATCAGACCCAGCGTATCTCCTTGGGGAGCTCCAGTCCAGTTTGTGAGGAAGAAGGACGGGTCACTTCAGCTAGTGTGGACTATCGGGAGCTCAACAAATTGACGATCACGGACCGATATCCATTGTCGCGGATCGACGATTTGATCAACCAGTTGCAAGGTTCCCGAGTATTTTCGAAAATCGACCTTCAATCGGGATACCACCAATTAAAGATTAAGCCGGAGGATGTGCACAAAACGGCTTTTAGAATGCGGTATGGACACTACGAATTCACTGTAATACCGTTCTGGTTGACTAATGCTCCGGTGGCATTCATGGATTTAATGAACCGCAGTTTTCAGCCTTTCCTTGACCGATTTGTTGTCGTCTTCATTAACGCCATTTTAGTCTACTCTCGAAGTGACAACGAGCATGAGGATCACCTACGACAGGTTTTACAAGTACTTCGGTAGCGGGGCCTGTTCGCGAAGTTGAAGAAATGCGAATGTTGGCTCCGAGAAGTGGCATTCTTAGGACATGTGATTTCTGAGGCAAGGGTGTCTGTGGATCCCAAGAAAATTGAAGCAGTGAAGGATTGGCCCCGACCAACCAATGTCACCGAGGTTCGAAGCTTTATCGAACTCGCGGGCTATTATAGGCGGTTCGTGGAAGGGTTTTCCAAAATTACCATTCCACTCACCGGCCTTACAAGAAAAGGGGCTAAGTTCACTTGGAGCGATGCTTGTGAAAGAGGCTTCCAGTTGCTCAAGAACAAGTTGACATCGGCTCCAATCCTTGCTTTACCTATTGCGGGAAAAAGTTTGTGGTGTATAGTGATGCCTCAGAGAGTGGTCTGGGGTGTGTACTTATGCAGGACGAGAGGGTTATAGCCTATGCCTCCCGGCAGCTGAAGAGTTATGAAAAGAACTACCCCACCCACGACCTCGAGCTTGCCGCGGTAAATTTTGATTGAAGCTATGGCGTCATTACCTCTACGGGAAACATTGTGAGATTTACACGGATCACAAAAGCCTCAAGTATTTGTTCACTCAGAAGGAATTAAACCTGAGGTAGCGTTGATGGTTGGAGCTTCTTAAAGACTATGATGTTAGCATCTTGTACCACCCGGGGAAAGCAAATGTGGTGGTCGACGCGTTAAGCAGGAAATACGTGGAGAATCTCGCCATGGCCATTACCGACCAATACACGTTGCAATCCTAAATACGATGGTTTGGCTTGGAGGTTGTGGCTCTCGGTGCTCACGCGAGGCTTATGACACTTACTGTGTAACCTACCTTGTTGGAGAGAATTAAAGAAAAGCAAGCGACCGATGAAAAGCTCCAAAAGGTAAGGTCTGATGGGGAGGGCGGCGTTGCAAAGGATTTTAGTGTAGGATCGAGACCCCCGATTCGTGTCACAATTTTGGAAGAGCTTCCATGAGATCTTGGGGACACGCCTGGATTTCACTATAGTGTATCATCCTCAGAGCGATGGTCAATCTGAGAGGACCAATTAAATCCTCGAAGATATGCTTAGGGTGTGTGTCCTGGATCATGGCCCAGGGTGGCAGCGATATTTGCCGATGGCGGAGTTCGCCTACAATAACAGCTATCAAGCCAGTATTGGAATGGCACCTTTCAAGCCACTTTATGGCAGAAAATGCAGATCTCCACTACATTGGAGTGAGGTTGGCGAGAGAACATCACTGGGTCCTGAGGTATTGCAAGAAGTTGAGGAAAAGGTGCAAATTGCGCGTCAACGTCTGGTGACGGCGCAAAGTCGGCAAAAGAGCTATGCGGACAAAAGGCGGCGCGGCCTAGAATTTAAGGTCGGGGATCATGTATTTTTGAAGGCGTCGCCCACAAAGGGTGTAGTGCGATTTGGGATGCGGGGAAAGTTGAACCCTCGCTTTCTTGGACCTTATGAGGTATTGGAGCGGGTGGGCCCAGTGGCCTATAAAGTAGCTTTGCCCCCGGACTTGGCAGGAATTCATGATGTGTTTCATGTGTCACAACTCCGCCAGTATGTCCATGACCCGAGGCACAAAATCAACTTCCCACCGCTTGATCTGCGAGAGGATATGAGCTATGATGAGTTCCCGTATAAAATTGTGGATCGGCGTGATAGGAGACTAAGAAACCGCTCCATCCCCGATGTAAAAGTGCTTTGGACGAGGCATAGTGAGGAGGAGGCCACGTGGGAGCCTGAGGCTGTGATGCGGGAGCACTATCCTCGCTTGTTCGAGGAATAAATCCTAAGGTACGTGAGTTTTAGTTTCGCGGACGAAACTCCTAAAGGAGGGGAGAATGTAGTGCACCGATTTCTGTGAAATAGCAAAACTCAGTAAAAATACTTGTAACACATTTCAAATGTGATTACAAGTGGGTTAGAAGCGTTTCGAATCAACGCAAAAGCCGTTGAGTCGAAAAGTGAGTTGTGGTTGGAAAAGCGAAGCCTCAAGTTTGCAAAATTTGGACCCGAGTTCGCCGAGTTCGCAAAACGGCGAAATTCGGCGAGAAGACTTGTAGCGTGTTTTAAATATGATTACAGTCGAGTTCGGTGCATTTCGGGCTGACGCGAAGGGCATCGGGTCGAAAAGTGACTTGAACCCCGAGGACTTGGCAAAATTCTGGAGTTTCTGAAATTTGTGATCACGAAGCATTTTCGGAGCCCTGTTTCGGAGACTTAGAATAGTCAAAAAATTTAAAAGAAATCGTGGAGTGTCTCACAAAAGTTTTCTGATTAAAAGGGGTGAAAAACTGAGGTGAGCGATTAAAGGAAAATTGGAGAACGAAGCGAAGAAAAATGCTTCGTAAGTTCTGAAACTGCAGTTTTGACAGCGCAGTTGATCGCGAAGCTTTTTCGGGGCTCTCTTTCGAGCGCTTAGAGTAGCCCAAAAATTTAAAAGAAATCGTGGAGTGTCTCAAAAAAGTTTTCTGATTAAAAGGGGTGAAAAACCGAGGTTAGCGATTAAAGGAAAATTGGAGAACGAAGCGAAGAAAAATGCTTCGTGAATTCTGAAACTGCAGTTTCTGACAGTGAAGTTGATCGCGAAGCTTTTTTGGGGCTCTCTTTCGAGGGCTTGGAGTGACCCGAAAATTTAAAAGAAATCCTGGAGAGCTTAAGAAAAATTTGTAGATTAAAAGGGAGAAGAAAAATTACAATTTCGATTTCCCAGTTGACGGAAAAACGCGGAGAAATTGGGGTATCCGAATTTTCTTTCTGCAGGAGAAAACTGCAGGAATGAGGGCAGTTTTGGAAATTTTTTGAAACTAAGGGCAAACAAGTAAATTCACTTTTTTTTCCCAACCACCCTCTGCAGAAAACTAAATGCTCTCTCTCTCTTCCACTTGAAACCCTCCCTCTCTCACACTCTCTCCCTCTCTCAGCTGAAAGAAGGAACGAAAGAAAAAGAAGGAGAAGAAGAAGAGAAAGAGAAGAAGTTGAAGAAGAAGAAGAAGAAGAAGAAGAAGAAGAAGAAGAAGAAGAAGAAGAAGAAGGAGAAGGAGAAGGTATTGTACTCTCTCTCTCTCTCTCTCTCCCTCTCTCTCTCTCTCTTGGCTCGAGGGGGAAGGAAACAAAAAAAAAAAAAAATGGAAATGGGGGGCTGCGGCAGCTGTGGGCCCTGCTGCTTGGGCAGCAGGTTGCAGCTGCTGCCCTGGGCAGCATGGCTGCTGCGCAAGGCAGCCGCATGGCTGCCTTGCGCAGCTGCTGGAGCTGCAGCAGCTGCTGCTGCTACAAGCAGCAGCAGCAGCTGCAGGCTCTGCTGCTTGGGCAGCAGCTTGCAGCTGCTGCCCAGCAGCAGGGCATCCTCACAAAAAAAAAAAAAAAAGAAAGAAAGAATGGAAAGAAAAGAAGAAAAGAAGAAAGATAGAAACTTCTTCTCTTCTCTTTTCTCCAATGAGAAAAATGAAGAAAGATAGAAACTTCTTCTCTTCTCTTTTCTCCAATGAGAAAAATGCAACTCTCGATTTTTGCCAAAAGCAAAATCGGCAAATTGGGGGAAATTGCTCAAATTGAGCTTTTCTCAAATTTTTGAGAGCATTTTGACCCCGGATCGAGTTGTGCAAGTTTTTTTTTGGCAACATGCCATGAGATGATTATTCTCCTCCCATTTTTATGAACCGATAAAAATTTAGCCTTTTGATGGGGAAATTGACCAAATAGGGGTTTTTCCCTTTAAGTTGTCAAAGGGGTTTCTAGTTAAATTTTTATGGAAATATTAGATCATAAGAGTCATTGCTTCAAGACTTGCTTCTCTTTTAGGAAAACCTTGGAGACCAAGAGATCAAAATTTCTCTTTGGCAAACGTGACAAGAATGGGACTTTCTTTCCTATTCCCTTCAAATTGATCCAAAAAGAGAGTCAATTAAGGAATTCTCCCTTTTATGTTTTAAAAAGGGTTTTAGTTTTATAATTTTATGGAGTTAGAGAATCATGGGAAGAAATTGCTTCATGATTTCCCTTTTCGTTATAGGGAAAGTCTTGAAGATCAAGAGGGCAACTTTTGGTCTCTTTTAAAAGCAAAGTGAAACATTAGCTTTCATTGCTTCTCTTTTGGTCAAAAGAACACCCAAAGAGGTAAGGTTAAAATTCTAGGGTTCTAGTTTTTGAACTCTTGTGGAATTAAAATGACAATGAGATAATTTCCTTCATGGTTACATCATATTTAGGATTTTCTTTTAAAGATTAAAATATTAAAGAGACCAAAATATCCCTATTACAAGAGTATGCTAATAAGGGATTTTTGCAACTTTCTTTCCTTATTGGTCAAAATGAACCCATAGAAAGAAATAAAGAGTATACCTAGGATTCTCTTTTATAGTTGTGTGGAATTAAAAAAAAAAAAAAAAGAGTATGAAAGTGATTCCTAATTGGTTTCATTATGAATTTAGGGATTTCTTGGAGAATAGAAGGTCAACCCATCTTATCCTTGCAAAAGCGACTAAAGGTGGGGGATTCTATCGAGCGAGGGTGACCTCTCCCCTTATCTTTTGCTTTTCCTTAGAAGCATGTTAATAGAGTGGCTAGGATTGTATTTTCATGCTTATGTAGAAGTGAATTATGGCATGTGGAAATCACGACTTAGGAGAAAACTTATATTAGGCTCTAATGTGTGGCATTCACTATAGGATTTCACGAGTGGCATTTTGCTTGAGTCAATTATGTGAGTACATGGAAGTAGGGCTTAATTTAGAGTTATGTCTCTAAGGAATCATAGTATAGTTGAGGTTAAAATCCAAAGTGAATGAAATCCCTAGAATCGTCATAGGGAATTGGGTTAATACACCTACACTTTAACTTCAACTTGAGTATAATAAAAGTAAGAAAGACTAAGTCCAAGGGACTTCTGTTACCTTGAGGCACGGACCTAGGGTAATGGTATTGAGTACATGAAAAGATAAGCTAAAAGCTTAATTGAAAAGAAAGAAAATGGCCAAGAGGCAATGTGAGCTACGAGCTCGAATGAAAAGGAAGCTGAGTGCTAAAGAGCAAAGAGAAAGGCAAAGGCCTAAAGTGAAAAGAGGCTAAGTGCAAAAGCAATAAAAGAGATAATAAAACGGGCGTACCTACGGGGGTGAAACGCGGCCCATGTTGGAGTAGCAGGCAGTGTCCCTCTCCCGGGTAGAGACCCGTTCGGGACGTTTCTCCCGTAGGACGGGGTAACACTTGCGGGTGTTATCGGCAACCTTAGAGGACTTGTCTTATGGCAGCATGTCTGCCGGGCTAGGGCCCTTTGGGCAAGATTCTCCGAGGGTTAGCAACTTTAATTAAAACACAAAGAAAAGTAAAGAAAGTGGTTGGTCAAGTAAGTGGTTGGTTAGAATGACACCTTACAACGGCATTAAGTCAGGTTATCGCCAAGGTAAAAGTGTTAAGCATGCTAGCTAGGATTTACAGCTTTTATTACTGTATTTCATTCTCTATTATATTGCTTCCATTAGACTAAGCGGTGCAGGGCATTTTCTCTCGGTGGTTGAACCCACTGGGAACTTCGTTGTAGTTCTCACACCCTTTGGGTGACATCCCCACAGGTCCAGGTACATCGAGCGAGGCACGCGACAGGGGCAAGAGCCCAGCAGAGTAGCGACCTAGCAGTCTAGAGTCGCCAGTACCATTTTGGAGTTTTATTTTCTTGAGCGAACTTTTGTATGTGAGCAACAATGTAATCTTTAAATGTTCAAGTTTCATGTTGGAAAAAGAAAAAAAAAATATGGATGTAATTTGTATTGTAGTTGCATGTTAAAAGAGAGTTGTATTATAAACAAAAGTATTTGTTTTCGCTCAAGTGATGTACTTTCATTTCTTCTAACTATTTGTTTGAATGATTGGAAGTTTAAATTCATAGATCTCTCCTCTGATTGCTTACTCTTCCGCTATATTGAATTAAATTGTTGGAATAAACCGTTCCTTTCGGGTCTTGAAAGGTCATGCCCGATTGGCGGGTCTGTTGGCGCGCCCGAACTGTTCAAATTCGACGGTCTCGGGGCGTGACAGATAAGAGTGGTATCAGAGACTAGGAATAGTCCTAGGTGGTTAGCAAACCTTAGGAAGACTCTAGGGTTTAGGCACGAGAGAGTGTGTGGATCTTTTGGCGAAAGTATATGATTGGGTTTTACGATTCCCAAGAAGGACATTGGGAATGGATCGAGGGTAATGAGCTTTCATTCTTTGGACTATTACGTTGGCGGCCGACAACGTAAGGTCAGGGGTGAAAGGGAGTGCCCTTATGTACTTTCGCATGATTGGGTCGACGAGCCCTTTTGTTTGGTATCTAGCTTGCGCATTGTCCAAATTATCAAATTTGGGCTAATCGTTTCGTTGTGGTGTTGTTGCTTAGGGAATAGCAATGGCATCGAGTGATCGATGAAGAATAGGATCCGCGTCGACGCAAATTGAGCCCTTGGAGCGCTCAGGCTCGAGTGAAGCGAGTTGAAATTTGGTGCTTTAGTTTGTACTTTGGCCAAATTGGGCAAAGTGTGACCGATGAGGTCCGAAGGTGACTCGGTGAAAGACCGACTCACGAGACGTTGGCGATCGTTAGATTGCGAGAGCCATGTTGAAATGTCCTAAGGTTTAGGGCAAGAAAGTTTTATGGACTTGGTGGTGAAAGTTCGCTCTTGGTGATAGTAGCGACCATGTGACGTGTCGATGTGACTGAATTGCCGCATAGTGCGTTGGTGAGGCCCAGGGTAGGCTTCAAGATGTGAGAACCTCTCGATAGAGCGGGAGTCTTGTGGTGCTGGTCCGATGGATCGGTATAACGACAAGGGTTGCCACCGAAGGGTTCGCGTGTTAGTTGCCAAAATTGGAGAACTATTATTGTGGTGCCTCCACCCAGTTGGGGGAAGTGCACAGGTACCATGGGTGTGCTTAAGCAAATCGCTTAACACCGTGGATTCTACGAGTTGACATAGAGGCGTAAGACGCACAATCTTGTGGGTGCTCATGGAGCACAGGTACCCTTTAGCCAGAAAGAGCTGGTTAAGTGGCACCTTAGCGTTTGCTAAGTGTGATAGGAGTCGATTAGAGAGTTTGTGTCGTAGATTGACGACTAGCGAGTGGGTTTTGCTCGGTGAAGAATAGTAGTCACGTGGCGACGCTTAGTGGGTTCGTTGAGGGACGATCCGTGCCTGGACCATATATGAAGACTGTGGAGCCTGTAGCCATGTGGGCAGGCGCAGTCGGCTGTGAGAGACAGTGGCCCGAGACCTGAGGGCGGGGCATAATAGATTTTTGGTCGGGGCGGTAGTCCGAGTGATGACTCGGGAACGTAGAGTGCCACGTGTGAGCCTCGAGGCTATTAGTACACTGAGAGTGTAGACTACGACCAGGCCATAGGGCTGGTGATGATTGAGATACTGTTACTCCTAGTGGGAGTGTTAGTGCGGTAGTCCTAAACGAGGATCTGACCGCATGATGATTGGGTCTGCATGCTAGTTACAGACGATATGTGATATCGAGTGGAAGGTTGGGCTATAGGCCTGCATTGGACCATGGTCTGTGGACCTGTCAATAGTCTGAAATAAACGGGTTGGCCGAGAACTCGTGGTTGAGAGCGCGAGTGGCGTGTGGAATAGTTGGGAGTAAGGATTGGTTTTCGCCCTCTAAGTCAAGCAAATAGGGCGGCGGAGTTGAAGGAGCTTAAGGCTAAATTGCAAGACCTGCTGGACAAGGGTTTCATCAGACCCAGCGTATCTCCTTGGGGAGCTCCAGTCCTGTTTGTGAGGAAGAAGGACGGGTCACTTCGGCTAGTGTGGACTATCGGGAGCTCAACAAATTGACGATCACGGACCGATATCCATTGTCGCGGATCGACGATTTGATCAACCAGTTGCAAGGTTCCCGAGTATTTTCGAAAATCGACCTTCAATCGGGATACCACCAATTAAAGATTAAGCCGGAGGATGTGCACAAAACGGCTTTTAGAATGCGGTATGGACACTACGAATTCACTGTAATACCGTTCTGGTTGACTAATGCTCCGGCGGCATTCATGGATTTAATGAACCGCAGTTTTCAGCCTTTCCTTGACGATTTGTTGTCGTCTTCATTGACGACATTTTAGTCTACTCTCGAAGTGACAACGAGCATGAGGATCACCTACGACAGGTTTTACAAGTACTTCGGGAGCGGGGCCTGTTCGCGAAGTTGAAGAAATGCGAATGTTGGCTCCGGGAAGTGGCATTCTTAGGACATGTGATTTCTGAGGCAAGGGTGTCTGTGGATCCCAAGAAAATTGAAGCAGTGAAGGATTGGCCCCGACCAACCAATGTCACCGAGGTTCGAAGCTTTATCGAACTCGCGGGCTATTATAGGCGGTTCGTGGAAGGGTTTTCCAAATTACCATTCCACTCACCGGCCTTACAAGAAAAGGGGCTAAGTTCACTTGGAGCGATGCTTGTGAAAGAGGCTTCCAGTTGCTCAAGAACAAGTTGACATCGGCTCCAATCCTTGCTTTACCTATTGCGGGAAAAGTTTGTGGTGTATAGTGATGCCTCAGAGAGTGGTCTGGGGTGTGTACTTATGCAGGACGAGAGGGTTATAGCCTATGCCTCCCGGCAGCTGAAGAGTTATGAAAAGAACTACCCCACCCACGACCTCGAGCTTGCCGCGGTAAATTTGCATTGAAGCTATGGCGTCATTACCTCTACGGGAACATTGTGAGATTTACACGGATCACAAAAGCCTCAAGTATTTGTTCACTCAGAAGGAATTAAACCTGAGGTAGCGTTGATGGTTGGAGCTTCTTAAAGACTATGATGTTAGCATCTTGTACCACCCGGGGAAAGCAAATGTGGTGGTCGACGCGTTTAAGCAGGAAATACGTGGAGAATCTCGCCATGGCCATTACCGACCAATACACGTTGCAATCCGAAATACGATGGTTTGGCTTGGAGGTTGTGGCTCTCGGTGCACCCGCGAGGCTTATGACACTTACTGTGTAACCTACCTTGTTGGAGAGAATTAAAGAAAAGCAAGCGACCGATGAAAAGCTCCAAAAGGTAAGGTCTGATGGGGAGGGCGGCGTTGCAAAGGATTTTAGTGTCGGATCGAGACCCCCGATTCGTGTCACAATTTTGGAAGAGCTTCCACGAGATCTTGGGGACACGCCTGGATTTCACTATAGTGTATCATCCTCAGAGCGATGGTCAATCTGAGAGGACCAATTAAATCCTCGAAGATATGCTTAGGGCGTGTGTCCTGGATTATGGCCCAGGGTGGCAGCGATATTTGCCGATGGCGGAGTTCGCCTACAATAACAGCTATCAAGCCAGCATTGGAATGGCACCTTTCAAGGCACTTTATGGCAGAAAATGCAGATCTCCACTGCATTGGAGTGAGGTCGGCGAGGAGAACATCACTGGGTCCTGAGGTATTGCAAGAAGCTGAGGAAAAGGTGCAAATTGCGCGTCAACGTCTGGTGACGGCGCAAAGTCGGCAAAAGAGCTATGCGGACAAAAGGCGGCGCGACCTAGAATTTAAGGTCGGGGATCATGTATTTTTGAAGGCGTCGCCCACAAAGGGTGTAGTGCGATTTGGGATGCGGGGAAAGTTGAACCCTCGCTTTCTTGGACCTTATGAGGTATTGGAGCGGGTGGGCCCAGTGGCCTATAAAGTAGCTTTGCCCCCGGACTTGGCAGGAATTCATGATGTGTTTCATGTGTCACAACTCCGCCAGTATGTCCATGACCCGAGGCACATAATCAACTACCCACCGCTTGATCTGCGAGAGGATATGAGCTATGATGAGTTCCCGTATAAAATTGTGGATCGGCGTGATAGGAGACTAAGAAACCGCTCCATCCCCTATGTGAAAGTGCTTTGGACGAGGCATAGTGAGGAGGAGGCCACGTGGGAGCCTGAGGCTGTGATGCGGGAGCACTATCCTCGCTTGTTCGAGGAATAAATCCTAAGGTACGTGAGTTTTAGTTTCGCGGACGAAACTCCTAAAGGAGGGGAGAATGTAGTGCACCGATTTCTGCGAAATAGCAAAACTCGGTAAAATACTTGTAACACATTTCAAATGTGATTACAAGTGGGTTAGAAGCGTTTCGAATCAACGCAAAAGCCGTTGAGTCGAAAAGTGAGTTGTGGTTGGAAAAGCGAAGCCTCAAGTTTGCAAAATTTGGACCCGAGTTCGCCGAGTTCGCAAAATGGCGAAATTCGGCGAGAAGACTTGTAGCGTGTTTTAAATATGATTACAGTCGAGTTCGGTGCATTTCGGGCTGACGCGAAGGGCATCGGGTCGAAAAGTGACTTGAACCCCGAGGACTTGGCAAAATTCTGGAGTTTCTGAAATTTGTGATCACGAAGCATTTTCGGAGCCCTGTTTCGGAGACTTAGAATAGTCAAAAAATTTAAAAGAAATCGTGGGGTGTCTCACAAAAGTTTTCTGATTAAACGGGGTGAAAACCGAGGTGAGAGATTAAAGGAAAATTGGAGAACGAAGCGAAGAAAAATGCTTCGTAAGTTCTGAAACTGCAGTTTTGACAGCGCAGTGATCGCGAAGCTTTTTTCGGGGCTCTCTTTCGAGCGCTTAGAGTAGCCCAAAAATTTAAAAGAAATCGTGGAGTGTCTCACAAAAGTTTTCTGATTAAAAGGGGTGAAAAACCGAGGTGAGCGATTAAAGGAAAATTGGAGAACGAAGCGAAGAAAAATGCTTCGTGAATTCTGAAACTGCAGTTTCTGACAGTGAAGTTGATCGCGAAGCTTTTCGGGGCTCTCTTTCGAGGGCTTAGAGTGACCCGAAAATTTAAAAGAAATCAGTGGAGAGCTTAAGAAAAATTTGTAGATTAAAAGGGAGAAGAAAATTACAATTTTCGATTTCCCAGTTGACGGAAAACGCGGAGAAAGTGGGGTATCCGAATTTTCTTCTGCAGGAGAAAACTGCAGGAATGAGGGCAGTTTTGGAAATTTTTTGAAACTAAGGGCAAACAAGTAAATTCACTTTTTTTCCCAACCACCCTCTGCAGAAAACTAAATGCTCTCTCTCTCCTTCCACTTGAAACCCTCCCTCTCTCACACTCTCTCCCTCTCTCAGCTGAAAGAAGGAACGAAAGAAAAAGAAGGAGAGAAGAAGAGAAAGAGAAGAAGTTGAAGAAGAAGAAGAAGAAGAAGAAGAAGAAGAAGAAGAAGAAGGAAGAAGAAGAGAAGGAGAAGGTATTGTACTCTCTCTCTCTCTCTCTCCCTCTCTCTCTCTCTCTTGGCTCGAGGGGAAGGAAACAAAAAAAAAAAAAAAAAATGGAAATGGGGGGGCTGCAGCAGCTGTGGGCCCTGCTGCTTGGGCAGCAGCTTGCAGCTGCTGCCCTGGGCCAGCCTGGCTGCTGCGCAAGGCAGCAGCATGGCTGCCTTGCGCGCTGCTGGAGCTGCAGCAGCTGCTGCTGCTACAAGCAACAGCAGCAGCTGCAGGCTCTGCTGCTTGGGCAGCAGCTTGCAGCTGCTAACCCAGCAGCAGGGCATCCTCACAAAAAAAAAAAAGAAGAAAGAATGGAAAGGAAGGAAAGAGAAGAAGAAAAGAGAAGAAGAAAAGAGAAGGAAAAAGAAGAAAAGAAAGAAGAAAAGAAGAAAGATAGAAACTTCTTCTCTTCTCTTTCTCCATGAGAAAAATGAAGAAAGATAGAAACTTCTTCTCTTCTCTTTTCTCCATGAGAAAATGACTAACTCTCGATTTTTGCCAAAAGCAAAATCGGCAAATTGGGGGAATAGCTCAAATTGAGCTTTTCTCAAATTTTTGAGAGCATTTTGACCCCCGGATCGAGTTGTGCAAGTTCTTTTTGGCAACATGCCATGAGATGATTATTCTCCTCCCATTTTTATGAACCGATAAAAATTTAGCCTTTTGATGGGAAATTGACCAAATAGGGGTTTTCCCTTAAGTTGTCAAAAGGGTTTTCTAGTTAAATTTTTATGGAAATATTAGATCATAAGAGTCATTGCTTCAAGACTTGCTTCTCTTTTAGGAAAACCTTGGAGACCAAGAGATCAAAATTTCTCTTTGGCAAACGTGACAAGAATGGGACTTTCTTTCCTATTCCCTTCAAATTGATCCAAAAGAGAGTCTATTAAGGAATTCTCCCTTTTATGTTTTAAAAAGGGTTTTAGTTTTATAATTTTATGGAGTTAGAGAATCATGGGAAGAAATTGCTTCATGATTTCCCTTTTCATTATAGGGAAAGTCTTGAAGATCAAGAGGGCAACTTTTGGTCTCTTTTAAAAGCAAAGTGAAACATTAGCTTTCATTGCTTCTCTTTGGTCAAAAGAATACCCAAAGAGGTAAGGTTAAATTCTAGGGTTCTAGTTTTTGAATCTTGTGGAATTAAAATGACAATGAGATAATTTCCTTCATGGTTACATCTTTTAGGATTTTCTTTTAAAGATTAAAATATTAAAGAGACCAAAATATCCCTATTACAAGAGTCTGCTAATAAGGGATTTTGCAACCTTCTTTCCTTATTGGTCAAAATGAACCCATAGAAAGAACTAAAGAGTAAACCTAGGATTCTCTTTTATAGTTGTGTGGAATTAAAAAAAAAAAAGGAGTATGAAAGTGATCCTAATTGGTTTCATATGAATTTAGGGATTCTTGGAGAATAGAAGGTCAACCCATCTATCCTTGCAAAAGCGACTAAAGGTGGGGGATTCTATCGAGCGAGGGTGACCTCTCCCCTTATCTTTTGCTTTTCCTTAGAAGCATGTTAATAGAGTGGCTAGGATTGTATTTTCATGCTTATGTAGAAGTGAATTATGGCATGTGGAAATCTCGACTTAGGAGAAAACTTATATTAGGCTCTAATGTGTGGCATTCACTATAGGATTTCACGAGTGGCATTTTGCTTGAGTCAATTATGTGAGTACATGGAAGTAGGGCTTAATTTAGAGTTATGCTCTAAGGGAATCATAGTATAGTGAGGTTAAAATCCAAAGTGAATGAAATCCCTAGAATCGTCATAGGGAATTGGGTTAATACACCTACACTTTAACTTCAACTTGAGTATAATAAAAGTAAAGAAAGACTAAGTCCAAGGGACTTCTGTTACCTTGAGGCATGGACCTAGGGTAAAGGTATTGAGTACATGAAAAGATAAGCTAAAAGCTTAATTGAAAAGAAAGAAAATGGCAAGAGGCAATGTGAGCTACGAGCTCGAATGAAAAGGAAGCTGAGTGCTAAAGAGCAAAGAGAAAGGCAAAGGCCTAAAGTGAAAAGAGGCTAAGTGCAAAAGCAATAAAAGAGATAATAAAACGGGCGTACCTACGGGGGTGAAACACGGCCCATGTTGGAGTAGCAGGCAGTGTCCCTCTCCGGGTAGAGACCGTTCGGGACGTTTCCTCCCGTAGGACGGGGTACACTTGCGGGTGTTATCGGCAACCTTAGAGGACTTGTCTTATGGCAGCATGTCTGCCGGGCTAGGGCCCGTTGGGCAAGATTCTCCGAGGGTTAGCAACTTAATTAAAACACAAAGAAAAGTAAAGAAAGTGGTTGGTCAAGTAAGTGGTTGGTTAGAATGACACCTCACAACGGCAATTAAGTCAGGTTATGGCAAAGGTAAAAGTGTTAAGCATGCTAGCTAGGATTTACAGCTTTTATTACTGTATTTCATTCTCTATTATATTTCTTCCATTAGACTAAGCGGTGCAGGGCATTTTCTCTCGGGGGTTGAACCCACTGGGAACTTCGTTGTAGTTCTCACACCCTTTGGGGTGACATCCCCACAGGTCCAGGTACATCGAGCGAGGCACGCGACAGGGGCAAGAGCCAGCAAGAGTAGCGACCTAGCAGTCTAGAGTCGCCAGTACTGTGACACCCCGGAATTTGGATTAGTCCTCTATATAAATGATATAATAGGACTAAATCTCTAACCGGCTATAGCATTTTGGGTGGTAGCAAGATCCAAGAGGAACATGAGAGTTAAGCGTGCTAGAGCTAGAGTAGTTCTAGGATGGGTGACCCCCTGGGAAGTGGGCGTCACAGTTGGTATCAGAGCCATTCACCAGCCGGAAATGTGAGATGAGTCTCGCTGAGCCAGGGTTATATAGCGGTAGAGCGAGGCTCCCCGGCTAATGACCGTTGTGGGTGGAGTGCAGCTCCCCACAAGGTCGGCTAAGGCTAGCGAGACGAGTCTCACATCGCCTGGTGCTTGTGAGTGTGCTTGAGCCTGACGTGGACGTCAGGGCTTAAAGGGGGGAAGAATGTGACACCCCAGAATTTGGATTAGTCCTCTATATAAATGATATAATAGGACTAAATCTCTAAATTCCGGGGTGTCACATTCTTCCCCCCTTTAAGCCCTGACGTCCACGTCAGGCTCAAGCACACTCACAAGCACCAGGCGATGTGAGACTCGTCTCGCTAGCCTTAGCCGACCTTGTGGGAGCTGCACTCCACCCACAACGGTCATTAGCCGGGAGCCTCGCTCTACTCGCTATATAACCCTGGCTCAGCCGAGACTCATCTCACATTTCCGGCTGGTGAATGGCTCTGATACCAACTGTGACGCCCCACTTCTCAGGGGGTCACCCATCCTAGAACTACTCTAGCTCTAGCACGCTTAACTCTCATGTTCCTTTTGGATCCAAGAGGAACATGAGAGTTAAGCGTGCTAGAGCTAGAGTAGTTCTAGGATGGGTGACCCCCTGGGAAGTGGGGCGTCACAGTTGGTATCAGAGCCATTCACCAGCCGGAAATGTGAGATGAGTCTCGGCTGAGCCAGGGTTATATAGCGGGTAGAGCGAGGCTCCCCGGCTAATGACCGTTGTGGGTGGAGTGCAGCTCCCCACAAGGTCGGCTAAGGCTAGCGAGACGAGTCTCACATCGCCTGGTGCTTGTGAGTGTGCTTGAGCCTGACGTGGACGTCAGGGCTTAAAGGGGGGAAGAATGTGACACCCCGGAATTTGGATTAGTCCTCTATATAAATGATATAATAGGACTAAATCTCTAACCCGGCTATAGCATTTTGGATGGTAGCAAGATCCAAGAGGAACATGAGAGTTAAGCGTGCTAGAGCTAGAGTAGTTCTAGGATGGGTGACCCCCTGGGAAGTGGGCGTCACAAGTACCATTTTGGAGTTTTATTTTCTTGAGCGAACTTTTGTATGTGAGCAACAATGTAATCTTTAAATGTTCAAGTTTCATGTTGGAAAAAGGAAAAAAAAATATGGATATAATTTGTATTGTAGTTGCATGTTAAAAGAGAGTTGTATTATAAACAAAAGTATTTGTTTTCGCTCAAGTGATGTACTTTCATTTCTTCTAACTATTTGTTTGAATGATTGGAAGTTTAAATTCATAGATCTCTCCTCTGATTGCTTACTCTTCCGCTATATTGAATTAAAATTGTTGGAATAAACCGTTCCTTTTGGGTCTTGAAAGGTCATGCCCGATTGGCGGGTCTGTTGGCGCGCCCGAATGTTCAAATTGGCGGTCTCGGGGCATGATAGGCCGAGCAGCATAAAGACCTAGAGGGTCTAGCATATATCACCCTTTTGTATTTTGAGTGAACTATGTATTGTGAGGAAAGAGATGTAAATTGTAATATTTGTTTAAATACAAGTTGAGAGAGAAAAATGTAATAAATTTTATATTGTGGTTCACTCATGTTATTGCTTTCATTACATACTTAAACTGCTTGCTTAATGAAAGAAATTTTTAGTTAGTAGTGGTTTTACTCTGATATTACCTTTCATCATACACTTATTTGTATTGATTTGGATGTGACCGTTTCTTTCGGATATAGAGAGGTCATGCCCGATTGGCGGGTCTGTTGGCGTGCCCGAACTGTCCAAATTGGCGGTCTCGGGCATGACAGTCGGGTGGCTTGCTCCAGAGGTGGAGAACCCGTGCCTTGACTCTCTTCAGTTGGATTTGAGGTAGGCACTGGATTTTTACGAGTTTTTAGACTTTTCGGAGTATTCGGCATTTTTTCTGTTTTGAGCTGAGTATTTATTGTTGTTCCTATTGGTTTGGTCTTTCTCCTTTTCTATTTGTGTGTTGCTTGTGTTGGAGCTGGGGGAGCTGAGCTAGGTAGAGGGTGGTATTGTCCACTGGATCTGTGAGTGAGTTGGAGCCGAGGTGCTAATTCGTGCACTATGCTGAGCTTGGACTGAGGCAAAGAGTTGGACTTGGTGTTGTAAACTTGGAGCCTTGAGTTTGTAGCCGAGGAGCTTTTGGTGTGTTTTTGCTAAGCTTCTGGAGGTGCAAGCTGTGGGCGAGGCTAGCTTTCGGAGTTCACGAGTTTCGGCAGCGCGAGGTCTTCCCTGATAGTGTGTTAGTGCCGCATCGCTTCGACTTCTTACCCTGGTTGGAGAGCGATCCAGTTGGGTTGGATTTCTTCCAAAATCTGCGAGTTTCTTTCTACATTTATTTTTATAGATGTCCAGCCTACTAGTTGTAGCATTTTATTTTTCTACTAAATCTGATAGTGATTGGGAAAATTGTGGAAACTCTGATTAGCACCCCTGACATATATGGCATGTTTGAGACCCTTTGACACTAGAAAACTCTCAATATTGGTGTGTTAACCTATTTTTGGATACTCTACACTATTGTTGCATTCTTCTCGACTTAGTAGTCTCTCGCCCCGAGTAGTGGGTTTGAGTGGTCGGGGTAGTGTAGGTTGAATTTGCGCTCGTGCCTGGGTGCCTAGTGGAGTTTGTTACCTGTGGCTAGTTTTTGTTCTAGTGTTTGGAGCCGTTCGGGTTGACGGTGATCCTGGGGCGTTGAGTATTTCAGGCCTATGTTGTGAGCTTGTCGTGAGTCATGAGCTTGTCGATCTGGTTGATCGTGGATTTGGACTATAGCCTTCATGAGCCATATTGAGCTCGACTGAGATGCGCAACTTTCCTCGGTTGGGTCGCACCCCTCGAGTGCCGCTTTGAAGCTGGGCCTGTTACTTTGTTCTCCGCGTGACGTCGATGCAGTTCGAGTGGGACGTCCTACATAAATCCCGTCCTCGGTGGATGTATGGTAGTAGGTGGGCGCAGGTTTGACTGGACCCGATGTGGCAGTCAGTGTGATTGGGTTGATTGAGCATCTTGAGAGCGAGTTGTTGCATATTGTCACCTTATTGCTCTTTGAGCATAGTAGATAGAGACATGGTAGCTGTAGTTCTATTCCAGCTTTCTTATCTGCTTTTCAGCATTGAGTTATCTTTTGCCTCTAGTAGACTTAGTGGGCAGATCGTTGGCCATGGAGACGGTACCCACTGAGGACTACTTTGTTTATGTAGTTCTCACACCCACCGTTGGTGTTTTTTTTGTAGAGACATCAGCTTCTGTCGCTGCACCCGCTTCTTCTAATCGAGGTAAGGGAGTCACAAGCTAGATTCCTACCCGAGTTTTGGAGTGATAGATGTACCATGTACCCGAATTTTGGATTGTAGTCCTGTACTTTCTATATTGTACTTTTATTTTACCCTTCTGTGAAGTGGATCTTGTATTTTGGATTTTACAGATGTACGACGGATTATTGTTTTTATGTAGCAGTTTTATCTCGGCTCTGATATCACTTAGTTGGTAGACTTTATTTTTACAGGTTTGACGCTTTGCCTATACGGGGATTCCCATATGGGTGGTGTTACGGCTTTTTATGTTGGCATATTTCGTGATTTGAGTCGGAGTCTTGAAGTGATCAAATTGTCAAATCAGCATTCGAAGACTCAGAGAAGATTCAACATGAGCTCAAGTTGACACTCAGGTATGATTAAAGTAATCATGGTGATTTAAGTATATTTACAATCTTTGGAATCATGATTTTATTGAAACCGGGTTTGGTAGAGGTTTTGGGAACTTGGTTTTTAACTCATAACTTATTTTAAGTTTGGATTCCGGTACATGGTTTGTTTTGATAAACTTATCTTTGAAAAATTCAGTATTTTATATTGAGTACCAGAACCCGTCTTTGAGTTCCTCAAAACCCGACACAAGATTTTCAGTTTTTATATTGAGTACCGGAACCCAACTCTGAGTACCGGTACGCAATACAGAAAATCTGTGTTTTGCGTCATTGAGCACCGGAACCAAACATTTAGTACCGGTACGCAATGTTAAGTCGTGATAAGAATGCTAAACTGACTTTGATTGTTTTCCAAAGGTTATAAATAGATACTTAGGGTTTCTCAAGAGGTACCGACCAATTCAGAAACACTTGAGAGCAACTCTAGAGGCTAGGTTTTTATCGTTCATCTTTAGCCTCTTTTAGGTCAATTCGACGGTTCTTTGAAGCGATGCTTTTTGTCGAATTGATCTAATCTTTGCTTAGAGATTTCATCCATGGTTCTCTAATGATATTCTAATCAAAGGATCACCATCGAAGCCTATACTTTCGTAACGGCTGAGTTTGCGTCAAGGAGTTGGCGTGGCATCGTGGATTCGATGTGTTGAAGGCGTTTCGTGGATTCGAAATGTGTTGCTCGTGGATTCGAGTGGTGTTCATGGATTCGGACGTGTGCATTGGACCTGCAATCGGTGAGCGCAAGATCCGGAGAAGTTGAAGGTGGGGTTGGAGTCTGTGGAGTCGGTAATCACCTTGTTATCTTTCAAATTCTTAGTGGATTGTTATTGCGTGTTGGTCCTGTGGTTTTTACTCCTGTGAAGGAGTTTTCCACGTAAATCTCGGTGTGCTGTTTTTATTTTCCGCATTGGTTTTTAATTTGCACTGAGATTTGGTTTTTGGTTATTACACCTATTCACCCCCCCTCTAGTTGTTTGATAGAACCTATTTAGATCCTTGGGGATCCATAAACCAACAATTGGTATCAGAACGGGTTTTAGGGTTTTCTATCATGTCGGGTGAAGGTGGTAATATTAATAGACCTCCTATTTTCGATGGGACCAATTATGCCTATTGAAAAGTCCGGATGAGAGCTTTTCTCATCGCAATTGATGAGCGGGTATGGCAAACCGTGGAATACGGTAGGGTGCATCCAATTGAGGAAGTAGGAAATCCTACTACCCCAAAACCTCGCTCTAGATGGTCCAGAGACGAGATCGAAAAATCTTCTTACAACGGGAAAGGTATGAACGTTTTATTTAATTCTCTTTCCTCGATCGAGTTTACACGTATTTCTGCGTGTGAAACTGCAAAGGAGATTTGGGATATTCTTCAAGTTACACATGAGGGTACTAGTCTAGTAAAAATTCAAAAGCTCCAAATGCTTACAAGTCAATTTGACTCTATTCATATGGATGAGCATGAATTGTTTACTGATTATTATACCAAGCTTCAAGATATAATCAATACATGTGCTAATTTAGGAGAAAAGAACCTGGAATCAAAAGTTGTAAGAAAAGTTCTTCGGACTCTTCCGGAACGGTTTAGGGCAAAGATTGCCACCATTGAAACCGTCAATCATCCGGATGACATGAGAATAGAGGAATTAGTAGGTGCTCTACAAGCATATGAAATGACTTTTCCTGCTAATCAATTTTCTTCCAACTCTTCTTCTAAGCGTGCAAAAATTTGATTCAAATCAACGAAGGAAGTAGATAGCGAATCAAACTCCGACGATGAAATATCTCTTGCCGATTTTGAAGAACAACTAGCGTGGATCACGAAGAAATTTCGTCGGAATTTTCGGAAGAATCGAACCGATAGATCTTCATCCTCGAAACCATCTAAAGGATCATCGGGTTCTAAATCCTCTAAACTCAAAAGATTTGCAAACCTTCTAAAGAAAAATAAAAAGATGAATTCGAAGGGGAAATCCAATGCTATAGATGCAAAGGCTACGGCCATATTTCAATGGATTGTCCTTCTAAGAAATCATATAAAAAGAAGACTTTGCAAGCAACAACTTGGAACGATTCTACTTCCGATGAATCGGCCTCAGTAAAGAGGAAAAGGATAAAGTTATTGCTTTTCATGCTTCTCAAATTCCCTCCTCTAATTTTTGCTTGTCATCTTTAATGACTGACTACCTCTTTGATTTTGCATGAAAACCTCGACATCGACGTGAGACTCGCCAATTGAGGGGGAGTCGGAACGAACAAGAAACTTGGTGAGGCGTATAACACTTCTCAGGAGTAATAAGATGGCCAAGCACATCAAGAAGTGAGGAGGAAACAACGATTGAGGTTGAAGACGAGAACCGTACTTTGAGATCAAAATTCATGATCTCAAGGAGGAACGAGGATTTTATTGAACAATAATAAAATCCTCAAGATCCAAGAAAACTCTAAACCAATCCGGAAACAATCGTTGAATCACATATGGACAAGAGACCCGTGAGATTTGGTTTTTAATTCTGCGAACTTCAAAATTCTCATTCCGGGAGATCCGGAGTCGGATTTCAAATCC
>CM055064.1:15381872-15435940 GCA_029204045.2 Tillandsia leiboldiana | reverse complement strand
TCTGGTTGACTAATGCTCCGGCGGCATTCATGGATTTAATGAACCGCAGTTTTCAGCTTTCCTTACCGATTTTGTTGTCGTCTTCATTAACGACATTTTAGTCTACTCTCGAAGTGACAACGAGCAATGAGGATCACCTACGACAGGTTTTACAAGGTACTTGGGAGCGGGGCCTGTTCGCGAAGTTGAAGAAATGCGAATGTTGGCTCCGAGAAGTGGCATTCTTAGGACATGTGATTTCTGAGGGGCAGGGTGTCTGTGGATCCAAGCACAATTGATGCAGTGAAGGATTGGCCCGACTCAACCAATGTCACCGAGGTTCGAAGCTTTATCGCACTCCGCGGGCTATTATAGGCGGTTCGTGGAAGGGTTTTCCAAAAATTACCATTCCACTCACCACGGCCTTACAAGAAAAGGGGCTAAGTTCCTGGAGCGATGCTTGTGAAAGAGGCTTCCAGTTGCTCAAGAACAATTGTTGACTCGGCTCCAATCCTTGCTTTACCTATTGCTGGAAAAAAGTTTGTGGTGTATAGTGATTTTCTTGCACAGAGATGGTCTGGGGTATGTACTTATGCAGGACGAGAGGGTTATAGCCTATGCCTCCCGGGCAGCTGAAGAGTTAAGAGATGACAGAACTACCCCACCCAACCTGAGCTTGCCGCGAAATTTTGCATGATGCTATTGCGTCATTACCTCTACGGGAACATGTGAGATTTACACGGATCACAAAAGCTCAAGTATTTGTTCATCAGAAGGAATTAAACCTGAGGTAGCGTTGATGGTTGGAGCTTCTTAAGACTATGATGTTAGCATCTTGTACCACCCGGGGGAAGCAAATGTGGTGGTCGACGCGTTAAGCAGGCAAATACGAGAGAATCTCGCCATGGCCATTACCGACCAATACACGTTGCAATCCGAAATACGATGGTTTGGGTTGGAGGTTGTGGCTCTCGGTGCAAAGCGAGGGCTTATGACACTTTATGTGTAACCTTACCTTGTTGGAGAGAATTAAGAAAAGCAAGCGACCGATGAAAAGCTCCAAAAAAGGTAAGGTCTGATGGGGAGCGGCGGCGTTGCAAAGGATTTAGTGTCGGATCGAGACCCCGATTCGTGTCACAATTTTGGAAGAGCTTCCACGAGATCTTGGGGACACGCCTGGATTTCACTACAGTGTATCCTCAGAGCGATGGTCAATCTGAGAGGACCAATTAAATCCTCGAAGATATGCTTAGGGCGTGTGTCCTGGATTAGGCCCAGGGTGGCAGCGATATTTGCCGATGGCGGAGTTCGACTACAATAACAGCTATCAAGCTAGCATTGGAATGGCCTTTCAAGGCACTTTATGGCGAAAATTGCAAATCTCCACTGCATGGAGTAGGTTGGCGATACGGTGAGAAACATCACGGGGTCCTGAGGTATTGCAAGAAGCTGAGGAAAAGGTGCAAATTGCGCGTCAACGTCTGGTGACGGCGCAAAGTCGGCAAAAGAGCCTATGCGGACAAAAGGCGGCGCGACCTAGAATTTAAGGTCGGGGATCATGTATTTTTGAAGGCGCGCCCACAAAGGGTGTAGTGCGATTTGGGATGCGGGGAAGGTGAACCCTCGCTTTCTTGGACCTTATGAGGTATTGGAGCGGGTGGGCCCAGTGGCCTATAAAGTAGCTTTGCCCCGGACTTGGCAGGAATTCATGATGTGTTTCATGTGTCACAACTCCGCCAGTATGTCCCATGACGAGGCACATAATCAACTACCCACCGCTTGATCTGCGAGAGGATAGAGCTATGATGAGTTCCCGTATAAAATTGTGGATCGGCGTGATAGGAGACTAAGAAACCGCTCCATCCCCTATGTGAAAGTGCTTTGGACGAGGCATAGTGAGGAGGAGCCACGTGGGAGCCTGAGGCTGTGATGCGGGGAGCACTATCCTCGCTTGTTCGAGGAATAAATCCTAAGGTACGGAGTTTTAGTTTCGCGGACGAAATCCTAAAGGAGGGGAGAATGTAGTGCACCGATTTCTGCGAAATAGCAAAACTCGGTAAAAATACTTGTAACACATTTCAAATGTGATTACAGTGGGTTAGAAGCGTTTCGAATCAACGCAAAAGCCGTTGAGTCGAAAAGTGAGTTGTGGTTGGAAAAGCGAAGCCTCAAGTTTGCAAAATTTGGACCCGAGTTCGCCGAGTTCGCAAAATGGCGAAATTCGGCGAGAGAAGACTTGTAGCGTGTTTAAATATGATTACAGTCGAGTTCGGTGCATTTCGGGCTGCGCGCGGGCATCGGGTCGAAAAGTGACTTGAACCCCGAGGACTTGGCAAAATTTCTGGAGTTTCTGAAATTTGTGATCACGAAGCATTTTCGGAGCCCTGTTTCGGAGACTTAGAATAGTCAAAAAATTTAAAAGAAATCGTGGGTGTCTCACAAAAGTTTTCTGATTAAAAGGGTGAAAAACTGAGGTGAGCGATTAAAGGAAAATTGGAGAACGAAGCGAAGAAAAATGCTTCGTAAGTTCTGAAACTGCAGTTTTGACAGCGCAGTTGATCGCGAAGCTTTTTCGGGGCTCTCTTTCGAGCGCTTAGAGTAGCCCAAAAATTTAAAAGAAATCGTGGAGTGTCTCACAAAAGTTTTCTGATTAAAAGGGGTGAAAAACCGAGGTGAGCGATTAAAGGAAAATTGGAGAACGAAGCGAAGAAAAATGCTTCGTGAATTCTGAAACTGCAGTTTCTGACAGTGAAGTTGATCGCGAAGCTTTTTCGGGGCTCTCTTTCGAGGGCTTAGAGTGACCCGAAAATTTAAAAGAAATCGTGGAGAGCTTAAGAAAAATTTGTAGATTAAAAGGGAGAAGAAAAATTACAATTTCGATTTCCCAGTTGACGGGAAAACGCGGAGAAAGTGGGGTATCCGAATTTTCTTTCTGCAGGAGAAAACTGCAGGAATGAGGGCAGTTTTGGAAATTTTTTGAAACTAAGGGCAAACAAGTAAATTCACTTTTTTTTCCCAACCACCCTCTGCAGAAAACTAAATGCTCTCTCTCTCTTCCACTTGAAACCCTCCCTCTCTCACACTCTCTCCCTCTCTCAGCTGAAAGAAGGAACGAAAGAAAAAGAAGGAGAAGAAGAAGAGAAAGAGAAGAGTTGAAGAAGAAGAAGAAGAAGAAGAAGAAAGAAGAAGAAGAAGAGAAGAAAGAAGGAGAAGGAGAAGGTATTGTACTCTCTCTCTCTCTCTCTCCCTCTCTCTCTCTCTCTTGGCTCGAGGGGGAAGGAAACAAAAAAAAAAAAAAATGGAAATGGGGGGCTGCAGCAGCTGTGGGCCCTGCTTGGCAGCAGCTTGCAGCTGCTGCCCTGGGCAGCATGGCTGCTGCGCAAGGCAGCAGCATGGCTGCCTTGCGCAGCTGCTGGAGCTGCAGCAGCTGCTGCTGCTACAAGCAGCAGCAGCAGCTGCAGGCTCTGCTGCTTGGGCAGCAGCTTGCAGCTGCTGCCCAGCAGCAGGGCATCCTCACAAAAAAAAAAAAAAAAAGAAAGAAAAGAAAGAAGGGAAAGAAAAAGAAGAAAAAGAAGAAAGAAGAAAACTTCTTCTCTTCTCTTTTCTCCAATGAGAAAATGAAGAAAGATAGAAACTTCTTCTCTTCTCTTTTCTCCAATGAGAAAAATGCAACTCTCGATTTTTGCCAAAAGCAAAATCGGCAAATTGGGGGAAATAGCTCAAATTGAGCTTTTCTCAAATTTTTGAGAGCATTTTGACCCCGGATCGAGTTGTGCAAGTTTCTTTTTGGCAACATGCCATGAGATGATTCTCCTCCCATTTTTATGAACCGATAAAAATTTAGCCTTTTGATGGGGAAATTGACCAAATAGGGGTTTTTCCCTTTAAGTTGTCAAAGGGGTTTCTAGTTAAATTTTTATGGAAATATTAGATCATAAGAGTCATTGCTTCAAGACTTGCTTCTCTTTTAGGAAAACCTTGGAGACCAAGAGATCAAAATTTCTCTTTGGCAAACGTGACAAGAATGGGACTTTCTTTCCTATTCCCTTCAAATTGATCCAAAAAGAGAGTCAATTAAGGAATTCTCCCTTTTATGTTTTAAAAAGGGTTTTAGTTTTATAATTTTATGGAGTTAGAGAATCATGGGAAGAAATTGCTTCATGATTTCCCTTTTCATTATAGGGAAAGTCTTGAAGATCAAGAGGGCAACTTTTGGTCTCTTTTAAAAGCAAAGTGAAACATTAGCTTTCATTGCTTCTCTTTTGGTCAAAAGAATCACCCAAAGAGGTAAGGTTAAAATTCTAGGGTTCTAGTTTTTGAACTCTTGTGGAATTAAAATGACAATGAGATAATTTCCTTCATGGTTACATCATATTTAGGATTTTCTTTTAAAGATTAAAATATTAAAGAGACCAAAATATCCCTATTACAAGAGTATGCTAATAAGGGATTTTTGCAACTTTCTTTCCTTATTGGTCAAAATGAACCCATAGAAAGAAATAAAGAGTAAACCTAGGATTCTCTTTTATAGTTGTGTGGAATTAAAAAAAAAAAAAAAAAAGAGTATGAAAGTGATTCCTAATTGGTTTCATTATGAATTTAGGGATTTCTTGGAGAATAGAAGGTCAACCCATCTTATCCTTGCAAAAGCGACTAAAGGTGGGGGATTCTATCGAGCGAGGGTGACCTCTCCCCTTATCTTTTGCTTTTCCTTAGAAGCATGTTAATAGAGTGGCTAGGATTGTATTTTCATGCTTATGTAGAAGTGAATTATGGCATGTGGAAATCACGACTTAGGAGAAAACTTATATTAGGCTCTAATGTGTGGCATTCACTATAGGATTTCACGAGTGGCATTTTGCTTGAGTCAATTATGTGAGTACATGGAAGTAGGGCTTAATTTAGAGTTATGTCTCTAAGGAAATCATAGTATAGTTGAGGTTAAAATCCAAAGTGAATGAAATCCCTAGAATCGTCATAGGGAATTGGGTTAATACACCTTCACTTTAACTTCAACTTGAGTATAATAAAAGTGAAGAAAGACTAAGTCCAAGTGACTTCTGTTACCTTGAGGCACGGACCTAGGGTAATGGTATTGAGTACATGAAAAGATAAGCTAAAAGCTTAATTGAAAAGAAAGAAAATGGCCAAGAGGCAATGTGAGCTACGAGCTCGAATGAAAAGGAAGCTGAGTGCTAAAGAGCAAAGAGAAAGGCAAAGGCCTAAAGTGAAAAGAGGCTAAGTGCAAAAGCAATAAAAGAGATAATAAAACGGGCGTACCTACGGGGGTGAAACGCGGCCCATGTTGGAGTAGCAGGCAGTGTCCCTCTCCCGGGTAGAGACCCGTTCGGGACGTTTCTCCCGTAGGACGGGGTAACACTTGCGGGTGTTATCGGCAACCTTAGAGGACTTGTCTTATGGCAGCATGTCTGCCGGGCTAGGGCCCTTTGGGCAAGATTCTCCGAGGGTTAGCAACTTTAATTAAAACACAAGAAAAGTAAAGAAAGTGGTTGGTCAAGTAAGTGGTTGGTTAGAATGACACCTTACAACGGCATTAAGTCAGGTTATCGCCAAGGTTAAAAGTGTTAAGCATGCTAGCTAGGATTTACAGCTTTTATACTGTATTTCATTCTCTATTATATTGCTTCCATTAGACTAAGCGGTGCAGGGCATTTTCTCTCGGTGGTTGAACCCACTGGGAACTTCGTTGTAGTTCTCACACCCTTTGGGTGACATCCCCACAGGTCCAGGTACATCGAGCGAGGCACGCGACAGGGGCAAGAGCCCAGCAGAGTAGCGACCTAGCAGTCTAGAGTCGCCAGTACCATTTTGGAGTTTATTTTCTTGAGCGAACTTTTGTATGTGAGCAACAATGTAATCTTTAAATGTTCAAGTTTCATGTTGGAAAAAGAAAAAAAAAAATATGGATGTAATTTGTATTGTAGTTGCATGTTAAAAGAGAGTTGTATTATAAACAAAAGTATTTGTTTTCGCTCAAGTGATGTACTTTCATTTCTTCTAACTATTTGTTTGAATGATTGGAAGTTTAAATTCATAGATCTCTCCTCTGATTGCTTACTCTTCCGCTATATTGAATTAAAATTGTTGGAATAAACCGTTCCTTTCGGGTCTTGAAAGGTCATGCCCGATTGGCGGGTCTGTTGGCGCGCCCGAACTGTTCAAATCGACGGTCTCGGGGCGTGACAGATAAGAGTGGTATCAGAGACTAGGAATAGTCCTAGGTGGTTAGCAAACCTTAGGAAGACTCTAGGGTTTAGGCACGAGAGAGTGTGTGGATCTTTTGGCGAAAGTATATGATTGGGTTTTACGATTCCCAAGAAGGACATTGGGAATGGATCGAGGGTAATGAGCTTTCATTCTTTGGACTATTACGTTGGCGGCCGACAACGTAAGGTCCAGGGGTGAAAGGGGAGTGCCCTTATGTACTTTCGCATGATTGGGTCGACGAGCCCTTTTGTTTGGTATCTAGCTTGCGCATTGTCCAAATTATCAAATTTGGGCTAATCGTTTCGTTGTGGTGTTGTTGCTTAGGGAATAGCAATGGCATCGAGTGATCGATGAAGAATAGGATCCGCGTCGACGCAAATTGAGCCCTTGGAGCGCTAAGGCTCGAGTGAAGCGAGTTGAAATTTGGTGCTTTAGTTTGTACTTTGGCCAAATTGGGCAAAGTGTGACCGATGAGGTCCAAAGGTGACTCGGTGAAAGACCGACTCACGAGACGTTGGCGATCGTTAGATTGCGAGAGCCATGTTGAAATGTCCTAAGGTTTAGGGCAAGAAAGTTTTATGGACTTGGTGGTGAAAGTTCGCTCTTGGTGATAGTAGCGACCATGTGACGTGTCGATGTGACTGAATTGCCGCATAGTGTGTTGGTGAGGCCCAGGGTAGGCTTCAAGATGTGAGAACCTCTCGATAGAGCGGGAGTCTTGTGGTGCTGGTCCGATGGATCGGTATAACGACAAGGGTTGCCACCGAAGGGTTCGCGTGTTAGTTGCCAAAATTGGAGAACTATTATTGTGGTGCCTCCACCCAGTTGGGGGAAGTGCACAGGTACCATGGGTGTGCTTAAGCAAATCGCTTAACACCGTGGATTCTACGAGTTGACATAGAGGCGTAAGACGCACAATCTTGTGTGTGCTCATGGAGCACAGGTACCCTTTAGCCAGAAAGAGCTGGTTAAGTGGCACCTTAGCGTTTGCTAAGTGTGATAGGAGTCGATAGAGAGTTTGTGTCCTAGATTGACGACTAGCGAGTGGGTTTTGCTCGGTGAAGAATAGTAGTCACGTGGCGACGCTTAGTGGGTTCGTTGAGGGACGATCCGTGCCTGGACCATATATGAAGACTGTGGAGCCTGTAGCCATGTGGGCAGGCGCAGTCGGCTGTGAGAGACAGTGGCCCGAGACCTGAGGGCGGGGCATAATAGATTTTTGGTCGGGGCGGTAGTCCGAGTGATGGCTCGGGAACGTAGAGTGCCACGTGTGAGCCTCGAGGCTATTAGTACACTGAGAGTGTAGATACGACCAGGCCATAGGGCTGGTGATGATTGAGATACTGTTACTCCTAGTGGGAGTGTTAGTGCGGTAGTCCTAAACGAGGATCTGACCGCATGATGATTGGGCCTGCATGCTAGTTTCAGACGATATGTGATATCGAGTGGAAGGTTGGGCTATAGGCCTGCATTGGACCATGGTCTGTGGACCTGTCAATAGTCTGAAATAAACGGGTTGGCCGAGAACTCGTGGTTGAGAGCGCGAGTGGCGTGTGGAATAGTTGGGAGTAAGGATTGGTTTTCGCCCTCTAAGTCAAGCAAATAGGGCGGCGGAGTTGAAGGAGCTTAAGGCTAAATTGCAAGACCTGCTGGACAAGGGTTTCATCAGACCCAGCGTATCTCCTTGGGGAGCTCCAGTCCTGTTTGTGAGGAAGAAGGACGGGTCACTTCAGCTAGTGTGGACTGTCGGGAGCTCAACAAATTGACGATCACGGACCGATATCCATTGTCGCGGATCGACGATTTGATCAACCAGTTGCAATGTTCCCGAGTATTTTCGAAAATCGACCTTCAATCGGGATACCACCAATTAAAGATTAAGCCGGAGGATGTGCACAAAACGGCTTTTAGAATGCGGTATGGACACTACGAATTCACTGTAATACCGTTCTGGTTGACTAATGCTCCGGTGGCATTCATGGATTTAATGAACCGCAGTTTTAAGCCTTTCATTGACAGATTTGCTGTCGTCTTCATTGACGACATTTTAGTCTACTCTCGAAGTGACAACGAGCATGAGGATCACCTACGACAGGTTTTACAAGTACTTCGGGAGCGGGGCCTGTTCGCGAAGTTGAAGAAATGCGAATGTTGGCTCCGGGAAGTGGCATTCTTAGGACATGTGATTTCTGAGGCAAGGGTGTCTGTGGATCCCAAGAAAATTGAAGCAGTGAAGGATTGGCCCCGACCAACCAATGTCATCGAGGTTCGAAGCTTTATCGAACTCGCGGGCTATTATAGGCGGTTCGTGGAAGGGTTTTCCAAAATTACCATTCCACTCACCGGCCTTACAAGAAAAGGGGCTAAGTTCACTTGGAGCGATGCTTGTGAAAGAGGCTTCCAGTTGCTCAAGAACAAGTTGACATCGGCTCCAATCCTTGCTTTACCTATTGCGGGAAAATGTTTGTGGTGTATAGTGATGCCTCAGAGAGTGGTCTGGGGTGTGTACTTATGCAGGACGAGAGGGTTATAGCCTATGCCTCCCGGCAGCTGAAGAGTTATGAAAAGAACTACCCCACCCACGACCTCGAGCTTGCCGCGGTAAATTTTGCATTGAAGCTATGGCGTCATTACCTCTACGGGAAACATTGTGAGATTTACACGGATCACAAAAGCCTCAAGTATTTGTTCACTCAGAAGGAATTAAACCTGAGGTAGCGTTGATGGTTGGAGCTTCTTAAAGACTATGATGTTAGCATCTTGTACCACCCGGGGAAAGCAAATGTGGTGGTCGACGCGTTAAGCAGGAAATACGTGGAGAATCTCGCCATGGCCATTACCGACCAATACACGTTGCAATCCGAAATACGATGGTTTGGCTTGGAGGTTGTGGCTCTCGGTGCACCCGCGAGGCTTATGACACTTACTGTGTAACCTACCTTGTTGGAGAGAATTAAAGAAAAGCAAGCGACCGATGAAAAGCTCCAAAAGGTAAGGTCTGATGGGGAGGGCGGCGTTGCAAAGGATTTTAGTGTCGGATCGAGACCCCCGATTCGTGTCACAATTTTGGAAGAGCTTCCACGAGATCTTAGGGACACGCCTGGATTTCACTATAGTGTATCATCCTCAGAGCGATGGTCAATCTGAGAGGACCAATTAAATCCTCGAAGATATGCTTAGGGCGTGTGTCCTGGATCATGGCCCAGGGTGGCAGCGATATTTGCCGATGGCGGAGTTCGCCTACAATAACAGCTATCAAGCCAGCATTGGAATGGCATCTTTCAAGGCACTTTATGGCAGAAAATGCAGATCTCCACTGCATTGGAGTGAGGTCGGCGAGAGAACATCACTGGGTCCTGAGGTATTGCAAGAAGCTGAGGAAAAGGTGCAAATTGCGCGTCAACGTCTGGTGACGGCGCAAAGTCGGCAAAAGAGCTATGCGGACAAAAGGCGGCGCGACCTAGAATTTAAGGTCGGGGATCATGTATTTTTGAAGGCGTCGCCAACAAAGGGTGTAGTACGATTTGGGATGCGGGGAAAGTTGAACCCTCGCTTTCTTGGACCTTATGAGGTATTGGAGCGGGTGGGCCCAGTGGCCTATAAAGTAGCTTTGCCCCCGGACTTGGCAGGAATTCATGATGTGTTTCATGTGTCACAACTCCGCCAGTATGTCCATGACCCGAGGCACATAATCAACTACCCACCGCTTGATCTGCGAGAGGATATGAGCTATGATGAGTTCCCGTATAAAATTGTGGATCGGCGTGATAGGAGACTAAGAAACCGCTCCATCCCCTATGTGAAAGTGCTTTGGACGAGGCATAGTGAGGAGGAGGCCACGTGGGAGCCTGAGGCTGTGATGCGGGAGCACTATCCTCGCTTGTTCGAGGAATAAATCCTAAGGTACGTGAGTTTTAGTTTCGCGGACGAAACTCCTAAAGGAGGGAAGAATGTAGTGCACCGATTTCTGCGAAATAGCAAAACTCGGTAAAAATACTTGTAACACATTTCAAATATGATTACAAGTGGGTTAGAAGCGTTTCGAATCAACGCAAAAGCCGTTGAGTCGAAAAGTGAGTTGTGGTTGGAAAAGCGAAGCCTCAAGTTTGCAAAATTTGGACCTGAGTTCGCCGAGTTCGCAAAATGGCGAAATTCGGCGAGAAGACTTGTAGCGTGTTTTAAATATGATTACAGTCGAGCTTGGTGCATTTCGGGCTGACACGAAGGGCATCGGGTCGAAAAGTGATTTGAACCCCGAGGACTTGGCAAAATTCTGGAGTTTCTGAAATTTGTGATCACGAAGCATTTTCGGAGCCCTGTTTCGGAGACTTAGAATAGTCAAAAAATTTAAAAGAAATCGTGGGGTGTCTCACAAAAGTTTTCTGATTAAAACGGGTGAAAAACTGAGGTGAGCGATTAAAGGAAAATTGGAGAACGAAGCGAAGAAAAATGCTTCGTAAGTTCTGAAACTGCAGTTTTGACAGCGCAGTTGATCGCGAAGCTTTTTCGGGGCTCTCTTTCGAGCGCTTAGATTAGCCCAAAAATTTAAAAGAAATCGTGGAGTGTCTCACAAAAGTTTTCTTATTAAAAGGGGTGAAAAACCGAGGTGAGCGATTAAAGGAAAATTGGAGAACGAAGCGAAGAAAAATGCTTCGTGAATTCTGAAACTGCAGTTTCTGACAGTGAAGTTGATCGCGAAGCTTTTTCGGGGCGCTCTTTCGAGGGCTTAGAGTGACCCGAAAATTTAAAAGAAATCGTGGAGAGCTTAATAAAAATTTGTAAATTAAAAGGGAGAAGAAAAATTACAATTTCGATTTCCCAGTTGACGGGAAAACGCGGAGAAAGTGGGGTATCCGAATTTTCTTTCTGCAGGAGAAAACTGCAGGAATGAGGGCAGTTTTGGAAATTTTTTGAAACTAAGGGCAAACAAGTAAATTCACTTTTTTTTCCCAACCACCCTCTGCAGAAAACTAAATGCTCTCTCTCTCTTCCACTTGAAACCCTCCCTCTCTCACACTCTCTCCCTCTCTCAGCTGAAAGAAGGAACGAAAGAAAAAGAAGGAGAAGAAGAAGAGAAAGAGAAGAAGTTGAAGAAGAAGAAGAAGAAGAAGAAGAAGAAGAAGAAGAAGAAGAAGAAGGAGAAGGAGAAGGTATTGTACTCTCTCTCTCTCTCTCTCTCTCCCTCTCTCTCTCTCTCTTGGCTCGAGGGGGAAGGAAACAAAAAAAAAAAAAATGGAAATGGGGGGCTGCAGCAGCTGTGGGCCCTGCTGCTTGGGCAGCAGCTTGCAGCTGCTGCCCTGGGCAGCATGGCTGCTGCGCAAGGCAGCAGCATGGCTGCCTTGCGCAGCTGCTGGAGCTGCAGCAGCTGCTGCTGCTACAAGCAGCAGCAGCAGCTGCAGGCTCTGCTGCTTGGGCAGCAGCTTGCAGCTGCTGCCCAGCAGCAGGGCATCCTCACAAAAAAAAAAAAGAAAGAAAGAATGGAAAGAAAAGAAGAAAAGAAGAAAGATAGAAACTTCTTCTCTTCTCTTTTCTCCAATGAGAAAAATGAAGAAAGATAGAAACTTCTTCTCTTCTCTTTTCTCCAATGAGAAAAATGCAACTCTCGATTTTTGCCAAAAGCAAAATCGGCAAATTGGGGGAAATAGCTCAAATTGAGCTTTTCTCAAATTTTTGAGAGCATTTTGACCCCGGATCGAGTTGTGCAAGTTTCTTTTTGGCAACATGCCATGAGATGATTATTCTCCTCCCATTTTTATGAACCGATAAAAATTTAGCCTTTTGATGGGGAAATTGACCAAATAGGGGTTTTTCCCTTTAAGTTGTCAAAGGGGTTTCTAGTTAAATTTTTATGGAAATATTAGATCGTAAGAGTCATTGCTTCAAGACTTTCTTCTCTTTTAGGAAAACCTTGGAGACCAAGAGATCAAAATTTCTCTTTGGCAAACGTGACAAGAATGGGACTTTCTTTCCTATTCCCTTCAAATTGATCCAAAAAGAGAGTCAATTAAGGAATTCTCCCTTTTATGTTTTAAAAAGGGTTTTAGTTTTATAATTTTATGGAGTTAGAGAATCATGGGAAGAAATTGCTTCATGATTTCCCTTTTCATTATAGGGAAAGTCTTGAAGATCAAGAGGGCAACTTTTGGTCTCTTTTAAAAGCAAAGTGAAACATTAGCTTTCATTGCTTCTCTTTTGGTCAAAAGAATACCCAAAGAGGTAAGGTTAAAATTCTAGGGTTCTAGTTTTTGAACTCTTGTGGAATTAAAATGACAATGAGATAATTTCCTTCATGGTTACATCATATTTAGGATTTTCTTTTAATGATTAAAATATTAAAGAGACCAAAATATCCCTATTACAAGAGTATGCTAATAAGGGATTTTTGCAACTTTCTTTCCTTATTGGTCAAAATGAACCCATAGAAAGAAATAAAGAGTAAACCTAGGATTCTCTTTTATAGTTGTGTGGAATTAAAAAAAAAAAAAAAAAGAGTATGAAAGTGATTCCTAATTGGTTTCATTATGAATTTAGGGATTTCTTGGAGAATAGAAGGTCAACCCATCTTATCCTTGCAAAAGCGACTAAAGGTGGGGGATTCTATCGAGCGAGGGTGACCTCTCCTCTTATCTTTTGCTTTTCCTTAGGAGCATGTTAATAGAGTGGCTAGGATTGTATTTTCATGCTTATGTAGAAGTGAATTATGGCATGTGGAAATCTCGACTTAGGAGAAAACTTATATTAGGCTCTAATGTGTGGCATTCACTATAGGATTTCACGAGTGGCATTTTGCTTGAGTCAATTATGTGAGTACATGGAAGTAGGGCTTAATTTAGAGTTATGTCTCTAAGGGAATCATAGTATAGTTGAGGTTAAAATCCAAAGTGAATGAAATCCCTAGAATCGTCATAGGGAATTGGGTTAATACACCTACACTTTAACTTCAACTTGAGTATAATAAAAGTAAAGAAAGACTAAGTCCAAGGGACTTCTGTTACCTTGAGGCATGGACCTAGGGTAAAGGTATTGAGCACATGAAAAGATAAGCTAAAAGCTTAATTGAAAAGAAAGAAAATGGCCAAGAGGCAATGTGAGCTACGAGCTCGAATGAAAAGGAAGCTGAGTGCTAAAGAGCAAAGAGAAAGGCAAAGGCCTAAAGTGAAAAGAGGCTAAGTGCAAAAGCAATAAAAGAGATAATAAAACGGGCGTACCTACGGGGGTGAAACGCGGCCCATGTTGGAGTAGCAGGCAGTGTCCCTCTCCCGGGTAGAGACCCGTTCGGGACGTTTCTCCCGTAGGATGGGGTAACACTTGCGGGTGTTATCGGCAACCTTAGAGGACTTGTCTTATGGCAGCATGTCTGCCGGGCTAGGGCCCTTTGGGCAAGATTCTCCGAGGGTTAGCAACTTTAATTAAAACACAAAGAAAAGTAAAGAAAGTGGTTGGTCAAGTAAGTGGTTGGTTAGAATGACACCTTACAACAGCATTAAGTCAGGTTATGGCAAAGGTAAAAGTGTTAAGCATGCTAGCTAGGATTTACAGCTTTTATTACTGTATTTCATTCTCTATTATATTGCTTCCATTAGACTAAGCGGTGCAGGGCATTTTCTCTCGGTGGTTGAACCCACTGGGAACTTCGTTGTAGTTCTCACACCCTTTGGGTGACATCCCCACAGGTCCAGGTACATCGAGCGAGGCACGCGACAGGGGCAAGAGCCCAGCAGAGTAGCGACCTAGCAGTCTAGAGTCGCCAGTACCATTTTGGAGTTTTATTTTCTTGAGCGAACTTTTGTATGTGAGCAACAATGTAATCTTTAAATGTTCAAGTTTCATGTTGGAAAAAGAAAAAAAAAATATGGATGTAATTTGTATTGTAGTTCCATGTTAAAAGAGAGTTGTATTATAAACAAAAGTATTTGTTTTCGCTCAAGTGATGTACTTCCATTTCTTCTAACTATTTGTTTGAATGATTGGAAGTTTAAATTCATAGATCTCTCCTCTGATTGCTTACTCTTCCGCTATATTGAATTAAAATTGTTGGAATAAACCGTTCCTTTCGGGTCTTGAAAGGTCATGCCCGATTGGCGGGTCTGTTGGCGCGCCCGAACTGTTCAAATTGACGGTCTCGGGGCGTGACACACTCTAAATCATGAGTAGGGTAATTCTTCTCATAATCCTTAAGCTATCGAAAAGCATAAGCAACTACCCTACCCTCCAGCGTCAGCACGGATCCAAGTCCACTATGGGATGCATCGCTGTAGATCACATATTCTTTCCCCCCTAACCGGGAGGGAAAGGATAGGAGCTGTCATCAATCACTTGTACGTGTTTAATCTTAGTAGATTTTTTCATATGAACGGTCCTGTGGTTTTTTACTCATATGATCAAGTTTTTCACGTAAAATCTTGCGTACTTTATTTATTTTCCGTATTGGGTTATTTTTATGCAACGATTTGATGATTTTATTGTTTACACCTATTCACCCCCCCTCTAGGTGGTTTTTTCCCTATTCAGATCCATTATCCCATAACCCACAAGTGGTATCAGAGCGGGAATAGGGTTGTGAACAATGGTTGAGGGTGGAAACATCAATAGACCACCGTTTTTCGATGGAACAAACTATGCTTATTGGAAAGGACGCATGAGAGCATTTTTAATTTCCATCGATGAATGAGTAAGGCAATCAATTGAGTTCGGATGGACATATCCTACTAAGATTATTGCCGATGATGTTGTCACCATCAAACCTAGGTCGAAGTGGATCAAGGAAGAGATTGATGATTCTTCTTACAACGGCAAGGGAATTAACGTTTTATTTAATGCCTTGTCACAAATTGAGTTCTCTCGTGTCTCGGCATGTGAGATCGTGAAAGAAATCTGGGATACTCTACAAGTTACACATGAGGGTACAAGTTTAGTGAAGATTCAAAAACTGCAGATGCTTACGAGCAAATTTGATTCAATTCATATGGCAGAAAATGAATCCTTCACAGATTATTATACACGATTGCAAGACATCGTAAATATATGTGCTAACTTGCGAGAGAAAATTCCAGAATCTAAAGTTGTAAGAAAGATTTTGAGAACTCTTCCCGAGAGATTTCGCCCCAAAGTTGTAGCCATCGAAACAGTAAAACACCCGAACGAGATCAAAGTAGAAGAATTAGATAGTGCACTTCAAACTTATGAAATAATTTTTCCTACTAACTATTATTCTGGAAAGCCTTCCTCTTCTTCTAAGTTTTCAGGTTTTGCATTGAAAATCAACAAAAGAAGAAGACGCGGATTCATCCTCCTCAAACGCTGATGATAATTTATCTATGGAGGATTTCGAGAAACAGCTTGCATTTTTTACAAAAAAATTTCGCCGAAGCTTTCGAAGAAAAAATTCAAGCAAACCATCATCCTTCGTTAAGTCCAAGAAAGGCAAAGAATTTTCAAGCTTTAAATTAAGAAAGCAAGAGGGTTCTTCCAAGGACAAGAAGAACACCGAGGGACAAATCCAGTGCTTCAAATGTCGAGGTTTTGGTCATATCTCAACGGAGTGTCCCAACAAGATCCGTCGAAGAAGAAGGCTATGCAATCCGTCACATGGGATGAAACTTCCTCTTCTGATGAGTCATCTTTTAGTGATGAGGATAACAATGCCACAGCATTCATTACGTCCACAACTTCACCTTTCGTGTGTTTTTCAGCAACATCCTCTGGTTCGTTATCCATCTCCTCCTTGAATGGAAAAACTGCATCGGATGATGAACCAAGCGACTCCGAAGGTGAAGACTTTGCTTTTGCCTACCATAAATTGTTAAAGGATTCAAAGAAATTGGCAAAGAATAACAAGAATTTGAGGAGAAAATTGTGGGATCTTGAAGAACAATCCAACAGAGCAACTTCTCTCTCAAAAGCTCTTGAAGAGGAAAGGGACAACTTGATCAAGGTTAATAGTTCCCTTCAAGAGAAGAATGAGCATTTCGAGAAGGAACATATCAACCTGGTGGATAAAGCAAATCACTTCTTGAAGCTCTACTCCGAGGCTCGACAAGATAAATTGGAGATGACAAAGACCATATTCCAACTTAAAGAAGATTTGAAGCAATTCTCATCAGGAAGGAGCAAGTTGGATAAATTGCTTAGTCTTGGTTAAACGAATCGTTTGGGCCTTGGATACGCTCGAACCTGTGAGGGATCAAGTTTGAGCAAGTCGGTTTTTGTGCACTAGTCAGTTGCTCCTCCTCCGACGGAAATCATCACAACCAACGTTGATAAGCCTACCTCACCTTCTTTCAAGTTCAACTTTTACCAAGATATGTCATCATTATGGTTTTGCAGGGCACATTAAACCAAATTGCTAGTATGGAGCCAAACGAACAAATCAAGCAATACTTGCAACAACTACCAATAAGTACACCCACCGAAAATTCTATAAGAATCATTCAAAGGTGAAGAACTATAGTAGTACACCCCCCGTGACGACATCGTCATGGAATTTAAAGAAAAGTGATAAACTGAACAAGACGGTTTCACCAAGGAGATCAACTTCACGATCATTGCCGACGTATTCCAAAACTCATAAGGTTTGGGTGTGCAAAGGTGAAATCTTCCCATGTCTTGTCATTCACACATCACTACATGCATATGACAATTAGTCTTGGTATCTGGACAGTGGTTGTTCCCGTCACATGACTGGTGATAAAAATAATTTTCAAACTTTTGAGAAAACCTCCGGAGAATTTGTAGTTTTCGGAGATAGACGATCTTCAAAAATAATTGGCAAAGAAACAATTACTATTCCAGATGGCCCGGTTTTGAACAATGTTTTATTTGTTGAAGACCTTAAGACTAACCTCATAAGCATTAGCCAATTGTGTGATGATGGTTTTTCAGTTAATTTTTCTTCTGTTGAATGTATTGTAACTAACGAAAACCATTCATTCTTTTTGAAAGGAGTTAGATCTCAAAATAATTGCTATGTAGTTCCTAATAATTGTCTAGATCATTGTCACCTAGTGTCGCTTGATAATAAAACTCTTTGGCATGAAAGACTAGGTCACATAAATTTTAATAAACTATCTAGAATATCTAATAAAAACGTGGTTAGAGGTGTTCCTAAATTGAATTTTAAAGAAAACATTGTGTGTGGAGGTTGTCAAAAGGGAAAACAATCCAGATCCACGTACCAGAACTTGAACCACGCGGGAACCAAACGGCCGTTAGAATTATTGCATATGAACTTAATGGGGCCGACTCGTCAACCAAGCTTGGGAGGTAAATGGTACATTTTTCTTTTGGTTGATGATTTCTCGAGATATTCATCGGTAGCATTTTTAAAAGAGAAAGCGGATACTTTCGATTCTTTTCATGAGATTTGTCATTGTATTATGATTGAGAAGAATGAAAAGATCGTTTGTGTTCGGAGTAATAGAGGTGGAGAATTTGTTAATTCAAAATTCATTAATTTTTGCTCTTCAAACGGCGTAAAACATGAATTCTCTGCACCTTATACACCGCAACAAAACGGTGTAGTCGAGCGCAAAAATAGAGTTGTACAAGAGATGGCACGTGTTATGCTTCGCAGCCAGAAACTACCATTACACTTTTGGGCTGAAGCAGTTAACACCGCTGTCTATGTGATCAATAGAATATATTTTCGTCCGGGTACTTTGAATACCCCCTATGAACTTTGGTTCTGTAGAAAACCGAATATCAAATATTTTCATATCTTTGAGAGTCGTTGTTACATTTTACGTGATCGAGAAAATCTTAAAAAATTCGACTCTCGAAGTGATGAAGGAATTTTTATGGGTTATTCTACAAATAGTAGAGCATATCGGGTATTTAACCTTGAATCTAAAACGATGATAGAATCCTTCAATGTTAAAGTAGATGAAGCTTTTCATTTTTCTTCTAATAAATCTACTCCTGATATGTCTCTTGACGATGAATCTCCTGCTAATGATATTGCATCTTTGCATGATAAATCTTCTGAAAATTTTGATGCATCTCATAGTTCTTCTAGTTCATCCAATGCGCAGGAATCATCGCAAATTCCCCCGAGTACTCCGTTACCTCAAACGCTGCGAATCTCCAAGGACCACCCGGAATCAAACATCATTGGAGATCCTCAAGGAGTTAGAACTCGGAGACAATTGGTTTGTGGAGTTGCTTGTTATGTCTCTATGATTGAACCAAAGAATATTGACGAAGCTCTTCAAGATGATTATTGGATTGAAGCAATGCAAGAAGAGCTCAATCAATTTGAAAGGAACAAAGTCTGGGAATTGACGAAGCCCCCGAGGCAACAAAACATCATCGGTACTAAATAAATTTTCAAGAACAAGAAAAATAAAGATGGTACCGTTATATGGAACAAAGTGCGTTTGGTTGCTCAGGGCTATTCACAAGTTGAAGGTATAGACTTTGATGAGACTTTCGCCCCGGTTGCTCGTCTCGAGTCCATTTGTATACCTTCCGCAATTGCTTGTCATTTTAAAATATTTTTTTTTTTCAGATGGATGCTAAGAGCGCATTTTTAAATGGTTTTCTAAATGAGAAAGTTTATATAGCTCAACCAAAAGGGTTTATTGATCATAAACTTCCTAACCATATTTTTCGACTAAAAAAGGCTCTTTAAGGACTAAAACAAACACCACGAGCATGGTACGAAAGATTAACAAAGCATCTTTTGGAAAAGGTCTATACTCGAGGGGGAGCCGATCGGACACTATTTGTGAAACACTTTCAGGACAACTTTATTATGGCACAAATCTATGTGGATGACATCGTATTTGGTGCTACGAGAAACAACGATGCTTCAAAATTTACCGAAACAATGGAAAGCGAATTTGAGATGTCCATGATGGGCGAACTTACGTATTTTCTTGGATTGCAGGTTAAGCAAAGTAATGATGGCATTCATTTGTGTCAATCCAAGTATGCAAAGGAGTTGGTCAAGAAATTCGGATTGGAGAATTCTAAAGATTATCCGACTCCTATGGGAACTAGCAATAAGGGATTAGGAAGTGAATCTCACGGAGAGAGTGTAGACGAGAAACTTTATAGAAGTATGATTGGAAGTCTATTCTACCTTACGGCTAGTTGCCCGGATATTTCTTTCAGTGTTGGGATTTGCGCGAGATATCAATCAGCACCGAAGGAAATTCACCTGAAAGCGATAAAAATGGTCATCCGGTAGGTCAAAGGTACAATCAATTTCGGAATTTGGTATCCTATGGGCACATCTCTTGACATTATAGGATATTCGGATGCCGATTGGGCTGGATCAGTGGATGATCGAAAGAGCATGAGTGGTGCATATTTTTACCTTGGCCATTGTCTTGTTACATGGCATAGTAAAAAGCAAAATTGCATTGCTCTCTCTACTGCCGAGGCGGAATACATTTCAGCGGGAAGTTGTTCAACTCAATTGATTTGGATGAAGAGTGTATTGAGTGACTTCCGCATTCCTGCGACCTCGGTAACTATTCTTTGTGACAACACCAGTGCCATTAACATTTCTAAAAACCCTGTGTTGCACTTGAGAACAAAACACATTAAAATAAGATATCATTTTCTTAGAGAGCTAATTGAATAAGTACTTTACAAATTTCTTATGTTTCAACTGAAGATCAATTAGCTGATATCTTGACAAAACCTTTGGATTAAAAATGTTTTATTCATTTGCGAAAAGCAATTGGTGTTAAGGAGTTTGTCTTGGAGTATTTCGTGAAAGTGGTTAAGTCTTGAAGATTGAAGATGAAGATGTCTGGAGCATATACCTCAATCTCAAGAAAGAAGAATTCAAAAGGATCAGGTATGTTTAACTAAATAAGTTTGGTGATCCGAATACTTCTTATAGTGTAGAAACACTTGGATGGGTTTTTAACTGCATAAAAATCAAAAAATTGGACATGTAATATGTTCAGGATCCAGATCAGGATACTTCAGTCCAGACCCCGAACATAGGTAGGTTCATGCGCAAATCCAATCCGGACCATCCTTGGTTCAGTCCGGACCCCGAACGTGGATTCTGCAGAAATCGCATGAATAGTCCGGACCGTGCATCCTTCAGTCCGGACCCCGAACACGGTTTTTTAGGAATTCTCTGAAAAATAACGACAGTCCGGATCAAGCCAAATCCAGTCCGGACCGTCGTGCGGAAAAAATTTTGTTACAGTCAGTTTTTGATTCTTATCCTCTTCCAAAGGTTTCTACCTATAAATAAACCCTAATTTCATTTCTTAGGGAAGCCAAAAAAAAAAAACTAATGATCTGTATGGTGGAAAATTTCATAATCCAAAATTAACGGAGATTTAGAGCCACATATAGAGAAGAAAGGAAATAACTAGATTTATTCTATGTTTCTTCATCTATATTGATTAATTTGATTCTAGGGTTTCAAAGCTCATGTCTCTTGTAGAATCAAATTAATGAATACTTAGATGGTATTTCCGATCTATCTTTGATCTAAGTATTCGGCGGAGGTTCACCACCAACAAAACAACGATTTTGCCAAAAATCGGCACGTGGATTCGCGCGGCCTTGTGGATTCAAGGTGCTACCGCTCTCGTAGATTCGAAGCGAGGTACATTCGTGTGATCGATACGTACTACTTGGTGGAGACCGTGGATTTGGTTGGACGTCGTGGACTCGACGTTGGACGCCGTGGATTCGGCGTTGGACGCAAATCGTGGATTCAAGGCGCGTTGCGGAGCGAGCGGAGAAGATCTACTAGGAGCGTATGGAAAAAGGTTGAGTCGTGTGTGAGTACGGTATATCACCTTTGTACCTATTTAATTCTAGTGGATTTCACCGTGTGATCGGTCCCGTGGTTTTTTACTCCTGTGATGGAGTTTTCCACGTAAAATCTCTGCGTGTTATTTACTTTTCCGCATTGGGTTATTTTTACGCAAAGATTTTGGTGTGTTTATTGTTTACACCTATTCACCCCCCTCTAGGTGTTTTTTCTCCTGTTCAGAGCCATATAGTAATAACCCACAAGTGGTATCAGAGGGGGAATAGGGTTGTAAACAATGGTTGAAGGTGGAAACATCAACTGACCACCGTTCTTCGATGTAACAAACTATGCTTACTGGAAAGTACGCATGAGAGCGTTTTTAATTTCCATCGATGAATGGGTGTGGCAATCAATCAAGTTTGGATGGTCAAATCCTACTGAAATTATTGCTGATGTTCGCACCATCAAACCTAGGTCGAAATGGACCAAGGAAGAAATTGATTTATCTTCTTACAACGGCAAAGGGATTAATGCTTTGTTTAATGCTTTGTCACAAACCGAATTCTCTTGCGTCTCGGCATGTGAGACTGCGAAAGAAATCTGGGATGTTCTACAAGTTACACATGAGGGAACAAGCCTTGTGAAGATTCAAAAACTGCAAATGCTTACGAACAAATTTGACTCAATTTTTATGGCAGAAAATGAATCTTTCACAGATTATTACACACAATTGCAAGATATCGTAAATATATGTGCTAACTTGGGAGAGAAAATTTCAGAATCTAAAGTTGTAAGAAAGATTTTAAGAACTCTTCCTGAAAGATTTCGCCCTAAGGTTGCGGCTATTGAAACAGTTAAACACCCGGACGAAATCCGTGTAGAAACATTAGTTGGTGCACTTTAAACTTATGAAATGACTTTTTCTACTAACTATTCTTCTGGAAAGCCATCTTCTTCTAAGTCTTCAAGTTTTGCATTGAAATCAACAAAGGAAGAAGACGCGGATTCATCCTCCTCAGACGATGATGAGAATCTATCAATGGAAGATTTCGAGAAGCAACTTGCACTCTTGACGAGGAAATTTTGCCGAAACTTTCAAAGGGGTAATTCAAGTAAAACTTCATCCTTCGTAAAGTCGAAGAAAGGCAAAGGAACTTCAAGCTTTAAGTCAACAAAGCAAGAGAGTTTTTCAAAGGACAAGAAGAACTCGGAGGGACAAATCCAATGCTTCAAGTGCCGAGGCTTCGGTCACATTTCAACGGAGTGTCCCAAGAAGAATCCGTCAAAGAAGAAGGCAATGCAAGCCGTCACTTGGGATGACACCTCAACGTCCAATGAGTCATCTTCCAGTGATGAAGAAAACAACGCAACAGCATTCCACGCATCCACAACTTCACCTTACGTGTGCTTTATGGCAAGTACATCCGGTTCATTATACAACTCCTCCCAGGTTAAAAAAACTGCAACGTTGATGAACTGAGTAATTTCGAAGGTGAAAACTTTGCGTTTGCCTACCATAAACTTTTAAAGGATTCAAAGAAATTGGCAAAGCAAAACAAAAGTTTGAGAAGGAGATTACAGGATCTTGAAGAAGAAGCAAAAAGGGCAACTTCTCTCTCAAACGCTCTTGAAGTGGAAAGGGACAATTTGATCAGAGTAAATGTTTCCCTTCAAGAGAAGAACGAGCATTTCGAGAAGGAACACATCAAGTTGGTGGATAAAGCTAATTACTTCTTGAAGCTCTACTCCGATGCTCGACAAGAGAATATAGAGATGACGAAGACCATATTCCGGCTTAAGGATGATTTGAAGCGATTTTCTTCAGGAAGGAGCAAGTTGGATAAGATGCTTGGTCTTGGTCAAACAAATCGTTTGGGCCTTGGATACAATCGAACTGGAGACAGTCCTAGTTCGAGTGAAACAGTTTTTGTGCCTCAGTCGGTTGCTCCTCCTCCTCCTCCGACGACGAAAATCAATGCATCCAACGACAACAAGCCTACCTCACCTACCTCGGGTTCAACAAGTACAAAGGTATGTTTTCGTTGTGATTTTGTAGAGCACATAAGAAGAGATTGCAAGATTGGAGCAAAACGATCAAATCAAGCGCCTCTTGCAACAACTACCAAAAAGGTCATCCCCCGGAAATCAAAGGAGAATTTTTCTAAGGTAAAGAACCTTGGTAGTTTATCTAACAAGACGACGTCATCAAAGAAAAGCAATCAATCAAACAAGACGCTTTCACCAAGGAGAATAACTTCACAATCATTGCCGACGCATTCCAAAAAGGTTTGGGTGCGCAAAGGTGAAATCTTCCCTTGTCTTGTCATTCATACTTCTTTGCATGCTTATGACAACTTGTCTTGGTATCTGGATAGTGGATGTTCCCGTCACATGACCGGTGACAAAAATTGTTTTCAAACTTTAGAGAAAACCTACGGAGGACTTGTAGTTTTCGGAGGTAGTTGTTCTTCAAAAATTGTTGGAAAAGGAACAATTACTATTCAAAAAGGCCCGGTTTTGAACAATGTTTTATTTGTTGAAGGCCTTAAGACTAACCTCATTAGCATTAGTCAATTATGTGATAATGGCTTTTCAGTTAATTTTTCTTCTGTAGAATGTTTTGTAACTGATAAGGACCATTTATTCTTTTTGAAAGGGGTTAGATCTGAAAACAATTGCTATGTAGTTCCTAATAAAATTTCTGAACATTGTAACCTAGTTTCATTAGATAATGAAACTCTTTGGCATGAAAGACTAGGTCACATTAATTTTAAGGAACTAACTAGAATTTCTAATAAAGACGTGGTTAAGGGTGTTCCTAAACTATCTTTTAATGAAAATATTCTGTGTGGAGGTTGTCAAAAGGGAAAACAATCAAGGGCCACGCACAAGAACTTGAACCACGCGGGAACCAAACGGCCATTAGAATTACTACACATGGACTTAATGGGGCCTGTTACGGAATTTGAGTTGGCGTATTTCGTGAAATCGGTTAAGCCTTGAAGATTGAAGATGAAGAAGTTGGATCATTTACCTCAATCTCAAGAAAGAAGAATTCAAATGGATCAGGTACGTTTTACTAAAGAATTTTGATGATCCAAATACTTAGTATCGTGTAGAAACACTTGGATGAATTTTTGATTGCATAAAAATCAAAAACTGGGCATTTTACATGTTCAGAGTCCGGACCGTGGATCTCAGTCCGGACCCCGAACGTAGGTTTGTTCATGTGCAATTCCAGTCCGGACCTTGGAAATTTCAGTCCGGACCCCGAACGTGGAATTGTTGAAATTGCATGAACAGTCCGGACCGTGGATTGCAGTCCGGACCCCGAATGTCGTCTTTTCTGGAAAAAGTCTGTTTCGCTGAGACAGTCCGGACTGTCAATTCCAGTCCGGACTGTCGTCCTGTAAAATTCAAGAATTGGTTAGTTTTTTATGCTTATCTTCTTCCAACGGTTTCTAACCTATAAATAGATCCTACGATTCATTTTTTAGGATAATCCAAATACGGTCAAAAATAGAAAAATCCACCTATAGAGAAGAAAGGAAATACTAGATTTAATTCTATGTTTCTTCATCTATATTATTAATTTGATTCTAGGTTTTCCAAACTCAGATTTTGAGTAGAATCAAATTAATGAATACTTAGATGGTATTTCCGATCTATTTCTAATCTAAGTATTTGGCGGATCATCACCACCCAAAAACAACGATTTTCCCAAAATCGGAGCGTGGACTCGCGTGGCCTTGTGGATTCAAGGTGCTACCGCTCTCGTGGATTCGGAGCGAGGTACGTTCGTGGATTCGAGACGTGCTACTGGGTGAAGACCTTGGATTCGGTCGGACGTCGTGGACTCGACGTTGGATGCCGTGGATTCGGCGTTGGACGCAGATCGTGGATTCGAGAAGCGTTGCGGAGCGAGCGGAGAAGATCAACTAGGAGCGTATGGAAAATGGTTGAGTCGTCTGTGAGTACGGTATATCACCTTTGTACGTGTTATATGTTACGGAATTTGAGTTGGCGTATTTCGTGAAATCGGTTAAGTCTTGAAGATTGAAGATGAAAAAGTTGGATCGTATACCTCAATCTCAAGTAAGAAGAATTCAAAAGGATCAGGTACGTTTAATTCAATAAGTTTGTTGATCCGAATACTTCTTATAGTGTAGAAACACTTGGATGAATTTTTGATTGCACAAAAATCAAAAACTGGGCATTTTACATGTTCAGAGTCCGGACCGTGGATCTCAGTCCGGACCCCGAACGTAGGTTTGTTCGTATGCAATTCCAGTCCGGACGGTGGATATCAGTCCGGACCCCGAACGTGGAATTTGCAAGAAAAGCATGAACAGTCCGGACCGTGGATTGCAGTCCGGACCCCGAATGTCGTCTTTTCTGGAAATAGTCTGTTTCGCTGAGACAGTCCGGACCGTCAATTCCAGTCCGGACTGTCGTTCTGCAAAATTCCAGAAATGGTTAGTTTTTTATGCTTATCTTCTACCAATGGTTTCTAACCTATAAATAGACCCTATGATTCATTTTTTAGGGTAAGCGAAAAATACGACCGAAAAAAAAAAATCCACATATAGAGAAGAAAGGAAATACATGATTTAATTCTATGTTTCTTCATCTATATTATTAATTTGATTCTAGGTTTTCCAAACTCAGATTTTGAGTAGAATCAAATTAATGAATACTTAGATGGTATTTCCGATCTATTTCTAATCTAAGTATTCGGCGGATCATCACCACCCAAAAAACAACGATTTATCCCAAAATCGGCGCGTGGACTCGCGTGGCCTTGTGGATTCAAGGTGCTACCGCTCTCATGGATTCGGAGCGAGGTACGTTCGTGGATTTGAAGCGTGCTACTGGGTGAAGACCGTGGATTCGATCGGACGTCTTGGACTCGACGTTGGACGCCGTGGATTCAGCGTTGGACGCTAATCGTGGATTCGAGCAGCGTTGCGGAGCGAGCGGAGAAGATCTACTAGGAGCGTATGGAAAAGGTTGAGTCGTAAGTGTGTACGGTAAATCACCTTGTACGTGTGTTAATTCTAGTGGATTTCACCGTGTTATCGGTCCCGTGGTTTTTTACTCCGGATTGGAGTTTTCCACGTAAAAATCTCTGCGTGTTATTTATTTTTCCGTATTGGGTTTTATATCGCAATGATTTTTGAGTGTTTATTGTTTACACCTATTCACCCCCCTCTAGGTATTTTTTTCCCTATTTAGATCCAATTATATATAACCCAACAAGTGGTATCAGAGCGGGAATAGGGTTGTAAACAATAGTTGAAGGTGGAAACATCAACAGACCCCCGTTCTTCGATGGAACAAATTGTTCCTGCTGGAAAGTACGGATGAAAGCCTTTTTAATTTCCATCGACGAACGGGTGTGGCAATCAATTGAATTAGGATGGTCTAATCCAACTGAAATTCTTGCTGATGTTCGCACCATCAAACCTAGGTCGAAATGGACCAAGGAAGAGATTGATTTATCTTCTTACAATGGCAAAGGAATTAATGCTTTATTTAATGCCTTATCACAAACAGAGTTCTCTCGCGTCTCGGCATGTGAGACTGCGAAAGAAATCTGGGATGTTCTTCAAGTTACACATGAGGGAACTAACCTTGTGAAGATTCGAAAACTGCAAATGCTTACGAGCAAGTTTGACTCCATTTTCATGGCAGAAAATGAATCTTTCACAGATTACTATACACGATTGCAAGACATCGTAAACACATGTGCTAACTTGAGAGAGAAGATTCCAGAATTTAAAATTGTAAGAAAGATCTTAAGAACTCTTCGTGAAAGATTTCGTTCCAAGGTTACGGCCATTGAAACTATTAAACACCCGGACGAAATCTGTGTAGAAGAATTAGTAGGTTCTTTACAAACATATGAAATGTCATTTCCTACTAACAATTCTTCGGGAAAGGCATCCTCTTCTAAGTCTTCAGGTTATGCATTGAAAACAACAAAAGAAGAAGACGCGGATTCATCCTCCTCAGACGATGACGAGAACCTATCTATGGAGGACTTTGAGAAACAGCTTGCTCTCCTGACAAGAAATTTTCGCCGAAACTTCCGAAGGGGTATTTCAAGTAAAACCTCATCCTCCGGAAAGTGGAAGAAAGGCAAAGGTTTTTCAAGCGAAAAGTCAAGAAAGCAAGAAAGTTTTTCAAAGGATAAGAAAAGCTCAGAAGGACAAGTCCAATGCTTCAAGTGCCGAGGATACGGCCATATCTCAACGGAGTGTCCAAATAAGAATCCGTCAAAGAAGAAGGTGATGCAAGCCGTCACTTGGGATGACACCTCATCGTCAAATGAGTCGTCTTCAAGTGATGAAGAAAAGAGCGCAACGGCATTCCACGCGTCCACCACATCTTCACCCTTCATGTGCTTAATGGCAAGTACTTCAGATTCATTGTCCAACTCCTCCCGGGTTGAAAAAACTGCAACGGATGATGAATCGAGTAACTCTGAAGGTGAAGATTTTGCTCTTGCCTACCATAAGCTTTTGAGGGATTCAAAGAAATTGGCAAAGCAAAACAAGAGTTTGAGAGGGAGATTGCAGGATCTTGAAGAAGAAGCAAAAAGGGCATCTTCTCTCTCAAACGCTCTTGAAGTGGAAAGGGATAATCTGATTAAAGTAAATGTTTCCCTTCAAGAGTCCAATGAGCAATTCGAGAAGAATTATGTAGATATGGTGAACAAAGCGAATTACTTCTTGAAGCTCTACGGCGAGGCTCGACAGGAAAAATTGGAAATGACGGAGACCATTTTCCAACTCAAGGATGATTTAAAGCAATTCTCTTCTGGAAGGAGTAAGTTGGATAAGCTTCTTGGTCTTGGTCAAACAAATCGGTTCGGCCTCGGATACACTCAAACTGGAGACATTCCTAGTTCGAGTGGGACAGTCTTTGTGCCCCAGTCGGTATCTCCTCCTCCGACACCGGAATTCACGACAAGCAACGACAACAAGCCTACTTCACCCTCTTCGGGATCGTCAAGCACTAAGGTATGTTTTTGCTGTGGTATTGCAGGGCACATAAGGAGAAATTGCAAGATGGGAGCCAAACGCTCAACTCAAGCACTTCTTGCAACAATTACCAAAAAGGTGATTCCTCGGAAATCTAATGCAGATTATTCGAAGGAAAAGAGCCTCGGTAGTACATCAAACAAGACGACGACGTCAAGGAAAAGAGATGGATCAAACAAGACGCTTTCACCAAAGGTATCAACTTCACAATCATTTCTGACATACACCAAAATCTCAAAAGGTTTGGGTACGCAAAGGTGAAATCTTCCCTTGTCTTGTTACTAATATTTCCTTGCATGCATATGATAATCCGTCTTGGTATCTGGATAGCGGTTGTTCCCGTCACATGACCGGTGACAAAAACTGCTTTCAAAATCTTGAGAAAATCTCCGGAGGACTTGTAGTTTTCGGAGATGGTCGGTCTTCCAAAATTGTTGGAAAAGGAACTGTAGCTATTCCAGATGGCCTGGTACTGAATAATGTGTTATTTGTTGAAGGCCTTAAGACTAATCTCATAAGTATCAGTCAACTTTGTGACAATGGTTTTTCAGTTAATTTTTCATCTGTTGAACGTGTTGTAACTGATAAGGACCATATTTTCTTTTTAAAGGGGGTTAGATCTTAAAACAATTGTTATGTTGTTCCCAATAAAATTTCTGAAAACTGTAACTTAGCCTCTTTGAATAATGAAACACTTTGGCATGAAAGGCTAGGTCACATAAATTTTAAGGAACTTGCTAGAATTTCAAACAAAGATGTGGTCAAGGGGGTTCCAAAACTTTCCCTTAAACAAAACATTGTGTGTGGTGGTTGTCAAAAGGAAAAACAATCCAGGACTGCACACAAGAACTTGAACCACGTTGGTACTATACGGCCCTTAGAATTATTGCATATGGATCTTATGGGGCCGACTCGTCAACCATCTTTGGGAGGTAAATGGTATATTTTCTTATTGGTTGATGATTTCTCTAGATACTCATGGGTAGCATTTTTGAAAGAGAAAGCTGATACTTTTGATTCTTTTCACGAGATCTGTCATCGTATTATGATTGAAAAAAATGAAAAGATCATTCGTGTTAGAAGTGATAGAGGTGGAGAATTCATAAATTCTAAGTTCATTGATTTTTGCACTTCCAACGGCATTAAACATGAATTCTCAGCACCCTATACACCTCAACAGAATGGTGTAGTCGAGCGCAAAAACCGGGTTGTACAAGAGATGGCACGTGTTATGCTTCATAGCCGGAATTTATCGTTATATTTTTGGGCTGAAGCCGTGAACACTGCAGTCTATGTTATTAATCAAGTTTATTTGCGCCCGGGAACCTTAAATACAACATATGAGCTGTGGTTTAGAAGAAAACCAATTGTGAAATATTTTCGTATCTTTGGGAGCCGATGTTTTATTCTGCGTGATCGCGAAAATCATGGTAAGTTCGACTCGCGAAGCGACGAAGGGATTTTTATGGGTTATTCTACTAACAGTAGAGCATATCGGGTATTTAACTTGGAATCTAAAACGATAGTAGAATCTATAAATGTTAAAGTAGATGAAGCTTTCCACTTTGCATCTGATAAATCTACCCCTGATATCTCTCTTGATGATGATACTCCTGCAAATGCATCTTCTCATAACAATTCTTCCGATAATAATGATGCATCTAATGGTTCTTCAAGTTTATCTGATGTGCAGGAATCATCTCATGTACCTCCGAGTACTCCGTTACCTCAAACGTTACGCATCTCCAAGGATCATCTGGAATCTAATATTATTGGAGACCCACAAGAAGGAATCAGGACTCGGAGACAGTTGGTTTGTGGATTCGCTTGTTACGTTTCCTTAATCGAACCAAAGAACGTTGATGAAGCTCTTCAGGATGACTACTGGATTGAAGCAATGCAGGGAGAGCTCCATCAGTTTGAACGCAACAAAGTGTGGGAATTAACGACGCCTCCGAAGCAACACAATGTGATTGGTACTAAATGGATTTTCAAGAACAAGAAAAATGAGGATGGTACCATCATCAGGAACAAAGCACGTTTAGTTGCTCAAGGCTACTCTCAAATAGAAGGTATAGACTTTGATGAAACTTTCGCCCCTGTAGCTAGACTCGAGTCCATTCGTATCTTATTCGCTATTGCTTGTCACTTTAAAATAAAACTCTTTCAAATGGATGTTAAGAGCGCGTTTTTAAATGGGTTTTTAAATGAGGAAGTTTATGTGGCTCAACCGAAAGGTTTTGTAGACTGTAAACTACCTAACCATGTTTTTCGTTTGAAAAAGGCTCTTTACGGTTTAAAACAAGCACCGCGAGCGTGGTACGAAAGGTTGACAAAGCACCTTTTGGAGAAGGGCTATACTCGAGGGGGAGCAGACAGGACTCTCTTTGTGAAGCATTATCAAAATAACTTCATTGTTGCACAAATCTATGTCGATGACATTGTATTTGGAGCAACAAAGGTTAATGATGCTTCTAAATTCGCTGAAACCATGGAAAGCGAATTTGAGATGTCAATGATGGGCGAACTGACATACTTTCTTGGATTGCAAGTGAAACAAAATGATGAAGGCATCCATCTGTGTCAATCCAAGTATGCAAAGGAGTTGGTAAAGAAATTCGGATTAGAAGATTCTAAAGATTTTCCGACTCCTATGGGAACTAGCAATAAGGGATTAGGGAGTGAATCGCTTAGTGAGAATGTAGACGAGAAACTTTATCGCAGCATGATTGGAAGTCTACTTTACCTCACAGCTAGTTGCCCGGACATATCCTTTAGTGTTGGAATTTGCGCGAGATATCAATCAGCACCAAAGGAGGTTCACCTGAAAGCGATGAAACGGATCATCCGGTACATCAAAGGAACCATTAATTTCGGAATTTGGTATCCTATGGGAACAAGTCTAGATATTGTTGGATATTCAGATGCCGATTGGGCAGGATCTGTGGATGATCGGAAAAGTACGAGTGGTGCATGTTTTTATCTTGGCCATTGCCTTGTTGTGTGGCATAGTAAAAAGCAAAACTGCATTGCACTCTCGACTGCCGAACCGGAATATATCTCAGCGGGTAGTTGTTCAACCCAACTCATTTGGATGAAAGTGTGTTGAGCGACTTCCGAATTTCAGCAACTTCGGTAATGATTCTCTGTGACAACACCAGTGCTATAAACATTTCCAAAAACCCTGTGTTGCACTCAAGAACAAAACACATTGAACTTAGATATCATTTTCTTAGAGAGCTAGTTGAATCAAATATTCTTCAACTTTCATATATTTCAACTGTGGATCAATTAGCTGACATCTTAACAAAACCTTTGGATCAAAAACGTTTTATTCATTTGCGTAAGGCAATTGGAATGCTTTCCTTGAAATAATTTCTTTTTGAAACCAATCCTTAGTTTAGGTTTTGTTTTTGTGTTTTTGTTCTTTATCTATGTTTGTACACAGAACATTAATTGAGCATTAGTTATATTGACTTTAACTGCATCTTTTCACGCATTTAGAAATTTATTATGCTTTGGATGTCATAATAAGTCATTTGATGCAATGATCATTTATGTCAATTAAATCATCTTTGTTTTGATCAAAGTCAATTTCTCTCTCAATGATTTCTTGGTATAGTTATTATCTTATTTGACTATTTAGTCGAGATTGAAATCGAGATCAATTTTTGGTTGAATACTTTATATTTTAAATAATTGATAGCCAATTGAGGGGGAGTCAAAGAAAAGTAATATGCTCAAAAGATGTGGAAAGAGTTACATCCCAATGAGGAGTGTGAAAACTACCACCACATGGAGGAAAGAGCTACCACCTCGGTCGTCCGAGTACTGTGTGCAGCTACCACATGTATACCAAGCAAGGTTTTTCAAGTTTGATTAAATAAAATGCATGTTGAAATACTTGACTCTGTCAAATTTCAAGGTTGGTATAAGGTGGGATTTTTAATGAAAGATGCTCAAAGAGCCACTCTCTTCAACAGATTGTCTAGATACATTATCTAATATATTTGGGATTTCAAACATCTATTGATCTTGTATTTCATTTTCTTTACCAAATTGATGATTTGATAAAGGCATTACTCATAAGATCATGTTAGATGTGATTGAAGTTGTTCAACTTTAAGGGATTTAATTTTGGGAGTGTTTGTGCGCGTGTCGGGCCCAAGAAATGGATTGGTGGTGCAATTTGGGATTTAGTTTGCATCACTGGAGGTCTGCGTGGTATGTCGTTGGTGTTTGCGCGCAATTTGGACACAAGTGTTGGACTTTGGGCTTAAAGGAGATCCTGTGGGAAATTGGAGGACCCGTCGGGTGTTTGGAAGTGGTTTCGCGCGATTCAGATGTCAAAATTGGACTCCGGGCGAAGTTTGGATAAGAGTTTACCTCTCCGGTCGCTTTCGGGAATTTTTAGAGTTGGAATTTGGCAGATCGGACTTTAAAAATGGACCCGACGCGAAAATCGGATCGAGTGGGCTATCCGGGGGCACTCCGCAATTTTCGGATGATAATTTGGAGAAATGGACATCGTTTTTGGATTCAGCGCGCGAAATCGCTAAGAATGGACTATTTACTTGTTTGTTTTGGAGCCCGGATGAAGTGCGCGTTTTTCGAGGCGATGCGGCACGAATCCCGAGACGAGGCGACGGCACGGAAATCAAGGCAGTGCGGCGCGCGGCTCGAGGCGCGCGGCAGGCGCACTGCGCGTGTTGGGGAAGCGCGCCCGCCTGCGCGGGAGGCGCGCGGGGGCCGCCATGTGGCGGGCCCCCACTGGCGCCCGCTCGGGCGCGCGGGTGCACGCGCCCGTGTGGCGCTCCCGTGTCCCGCGCCTGCGCGGGGCACGGTGTCACGCGCCCGTGTGGCGCGCAACCTGCGCGCCCGCGTGGCGCGAGTAGGAGCGCGCCACGTGGCGCACTGGGCACGTGCGTGGACCCGGTGCACGCGCCCAGCTGCGTGGACCGGGGTTTCGGGCTCCCTGGTTGGCCGGTGCACCGTGGACCGGTGCACCGTGGACCATCCCCTTCCTCCTCTTCTTTTCTTCTTCTTCTTTCTCTCCCGCACGCCATTCTTTCTCCTCCTTGTTCTTTTCTTTCTTCTCCGAGAGCGAGAGGGTGTGAGGGAGGAGATTTTTAGGGGTGCGGCGGCGCGCCGTGGACCTCGCGGAGCGCGCGGGGTATTCCAAACGGAGCGTTTCGGCGGCGGCGGCGCAGTCGGGTGGGTCCCGTGTGTTAATTTTACGGTGTTTTTGGTACAGTTTTGGGGCGTTCGTTTGGACTGTAATTAACCCCTTGTTCTTATCTGTGTTAAGGACTTTATTTTTTCTACACCGTTTTGCGTGCGGTCTCCGGCGGCGTGCTCCGTTTTACGTGCGGACTCCGTTTTACGCACGGGTTTTGGCACCGTGCTCCGTTTTGCGTGCGGACTCCGTTTTGCGCGCAAGTTTCGGCACCGTGCTCCGTTTTGCGTGCGGACTCCGTTTTGCGTGCGGGTTTTGGCACCGTGCTTCGTTTTGTGTGCGGACTCCGTTTTGCGCGCGAGTTTCGGCACCGTGCTTCGTTTTGCGTGCAGACTCCGTTTTGCGCGCGGGTTTCGGCACCGTGCTCCGTTTTGCGTACGGACTCCGTTTTGCACGCGGGTTTCGGCACCGTGCTCCGTTTTGCGTACGGACTCCGGCAGCGGGCATCGTTTTGCGTGCGGATCGCGTGGAGGCCAATTGCAAGTGTCTACGAGCAATTGGTGGCAAATCGAGGTGGGTGGCCTTATCTCCAAGTTTTATGGACTGTACAGTAATTCTACTGATGTAGGACTATGCATGATAGTTTATCTTCTTGTGTAGCATGCTAGATAGTAGGAATTGTTATTCCTTTTATCATCTGTTAATACAACTATCTTGGAACTTGACCTAGTACCCCCGTCATATGTTGCATGTGTAACCAGACCAGTAGAAAACCCTCACTTGGGCTAGGGTTATTTATGTTTAGACACCCACACTGTTTTTCTATCCCTGGACATAGTGTTATCCTCGCCCGGGTAGTGGGCCGAGAGGTCGGGATTTTCTTTTAGTGTGGGATGCGTTTGCACTCGTGCTTGGGAGCAGAGTGGAGTCTGGTAGTTGTAGTGGGTTGCTTATCTGTGCCGGGAGCCGTTTGGGTAAACGGTAGTCCCGGGAGGTCTAGTATCCCTGTTGCGCTGTCGTGGGAGGGAGCCGTTGAGCAGGCGGTAGTCCCGGGCCGTCGAGTATCTTCCGGCCAGTGTTGTTGGGAACCGTTGGGGTTAACGGTGATCCCAGGTCGTTGAGTGTTGTCCGACCAGTATTGTTAGCTTGAGTTGTGGGTCGTTCCTGGCTGTGGAGTACCTCCAGCCAGTGTGCCTTGTGCTGCGAGCTATTGGAGAGGCTAGTGTCTCGTGTTCCGTGTGAGCTGATCAGCTGAGTCGTAGAGAGTGCTCCGACTGTTGTGCGAGATATTTGGGGATCTTGAGTCCTACCATTCTGGGAGTGAGCGTGGTTTTTGACTATAGCCTGCTTATGCCAAGCTTTGATACTCTATGCCGCACCGTTTTCCTTAGTTAGAGTCGCGTCCCTGAGATGCCGCTGTGGATACGATGGGCCTGTTGAGGCAGTTTTGCGCGAGGGGTGAGTTAGTCGGGCAGGACGCCCCACGTAAATCCCGTCCTCATGGGGATGTGTGGTAGTGGGCAGGCGCGTTCCTAGTCGACAGGCGCAGGCTTGACTGGACCCTATGAGGCAGTCAGTTCGATTGGGTCTATTGAGCACCTTGGGTGCGAGTGGTCTCTTTTACTTTCATCTATTCCACTTTTTGAGTATCTAGATAGAGGTATGGTAGCTGTAGAGTAGCTCCAGCTTTTCTTGTTCAGATTTCATTGCACTGTTATCTTTTACCTCTAGTAGACTTAGTGGGCAGACCGTTGGGCTTGTTGACGGCACCAACTGAGAACTACTGTGGGAAGTAGTTCTCACACCCGTCGTGGTGTCTTTTTCCCCAGGAACTTCTTCTCCTGTTCCTGTTGCTCCAGTTGCTGATCCTTCTGACCGAGGCGAGGGAGTCGCGAGCTAGTTCCCTACCCGTCATTGGAGTGTAGCGGTACCCCTTCAGAGGAGAGCTTCAGTAGATTAGTTTACTTCTTTTTCCTCTGTTGAGAGACCTTTGTTGTGAGGTATAGAGTTGTACTTTATTTTACAGTTTGAGAGACTGATGTAGTGAGGATATTTGTATTGAGAGCTTGTACACTGATGTTTTTGGAGATATCTCCCTTTTGGGTTTTTGTATCAGAGGACTCTTTATATGATCGAATTTGGGAGATGGATATTGTTTTTATTTTCAGTTGTACAGTGTTTGGATTTCAGTTTTAGTAGTTTACTTTCAGCTTTGATATCTGTATACTGTAGTTGATTCTTTTTGCAGGTTAGATGCTTCGTCTGTACGGCAGTTTCCGTACAGATGGCGGATCTGTTAGCGAGCCCGGGTCGTAGTTTCGTCCCCGGGGCATGACAGATTAGAGTGGTATCAGAGCCTAGGTTGTAGGTCGTGGTGGACTTAGAAACCGTAGGCTTGTGGTTGGACATTAGAATGACTACGTGAGAGTCGTGACTTTTAGTGAGAGTCTTGATTGAGTTTTTACCTCTCCCAAGAGACGGGATGAGTGTTTGGCATGTTTATTCTCCTAATCGATTATGTTGGCTGCAGACAACATAATGCTATGGAATGGATGACATGTCTTAGACTTTCGCTGGATTGGGTCGTATGGTTGTTGTGTCCTGACGTTTGTTGTTTTGGAGTGGGTTGCGATACCCCTGAGACATCGTGTTGTGAAGAGGACACACCCCGCACCGGATGAGTACCCGAGCAGCGGGAGACAGAGCTTTCAGAGTAGAGCGAGACCCAGGAGTTTGTGTGCTGAGATAGTTTCCCACTTTAACCGAGAGGGGCCGAATCCCTGAACGGTAAAGGATCGAGAACTTCGATAGGCTGAGCCTAGAATCTGTTCTTGTTTGATTGGGGTTCTAGGCACTGGTCTATCGGGATTTTCGGATTTTTGCCGCGTCAGTCGGTTCTTCTCGCCTATGAGTGGGGTGTTGTTGTGGGAGCCGTTTGGAGTGACGGCGGTCCCAGCTGTGTAGATACTTTTCCCTGGCCGAGTTACCAGGAGGATACTTTCCACTGGTCGAGCTGCCAAATGGATGCATTGCCCCTGGCCGAGTTACCAGGTGGGCACATGCCCTGGCCGAGATACCAGGAGGACACTTTTCCCTGGCCGAGTTACCAGGAGGATACTTTCCACTGGCCGAGCTACCAGATGGATGCATTGCCCCTGGCCGAGTTACCAGGTGGGCACATGCCCTGGCCGAGATACCAGGAGGACACTTTTCCCTGGCCGAGTTACCAGGAGGATACTTCCACTGGCCGAGCTACCAGTGGCGATGCCGCCTAGTGAGTGGCGATGCCGCCCAGTGAGAGGCGATGCCGCCCAGTGAGGGGCGATGCCGCCTAGTGAGTGGCGATGCCGCCCAGTGAGGGGCGAAGCCGCCCAGTGAGGGCGATGCCGCCTAGTGAGTGGCGATGCCGCCCAGTGAGGGGCGATGCCGCCTAGTGAGTGGCGATGCCGCCCAGTGAGGGGCGATGCCGCCCAGTGAGGGGCGATGCCGCCCAGTGAGTGGCGATGCCGCCCAGTGAGAGGGGATGCCGCCCAGTGAGGGGCGATGTCGCCTAGTGAGTGGCGATGCCGCCCAGTGAGGGGCGATGCCGCCTAGTGAGTGGCGATGCCGCCCAGTGAGACGCGATGCCGCCCAGTGAGGGGCGATGCCGCCTAGTGAGTGGCAATGCCGCCCAGTGAGAGGCGATGCCGCCCAGTGAGGGGCGATGCCGCCTAATGAGTGGCGATGCCGCCCAGTGAGTGGCCCAGTGAGGGGCGATGCCTCCTTATGAGTGGCGATGCCGCCCAGTGAGTGGCGATGCCGCCCAGTGAGTGGCGAAGGTTTGGCCTGTTGAGGCGATTTTCACCTCCAGCCGAGTTACCAGGTAGGTACATGCCCTGGCCGAGTTACCAGGTGGTTGCTGTTGGGTTATTTGTAATAATGGATCTAAATAGGGGAAAAAACACCTAGAGGGGGGTGAATAGGTGTAAACAATAAACACTCAAAAAATCATTGCGCAATAAAAACCCAATGCGGAAATATAAATGAACACGCAAGATTTTTACGTGGAAAAACTCCAAACCGGAGTAAAAAATCACGGGACCGATAACACGGTGAAATCCACTAGAATTAAACACGTACAAGGTGATATACCGTACTCACAGACGACTCAACCTTTTCCATACGCTCCTAGTTGATCTTCTCCGCTCGCTCCGCAACGCGTCTCGAATCCACGATCTGCGTCCAACGCCGAATCCACGGCGTCCAACGTCGAGTTCACGACGTCTGACCGAATCCACGGTCTTCACCCAGTAGCACGCTTCGAATCCACAAATGTACCTCGCTCCGAATCCACGAGAGCGGCTGCACCTTGAATCCACAAGGCCACGCGAGTCCACGCGCCGATTTTGGGGTAAATCGTTGTTTTTGGGTGGTGATGATCCGCCGAATACTTAGATCAAAGATAGATAGGAAATACCATCTAAGTATTCATTAGTTTGATTCAACTCAAGATGTGAGTATGAAAACCCAGAATCAAACTAATCAATATAGATGAAGAAACATAGAGTAATATCTAATGATTTCCTTTCTTCTCTATATGTGGATCTTAGGCCGTATAAAAGATGACGACTTGTATGTGGATTTACGGCTTATATGGATTTTCTGTATTAACCCTAGAAAAAGAATCATAGGGTCTATTTATAGGTTAGAAACCCTAGGAAGAAGATAAGGATCAAAAACTGTCCGTTTCTGGAAATTTTTACGACGGCGATCCGGATCGGATTAGCTGTGATCCGGATCGTCGTAACGAGTCAGGCAATTCCAGAGAAATAGGGTTCGGGATCCGGATTGTAATGCACGATCCGGATCGTTCATGTATTTCAGCAAATTCCCATGTTCGGGATCCGGATCGAAATGACTATGATCCGGATCGGATTTGCCAATGAACAAGCACCCTTCGGGATCCGGATCGGACTGTCTGATCCGGATCCTGAACATGTCCCATGTCCAGTTCTTGATTTTGATGCGATAAAAAATTCTTCCAAGTGTTTCTCCACTACAAGAAGTATTCGGATCACCAAAAATATTTAGTTAAACTTACCTGATCCTTTTGAATTCTTCTTTCTTGAGATTGAGGTATATGATCCAAACTTCATTCATCTTCAATCTTCAAGACTTAACACTTTCACGAAATGCGCCAAAACAAAATCCGTAACAATCTCCCACTTTGGCGGTTTCGTGACAAAACACAGATCCACTAAAAAAAATTCAAAAAAGATATTTTTGTTGCTATCACCATACAACAAAAATTTACAATGGAGATCCAATACAAGAGATAAACTCCTAAAACAGACTCTAGACTTAGACATCTGTATTCTCTACAAAAAGAAATCATTCTTGACAAAAAGAGATCGTTAGATACCTCAAGAATATTTAACATTCAAAACCTAACAGAGATAGAGTTTATACTCACCATGACATTGAGTAATTCAGATATGTAATAAGATCACAATCAAACATTGACATATCTTCTAAGCAATAAGATTCCAAATGTCATAACTTTGCTTTGTTAGTAATCAAACAACTTGTTAGTAATAATACATGTCCAAATAGTTAGTCGAATAGTTAGTAGGGACATGCAACAAATCACAAGATAAAACCAGAAGTTGTGATACTTACCTTTCACCAAAGTCAAAGTTTGTAATAAGTTCTCACCAAAAGTTCAAAGTTCTCACAGAGTTCACACAGAGTTCACTCTAAACTCTCTCCCCCTTTTTGTCACAAACTAAGCCAAAAATTCAAAATTTAAGGAGAGTTAAAAAGTTCAAAATCAAGAAAAACCTGAGAACTAAAACTAAAGAAAAACTGAAAACTTAAAACCTGCATAAAGAAAGAGGTTAAAGAAAATAAAGTTCCTGCACAAGAGAATTAGTGGTCAAACGATTCAAACACTTGAATCTGAGTCATCCGAGGCGGTGTATTCCATTTTCGAGAACGTTTTCTGCATTAACTTCTTTATCGACGAGACCGTCTTGGTTAATGTGATTTGGGATGCTGTGATTATCTCGAGTTCCTCGGATATTCGCCTCTGCTCTTTGTTGATCTGCTCTTGTTGAAAAGATAGGCGCTGTTGTTGCTTGAGAATCGAAGTTACCGATGCTTGATCATCCGCGCCGGGTGCTTGTTGAGACGGTGAGGCAGAGGTGCCGACACAAGGTTTCTTTCCAGTGGAGGGTGTCGGAGTAACATGTGGTAATTTGTGAAGTGACTTCACAATCGTTGACTCATCTATCATCCCCCAACAGTATTGATATGATGTCGAGCTTATATCAATTTCAAACTTTTGCAAGATCCTCATGATGATTAATGGAAATGGAAGTCGCTCAGAAGGATGAGGATGCACAACATATCTTGACATTCTATTCCAAATTATGTAGGGGATGCTCATGTTCAATCCTACAGCCTCAGAAGGATGACCTATGAGATATAAGAACAACATTCTATCCCATCTCACTAACTTGGTCTGCATGTTAGGAAGAATGTTGTAACATGTGATGAAATTAAGAAATCGGTACTCCAGTCGAAGATGTTTGGATTTTACACTTTTGCCATTAGCTGATTTAGTTCCTTCCAAACAAATTTTTTCTATCACGGTCTGCCACAAGGTATTCGTCAAACTTCTTCCCGTCAAATAGTTAATCCCCGATGTTTTGGATTCCATTCCAAGGACTTCGCCGATTAACTCCGGAGTGATTTTAAGTTTCATCCCTTGGATATTTGTATAGAAATGCATTGAGCCACGTTCATCGTCTTGAAGATGCCTTGCATTCGTGTAAAAGGTTCTTACACGATACAGACAATACCCAAGTAATTCGGGGAATCGGCAGACTTGGATGAGATTTGCTTGCTCAATTAAAGTTCCAAACTCTGGTGAGTGATTTCGGAGAGCTTCAATGTTGACATGTCGTTCACCGATACATTCACGATGTTCAAAAGCTCGAAGGCAATCAATGCTGACGAACACTCCTTCCACCCGAGGCGGGGAGTCAGGAACCATTGGCTTGCTAGCATTAGCCTCTCGTGCTTGTCCAAAGCGTCGAGCAAGTCGTTTCCTTTTTACCGAGACGGTCGGTGACGTCATAGGTGCTTTTCCTGTGTCAATGGGTGCCTTTCCTTTTGATCCACTGGAAGGCTTTTGTTCAGGTTTAACGGGCATTGATTCATCATCATCCCATAACACGTCCCAGTCTACTTCATCATTATTTGCTTCAGTTTCTGAGTCACTAATCAGATCAAATTCACCTTTTCGTTGAAGTTTCTTGGCTCTTTTCAGTTTATTGGTTGCTCGAGTATGAACCATAGTAGCCAGAAGAAGAATGATCCAAGCGATCACCATTGCTATTGGTTTCTTGAGAAAAGAAATCCTGTGAGCAACAACTCAAGAACACGAAAAAATTGTTAATTTTCAAAAATTAGAAAAATTGTACCCAAACAATCATTATCGTGTAGAGAGACTAGGAATCAAATTAGTTTTGCAAAAAGAATTTTAAAAATAGATCAATTGCATGATTTTCGAAAATTCCCATTATATGCCCTAAAACCGAATTTTCAGAAATCGAAGCCCAAAAATTCGTTAATCAAGAGAATACCTAGCATATAATCAAAACTAATCTACCCAGAGTTCTTATTTCAAAAGAGATTTGACCAAAAACCATTCACAAATGAAAAAGTTCCATGATTTCTACTCACGTTTTGAGTAAACAAGGAAAAACAGTGAAAAACCGAGATTTTGATCAATAAAACTTACTTGGAATCGAAGAACTCGAGTTTGAAAGGCTCCAAGAAGGATGAAATTTAGAGAGAGAAACTCTGGAGTTTTAAGAACAAAAGATTGGAATAAAAGAAATCAAAATCCCTCTTGTTCTAATAAAACCCTAGCCGTGATCCGGATCGGATCGAGATTTCGATCCGGATCGGCTACCCGCAGGAAACACCTGCGTTCGGGATCCGGATCATCCATGTCCGATCCGGATCGGCTCCAACTTTTTCTTCAGAATAATTTAGAAAAATTCAATAAAATCCAGAAAAAGTATGTAAGCATTTTAGCACATCAACTTTAAACAAAAATCATCGTTTCATGTCAAGAGAAATAAATTATGTTAAATCTATCAATAACATTCAAATAATGACATGAAAATTTACAGAAATTAAAACCTTTAAAGTTCATCAAGTTCAAACACATCCATCCTGATCTTATGAGTACGGCGTTTATCAAATCATTAAAATGATAAAGAAAATGAATTACCAAGATCAATAGATGTTTGAAATCCCAAATAAATTATATAATGTATCTAGTCAATCTGTTGAAGAGAGTGGCTCTTTGAGCATCTTTCATTTAAAAATCCCACCTTATACCAACCTTGAAATTTGACGGAGTCAAGTATTTCAATCATGCATTTTATTTAATCAAAAATTACAAACCCATGATTGGTATACATGTGGTAGCTGCACACAGTACTCGGACGACCGAGGTGGTAGCTCTTTCCTCCATGTGGTGGTAGTTTTCACACTCCTCATTGGGATGTAACTCTTTCCACATCTTTTGAGCATTTTACATTCCTTTGACTCCCCCTCAATTGGCTATCAATTAATTTAAGATATAAAGTATTCAACCAAGGATTGATCTCGAATTCATACTCAACCAAATAGTCAAATAAGATAAAAACAATACCAAGAGATCATTGAGAGAGAAATTGACTTTGATCAATTAAAAAATGTTTTAATTTAAATAAATGATCAATGCATCAACTGAATTATTATGATATTCAAAGCATAATAAATTTCTAATTATATGAAAGGATGCAAGTAAAGTCAATAATACACATGCTCAATTAATGTACTATGTATAAACATAGATAAAGAACAAAAACACAAAAACAAAACCTAACCTAAGCAAAAGTTTCAAAAAGAAGTTGATTTCAAGGAAAGCATTCCAATTGCTTTACGCAAATGAATAAAACGTTTTTGATCCAAAGGTTTTGTTAAAATGTCAGCTAATTGATCTTCAGTTGAAATATATGACAGTTGAAGAGTATTTGATTCAACTAGCTCTCTAAGAAAATGATATCTAAGTTCAATGTGTTTTGTTCTAGAGTGCAACACAGGGTTTTTGGAAATGTTTATAGCACTAGTGTTGTCACAAAGAATTGTTACCGAAGTTGCCGAAATCCGGAAGTCGCTCAACACAGTTTTCATCCAAATGAGTTGGGTTGAACAACTACCCGCTGAGATATATTCCGCTTCGGCAGTCGAGAGTGCAATGCAGTTTTGCTTTTTACTGTGCCATGCAATAAGGCAGTGGCCTAAATAAAAACATGCACCACTCGTACTTTTCCGATCATCCACAGATCCTGCCCAATCGGCATCTGAGTATCCAATAATATCTAGACTTGTTCCCATAGGATACCAAATTCCAAAATTTATGGTTCCTTTAATGTACCGGATGATCCGTTTCACCGCTTTCAGGTGAACCTCCTTTGGTGCAGATTGATATCTCGCGCAGATCCCAACACCAAAAGATATATCCGGGCGACTAGCCGTGAGGTAAAGTAGACTTCCAATCATACTCCGATAAAGTTTCTCGTCTACATTCTCACTAAAAGATTCACTTCCTAATCCTTTATTGCTAGTTCCCATTGGAGTTGGAAAATCTTTACAATTTTCTAGATCAAACTTTTTGACCAACTCCAAAGCATACTTGGATTGACACAAATGGATGCCTTCGTCACACTGTTTCACTTGCAATCCAAGGAAATAAGTCAATTCGCCCATCGTTGACATCTCAAATTCGCTTTCCATAGTTTCAGCGAATTTAGAAGCATCATTATCTCTTGTCGCACCAAATACAATGTCATCGACATAGATTTGTGCTACAATGAAGTTATTTTGATAATGCTTCACAAAGAGAGTCCTGTCAGCTCCCCCTCGAGTATAGCCCTTATCCAATAGGTGTTTTGTCAACCTTTCGTACCATGCTCGCGGTGCTTGTTTTAAACCGTATAAAGCCTTTTTCAAACGAAAAACATGGTTAGGTAGTTTACAGTCTACAAAACCTTTCGGTTGAGCCACATAAACTTCCTCACTTAAAAACCCATTTAAAAACGCGCTCTTAACGTCCATTTGAAACAATTTTATTTTAAAATGACAAGCTATCGCGAATAATATACGAATGGACTCGAGTCTAGCTACAGGGGCGAAAGTTTCATCAAAGTCTATACCTTCTACTTGAGAGTAGCCTTGAGCAACTAAACGTGCTTTGTTCCTGATGATGGTACCATCTTCATTTTTCTTATTCTTGAAAATCCATTTGGTACCTATCACATTGTGTTGCTTTGGAGGCTTTGTTAATTCCCAGACTTTGTTTCGCTCAAACTGATGGAGCTCTTCCTGCATTGCTTTAATCCAGTAGTCATCCTGAAGAGCTTCATCGATGTTCTTTGGTTCGATCAAGGAAACGTAGCAAGCGAATCCACAAACCAACTGTCTCCGAGTTTTGACTCCTTCTTGTGGGTCTCCAATGATGTTTGATTCAGGATGATCCTTGGAGATGCGTAACGTTTGTTGTAACGGAGTACTCGGAGGTACATGAGATGATTCCTGCACATCAGATAAACTTGAAGAACCATTAGATGCATCATTAATATTGGAAGTATTATCATGAGAAGATGCACTTACAAGAGTATCATCATCAAGAGAGATATCGAGGGTAGATTTTTCAGATGCAAAGTGAAAAGCTTCAACTACTTTAACATTTATAGATTCTACAATCGTTTTAGATTCCATGTTAAATACCCGATCTGCTCTGCTATTTGTAGAATAACCCAAAAAGATCCCTTCGTCACTTCGAGAATCGAACTTACCAAGATTTTCGCGATCACGCAAAATAAAACATCGACTCCCAAAGATACGAAAGTATTTGATATCCGGTTTTCTACTAAACCACAGCTCATATGGTGTATTTAAAGTTCCTGGGCGCAAATACACTCGATTAATGACATAGACAGCGGTGTTCACAGCCTCAGCCCAAAAATATAGCGGTAAATTCCGGCTATGAAGCATCACACGCGCCATCTCTTTTTTTTTTTTTTTTTTTTTTTGAGAAAAGGCAGCATGCTGCCGCTTCATTCATTACGGAGTTGAATTTAGCAGAGGGGCAAGGCCCGAGAGGACGAGCCCAAAAAAAAAAAAAAAAAAAAAAAAAAAAAAAAAAAAAAAAAAAAAAAAAAAAAAACGATCAGACGCAGAATCTGGACCAGGAAGATCGGTGGCGCCTGATGTCGGCGAGGATCTCCCGGAGGGAGCAGCGCTTGTTATCGAAAATCCTTCTGTTCCTTTCCAGCCAAATGAACCACCACGTGGCAGCGAGCGTTATCAGCGCTCTCTTGCCCAAGCCCCCTTTTTTGAGCGCGTGCGATTCCCACAGTCCTACGACGGTTGAGCTGTTGGAGATTTCCAGTCGGTTGGGTAGTAAGACCTGTAGTAACGCCTTTGCTGAGGTACAGGAGGCAAACAAGTGGTTCGCGGATTCCTCGTTTCCAAGGCAGAGCTCACAGTTGGTGGGCCCAGTCCAGTTCCTTTTGGTAAGGATGTCTCTCGTCAGCACCCTTCTTCTGAGCACTAGCCAGACAAAGATCTTCACTTTTAACGGCGACTTGACGTTCCAAAGTGCGTTGAAGCGAGTGTCGACTTCCCCGCTGTCTTGCAGAAATCTGTACAAGGATTTAACTGTGAAGAGCCCAGAAGTTGTCCAACGCCAGTGGAATGTGTCTCTGGTATTTGTAAGACGGGTGTTAGCCAGTAACCGCTTCAGTTGTCGAATCGGCTCGTCGAGGCCTGGTAGGCCTTGTGTAAGACCCTCCAGGATCTTGACCCAGTTCCAGCCGTCACGGTCGGTGCAGTCTGTGACCCGTAGGTGCTTGTTGGTGACCGACTGGAAAAGTTCCGGGAAAACGGTTGAGAGGCTCGAGTTCCCTGTCCAGATGTCTGACCAGAAGCCTGTCAATTCGCCATTTCCAATCGTGCGAGTGGTGCCGCACTTGAAAAGCACACTCGTTCCGAGCACACTTTTCCACCAGTGCGAGAATGGTTTGAAGGAGGATCCTTCGGTGAGGGGCCTTCTTCGGCGATAGTAGAGGCTCTTCACTAGGGGCCCCCAGGGAATCCCTTCATTGGTGAAAAATCTCCACCACCACTTCGCTAGCAGGGCGGAGTTCAGGCTTTCCAGGTTCAGGATGCCCAGTCCCCCGTCCCTTTTGCTTCTGCAGACAGTTTTCCAATCCACCAGGCAGCTGCCCCCTGAAGTAGAGCTCCTGCCTTTCCAGAAGAATGCTCTGCGCAGCGAGTCAATTCTTTTGAGGGCCCAGGCCGGTGCCTTGAAGACCGAAAGGTAGTATTGGGGGAGGCTCGAGAGCACCGAGTTCACCATGATGAGTCGCCCCCCTTGCGATAGGAGCTTAGCCTGCCAACCAGCGATTCTGCTATCGATTCTGTTAATGATGAGGTTCTAGTCGTCCTTCGGTATCCCGCCCTGTTTCAGGGGAAGACCGAGATATTTGATTGGGAGCGATCCCAGCTTACAGTCCAGTAGCGCCGCGAGTCTTTCCCCTTTGTTGGTAGCGCAGCCCAGATAGAACAGTTCCGACTTAGCCCTGTTGATTTTAAGCCCGGAGGCCCACTCAAAGGTCTGCCACAGGAAACGGAGGTTACGGATTTGCTTAGGTTTCGCATCACAGAAGAAGATTGTGTCGTCTGCGTATTGGATGATTGGGGTTTTCGAATCTCCCGCCGGCCCTACCCCTGTAGAAGGCCGTTCTGGACGGCGCGGTTGGTCATTCGCGCTAGGCCTTCTGCCACCAACAGATAGAGGAAAGGCGATAGCGGGTCCCCCTGCCGAAGGCCTCTCTTCATTTTGAACCACTTGGTTGGGGTGCCGTTGACAAGGATGGCGACCTTGCCATTCGCAGTGCACTGGTGGATCCAGCCACACCAAGCTTGGTTAGCGCCGAGACAACGGAGGATGTGTTGGAGGAAGCCCCAGTTCACATGGTCGAAGGCTTTTTCGAAGTCCGCTTTAACCCCAACGCAATCAATCTTCTTGCTAACGCCCCAGCTTATTAATTCACTTGCCGTGACAAAGGAATCCAGAATGAACCTGCCTTTGACGAAAGCTGCCTGCGCGGGGGAGATAATCTTGTCGAGCTCTTTTACAAGTCTGTTCGTCAGCACCTTTGAGATGATTTTCTGGACACAATTGATGAGGCTGATTGGTCTGAAGTCGTTGGCAGAATTGGCTCCTTCCAGTTTTGGGATGAGGCAGATGTGCGAATAGTCGATGGGGCCGGTGTCTAGGGAGCCGTTGTGGAGGTCCACGAAGATTTTGGCTAGGTCGTCTTTGATCACATCCCAAAATTTCTGGTAGAAGGCCATGCTGAAACCGTCGGGCCCCGGCGCTTTGTCCCCGCTCATCTGGAAAGTTGCAAGCTTAATTTCCTCGAGGGTGAAGGGGGAGGTGAGGTGATTCGAACTCAGCGCCAGGTTGTCTTGGAAGAGATCACTCCAGTCGCCGAACGGGGTGGGGGATAGGTCGGGCGGCGCAAAACGGTTCTTAAACATACGGAAAAAGTAGTCGCCCTTGTCCTTTTCCCTTTCGATAGTGGCGCCCTCGTCGGAAATGTTCCCAATCCGGTTGGCTCTGTGCCGTCCATTTGCCGTGGCGTGGAAGAATTTGGTGTTGCCATCCCCCTCTTTGAGCCAGTGCTGTTTGGCTCTGGCTTTCCAGAGGATCTCTTCTTCGGTAATGATGTCTTTCAGCTGAGTCTTGAGGCTCGTTCTCGAATCGATTTCACTTAAGGTCAGATCCCGATGTTCCTCCGTCGAGTCCACATTCCGGATCTCCTCCGACAAGCTTCGCTTGGCGTTGGAAATGCTGTGGAAGCTCGTGGATCGCCATTCTTTGATACGCTTGCGGCAATGACGGAGCTTAGCGTTAAAACTGAGGATGCTCCCTTGAGGGCCAGTCCTACTTTCGATTTCGTTCCACCAGGTCGGCACAAGCGAGACGAAGTCTCTACGGGTGAGCCAGACTTTTTCAAATTTGAAGGTGCTTGGCCCGAGACTCCTCTGTGTGTTGAGAAGAAGAGGGGAATGGTCGGAGATGACTCTTGGGAGAACTGAGACCGAGGAGAGAGGGAAGGCGAGGTCCCAATCAGTTGAGATTAAGAAGCGGTCGAGTTTCGCAAGGGTGGGGGAGCTTTGCATGTTGGACCACGTGAAGCTCTGGTTAAGCAGGGGAAGATCCAGCAGGTCCAGATCATTGATCAACTTGGAGAATAAGGACGATAAGCGATTACACGCGCCATCTCTTGAACAACCCTGTTTTTGCGCTCAACAACACCATTCTGCTGAGGTGTATAGGGTGCCGAGAATTCATGTTTTATGCCGTTGGAAGTGCAAAAATCAATGAATTTGGAATTAATGAATTCTCCACCTCTATCACTTCTAACACGAATGATCTTTTCATTCTTTTCAATCATAATACGATGGCAAATGTCACGACCCGGGACCGACAATTTGTACGGTTCGGGCACGCCAACAGACCCGCCAATCGGGCCTCGACCTCACGCTACCCGAAAGGAACGGTAACATCCATCTCGAATCAAAACAATGCTTATGATGAGATATAATATCAGAGTAAGATCACTACTAATTTAAAACTTTCATTCAATAACAAACAGTTAAAGCGGAAATGAAAGCATGATAAGAATGAACCATAATGAACTTTATTACATTTTACATTCCTGAACTTGCAAATAAATCTATTACAATTTCTTTACATAAATTCCTCACAATACATGGTTCACTCGAAACATAAAGGAAAGGTACCTCTGCTAGACCCTCTAGGTCTCTATGCTGCTGGGCTCTTGCCCCTGACGTATGCCTCGCCGTCTGCATCTGAACCGTCGCGATCGCTGCATCCATACCTGAACCTGTGGGGGGGGTGCACCCAAGGGGTGTGAGAACTCCTGACAGAGTTCCCAGCGGGTTCAACCACCGAGAAAAAGTGTCCTACACCACTTGGTCCAATGGAAGCAATAATAATAGTGCTAGGAAACTAAAATCCTCAATATCAAATGCGGCTATGCAATATACATGATCACTACACTATCTGTGTGTACTCATCGACCCAGCACTACTCTGTCTAGCCACACTAGGCTGCTAAGCACCAACTCGGCCACTATGCCGCTGTACACAGGGTTAAACTAACCCGGCCACCTTGGCCACTCTAATTTCTCTTTATTCTTTAAGTTCTGGTGCTTTAGTTCAAGTTAACCCTCAGAAACTCTTATCCAACGGGCCCGAGCCCGGTAGTCCTGCTACCATCAGATAAGATTTCCAAGGTTGCCGATAACACCCGCGAGTGTTACCCCGTCCTACGAAGTAAATGTGCTCTTCGGACCACCGCTATCGGAGGGAGGGGGGCTTCCCTGCGTCCGATCCTGATGCGCCCGGGGAGAGGGCAAGCCCTTTACGTGCCACAGAGCCACATTTCAACCTTCGAAGGCACGCCCATTTTATTATCTTTGTATTTCAGTTGCTTTGTCCTACGGCTGAAGCGTCCCGAACGGGTCTCTACCCGGGAGAGGAATTAACTGTCCGTACCTCCAACCTGGGCTGGCTCCACCGAGGATCTTTATGTTCTCTTTCTTTTCTTTTCTTACTCGAGCCTTCAGCTCACATTGCCACTAGCAATTATTATCACTCTTTCCTTTGAGCATTTAGCACTTCGCTTTCACTTTAAGCCTTCCGAAAGTACCTCGTCCGACGGGTCACTGCCCAGGGAGTCCTGCTCCACTTGACGAGTCTCAAATTCGAAGGCGCCATTTACATTCTCTTTATCTTAAGCAATTTGTTTGTCTTGCTTATTAACCAATTTTAGCTCTATCATGAGCAATTTGCTTGTCTTGCTTATTGACCACTTTTTCATCCCTTACCCTAGGTCTTGCCACACGGGTAACCAGAGTCTCCTGAACTCGTTCACATTTTACTTTCTTTGTTTAACTTAAATTGAAGTTAAAGTTATTGTCCATTTGCCCAGACACCCTGTGACCTTTTAGGGTTATATTTGTTTTGTTCTTTAACCTTGGGATCTTATCCCACTTTCCTGATTCCTTACTGAATCCTAGAGTTCACTTGACTCTATTTTTTATTTCACTTTTAACTTAGAGTTACTCTGACTCTAGTTCCTTGTCTGTGAGTTTAAACTCCTCTGGATCACTTTAGGTTCCTTTACCTAAGTTCCATATTATACTCATCCTAGAGTTCCTTGACTCTATGTTGATCACTCTATCCAGTGTCCTTAGGTTATCACCTAAGACAATGCCACTCGTCCAACCCTAGGATAATCTCCTAAGTTTTGATGTCACTCAGTGAACCCTGAAACTAGGTTTTCTCCTAGTCTTACTACCAACATGTTCACCTTCCTTATGTCACATGATTCCTAGGGTTATACCCTAACATGATCACAATCATCAATGGCTAATTACTTCCATGCATGCAATTATTTTCATCTCATTTATAAAATAGTATCTACCTCTAAGCATGCATCTTTATCATATATCTTTGGCAACCAGCAGTTGCACTTTTCATCTGTGTCCATTTGCACATGCACATCTATTCCTCTATCTCTGGCAACCAACAGTTGCACTTTTCATCTGTGTCATTCTACACAGGCAATCATAATCATAATTACCTAACGCCTCTAACAGGCTACTATCATGCTTCGAATCGAAAAGTAGAAGAACAAGGGGAGAGGTCACCCAATTTCGGCAGAATCCCCCACCTTGTAGTGTCCTCAATTGCATGTAGACACTTGCAATTGGTCTCCGCGCGGTTCCACTTGTTTCCTCGAGCTTGCACGTAAAACGGTGCACATCCCTCGAGTCCGCACGCAAAACGGTGCACGTCCTCCGAACCTGCACGCAAAACGGTGCACGTTATTAAATTAATAATCCACACGTAAAGTGGTGCACGCCACTTTACCGGCACGCAAAACCGTGCGCGACAACACGACCTGCACGCGAAACGGTGCACGTACCTCAAATCTGCACGCAAAACGGTGCACGTCTGACTGTAGGGTTGCACGCAAAACGGTGCACATCTTTTTCCTAGCCTGCATGAAAAACGATGCAAACCATTAGATTCTACACGCAAAACGGCACGCATTGGTCCAACCCGCACGCAAAACGGAGCACGTACCCCGTATTGGCACGCAAAACGGTGCACGCTCCATTGTAGGGTTGCACGCAAAACGATGCATACTTTTCCGACCCTGCACGTAAAATGAGACGTATTGTTAGAGTCTGCACGAAAAATGGTGCCCCGTTAGTCCAACTTGCACGCAAAACGGAGCACGTACCTCGGTGGCACGCAAACGGTTGCAAGTCCCTTATTCAACGTTGCACGTAAAATGGTGCACGTTTTTCGAGCCTGCGCCCAAAACTGCGCACAATCCGTCGAATCCGCACGCAAACGGAGCATGTCTCCCACGTGCGGCACGCAAAACGAGGCGCGTCCAAAACGCCCGCGAGACTCGCGTAGTAAAACGGCGCAGTAATGTTGGATCCCTAACATGCACGTGGCAAAGGGTCAAATCCAAAATCCAAAAGGAAACCTTAACAGGTGCCAAAAATACCGCAAAAACGACACGAGGGGCTACCTCGACATCGTCGCGTCGTCCAACGCATCCACTAGGCTCTTTGGAGCATCTTGCGCGCTCCACGAAGTCCACGGCGCGCTCGTGCGCCCTCGAGACCCCGGCGAAATCGCCCTCCTCCCTCCCCACGCGCCTCGGGTGAAGCCAGAAAGGGAAAAAAAAGGAGGAAAAGGAGTCATTTCGGGCCTTTATAGGCCGTTTTCGGATTTCGCGCACCCTTTCGGGCGCCCGAAAACTTTCGACGGCTACAGAAAAGCCCCCGCCGCAGTCCACGAGTCCACGCTGCTCCACCTCAGCGCCACGTCACCATGCTCGGCCAACCCGGGGCCGACACGTGGCCGTGGACCCGTGCACCGCGACCACGGAACAGCGGTGGCCAATGGGAGGCGCCACGTGGACGCACTCACGCCCCCCTGCTGACACCGCCGCAGCGTCGCGTCACGTCAGCGCGTCACATCGCGCTAACCGACGAATGGGAGGCCGACACGTGGCCTGTCCCGCTGACACCGCTACAGTGCCCGCGCGTATTCCCCGCGCACGCCCACGCTCCCTCGGTCAGACCGACCAATGAGGAGACGCCACGTGGCGGTGCTCACCCACCACGCGCGCCTCGGGCCGCGCGCCACACCGCTTCCCGCGCGCTGCCATGCCTCGGGATGTGTGCCAACTGCATCGGGATCCATTCCACTACATCGGGATCCGTGCCAACTGCATCGGGATCCGTGCCACTACCTCGGGATCCGTGCCACTGCATCGGGATCCGTGCCAACTGCATCGGGATCCGGATGCTACAGTAACATTCGGGCTCACCCTTCCGGACCGGGCTGCTACAGTAACCGGTTCGCTACAGTGCCCGAACCCGGTTCACTGCAGCCCGAAAACCGGTGTGTGCTACAGTAACTTCCGGGCGCCCGGGACCCACTTTCGGGCGCCCGAAACTTGGGCCAAAGCCCAGTTTCGCCCGTTTTCGTCCGTTTCCCCGTTTCTCGCCCCGTTACGCTCAAATTTGACAGGCAGCCATGGTTTAACTTAATTTACCTCATGGTACTTAAACTTTTCAGTTTGGACCACCTCTGGGTCACCAAAAGTCCACTGTATTCGAATTCGCTGGCGGAGCCCGTTCTCACTATCCGGGTGTCCGATCAACGCGAAACTTTTACCGTGGCCTTAAAACTATTTACGGAGCTCCCGTAATTTTCTAGGAATTTTCCGAGACTGTGAATTTTCCACAATTAATCTGGGCCACTTTCTCACATAAGATTCTAGATATCTTATTTTAATCCCGATTTGGGCCCAATTCATTTCTAGCTCATTCTTCACCTCAATAAACAAAGTATTTCATACTATTTTATTTCCATTTATTATATTCCAAATTCTGGTTCACTACAGCAAATCTCATGAAAAGAATCAAACGTATCAGCTTTCTCTTTTAAAAATGCTACCCATGAAACCCTAGAGAAATCATCAACCAATAAGAAAATATACCATTTATCTCCCAAAGATGGTTGACTGGTCGGCCCCATTAAATCCATGTGCAGTAATTCCAAGGGCCGTTTGGTACCAACGTGGTTCAGGTTCTTGGTGCAGCCCTGATTGTTTTTCCCTTAAGACAACCTCCGCACACAATGTTGTTTCTAAACAGAAGTTTAGGAACCCCTAACCACGTCTTTATTTGAAATCTTTGCTAGTTCTTTAAAATTATGTGACCCTAGTCTTTCATGCCAAAGTGTTTCATTATCCAAAGAAACTAGGTTACATTTTTCTGAAATTTTATTAGGAACAACATAGCAATTGTTTTCAGATCTAACCCTTTTAAAAAGAAGACATGGTCCTTATCAGTTACAAAACATTCAACAGATGAAAAGTTAACTGAAAAACCATTGTCGCAAAGTTGACTTATGCTATGAGGTTAGTCTTAAGGCCATCAACAAATAACACGTTTTTCAAAATCGGGCCATCTGGAATAGCTACTGTTCCTTTTCAAACAATTTTGGAAGATCGACCGTTCTCCCGAAAACAACGAGTCCTCCGGAGAGATTTTCTCAAAGTTTTGAAAACTATTTTGTCACCGGTCATGTGACGGGAACAACCGCTATCCAGATACCAAGACGAATTATCATAAGCATGCAAGGAAAATTAGTAAAAGACAAGGAAGATTTCACCTTTGCGCACCCAAAACCTTTTGGAATGCGTCGGTAATGGTCGTGAGGTTATTCTTCTAGGTGAGGCGTCTTGTTAGATCGATTGCTTCTCCTTGATGATGTCGTCTTGTGCGTGTGAACTACCAAGTCTCTTTTCTTTGTATGATTTGCATTTGATTTCTGAGGAATCACCTTTTTGGTAGTCGTTGCAAGGAAGTGTCTGAGTTGAGCGTTTGGCTCCGTCTTGCAATATCTCTTATGTGCCCTGAAATACCACAACGAAAAACATACCTTTGCGCTTGACGATCACGAAGAGAAAGAACTAGGCTTGTTGCGTTGTTGTTTGTCGTGAATTCCGGTGGGGAGGAGGAGATACGACTGAGGCAAAAACTGTCCCACTCGAACATGGACTGTTTCCAGTTGAGTGTACCACGAGGCCGAAACGATTTGTTTGACCAAGACCAAGAAGCTTATCAAACTTACTCCTTCCTGATGAAAAGCTGTAAGTCATCCTTGAGTTGGAGAATGGTCTCTGTCATTTACAGTTTCCTGTCGAGCCGCGCCGTTGAGCTTCAAGAAGTAATTCGCTTTGTCACCATATTACATAATTCTTCTCGAGTTGCTCATTGGCTCTTGAAGGAAACATTTGCTTTTAACAGATTATCCCTTTCCACTTCAAGATCGGTCGAGAGAGAAGTTACCCTTTTATTTTCTTCGAGATCCTGTAATCGCCCTCTCAACCCTTGTTTTTTAGCCAGTTTCTTTGAATCCGTAAAAGTCTGTGGTAGGCTAAAACAAAATTCAACCTTCAGAGTTACTTATTCCTATAGTTGCAGTTCTTTCAACCCGGGAGGGTTGTTGGACAATGCATTGAAGTACCTGACATTAAGCACATGACGGGTGAAGATGTGGACGCGGGAATGCCGTTGCGCTTTCTCTTCATCACTTGAGGATGACTCATTTGAACGTTGAGTGTCATCCCATGTGACGACTTGATCGCTTTCTTCTTCGCCGGATT